>NIPM01000001.1:2389222-2472351 GCA_002738285.1 Holacanthella duospinosa | reverse complement strand
CAACCTTAGAGGAATATTTAAGTTAAGATAATTTTCTTTAATTTGTTAATTTGAAATTCTATTTGGTAGTAAATACTACAGATTTAGAAATTAATATTCATTTTTTTGCAAATGCTGACAAAAATTCAAACATTGACTCAAATTGACTCAAAATTCAAGGAATTTTTAAAACAAAAAATCAATTCAGACATAAAAAAANCAAACATTGACTCAAATTGACTCAAAATTCAAGGAATTTTTAAAACAAAAAATCAATTCAGACATAAAAAAAAAAATAAAAGAAAATTTTAATAATTTTTTTTTGAATTTGGTGTTCATCTGTTCAAGAAACTTGAGTTGTATCCTTGTCTCATATGGTTGATTGGAGTAAAGTGAGATACGATGCGGAGTAGCATCTCCCTCCGTATCTTATCGATTCCTACGGAGGATACCACGCCGTATCTCATGCCGTGGCATCGTATCTCCGAAAAAGGGAAGGGAGAGTGGTATTGGTGGGCGGAGTAAGATACGATACCACCACTCATTTAAACTGTCTATTATTAGAATTTTGAAAATTATGTTCAACATCAAGTTTTTCCTAATATTTATCTTCGTATATTTTATTAGGTAATTACTTTTTTTTTAAACTTAATTGTTTTCTATGTAAACCAAAACCCAAACATCCAAGACACGTGTGACCTNTTTATTAGGTAATTACTTTTTTTTTAAACTTAATTGTTTTCTATGTAAACCAAAACCCAAACATCCAAGACACGTGTGACCTGTCTAATTTTAAATATTTCCCATGACGCTTTAGTTGTAGGACTGAAACTATAAAAGTAATTTGGTAAATTAAATTAATTTGTTTACAGAAAGTATAATGGAACAGGTTATTCGTAAATGGTCGTAAAGTGTTTATAAATTAAAAAATTACGACTCACCAAACTACTGGTCTGACTCATTGAAAATATTATTTCCATAAAGGGAAATAAAGAATAGGTGGAGGTGGAAGTGGAGGTGGAAGCAGATTGTGGACTAAAAGATCTGCTTACTCCATCCCCTCTTCTATGGGTTAATTAAAATGAGAAATGTCATGAAATAATAGAACAATAGATTTTCTCATTACTAACTTATTCATTTCTATTTTCTTTCATTGTAGAGATCATAAGCTCTCTTCGACTCGTGTGCCTTAAGTACTCCTTTTACATTTTGTTTTTCAATTCTCAAAGATCATTCGTTCTCTCCTCATCCGCATGGGAATTATGTATGATTCTTTTTCCTTCGGACTGCACCTGTGCAGCTGAGTACTTACCATCTGCCTTATGTTAATTTAACTACCCCTTTCTCTCAAGTGGCACAGGTTCTGAAAATTTTACCTTAACAATCTGACCTGGCTTCATAACGAAAAAAAAAAAAAAGATCCTGATACGACAACTGTTACAAAAACCTTTAAGAAAATGAAACGGAAAGGTAGTAAAATTTTTAATAATATTGTACAGAGATGCGTAATTTGAATTAAAATGCCGTGCTACATGCAACAATACTCATGTTTTAACTTTTTAAGACAACGAGTAACAAAGGAGAAACTGAAACTGAAACACTGTACATTTTTGAAGGTGGATCTGTCAGGTGGAAATTAAAAGTTTTTTTTTTCAGTGGATAAAATGTAGTTTTTTTTTTATAGTGGCATTGGCATTTTGCAAACTACACGCGTTGCGGCAGGTGGGTGAAGTGTGTCAGAAGGGTATTATTTTTATTTTTTTTTTTCAAAAAGTGCAAAATTAAGGGAAGTGACTTGACTTCAACTTATGTAATCCTTTGTGATGAATTTACCGATATTTAATTGAAGTTATAATAACTGTCGTTTTCTAGGCTAACTTTCTATAAAATTATAACTTTGTAATAAAATTTGTAACAAAATGTTCCCAGATATAAAAAAAATTATTTGAAAATTTGAGTTTTATCACTACAATTGTTTTTGTAATAAAGAACAAATTTTAAGTTCTTTGTCCTTTGTAGTGTTTAGTCTAATATGTACAAATAAGAGAAGTCTGGATAAAAATATACATTTATATACATTATATTTTTATAATACGTAAGAACAAACAAAGACTTGAGATTCAATGGGTTTGACGAAGAAATTTTAAGGATAAAATATCCTCTTAGGCCTAATCATGAGTAAGCAAAACGAAATTTTTTTGAGACTTTAGCTAACAATGATAAAAACCCTAAATGAGACTCTTACATTGTCATCTCATGTAAAAATATTAGACGGAAATGGCAAATTGAGTGATTGGCCAATTCAATTTATATTTTTGCGTGAGTCAACTAATAAATCCCCTCTAAAATAATATGCGAAATGAATAAGTATTTATAAATAAATAAAGTATAAAATCAAATTAGCTAAATTAAATACTACTATGATTTTATCTAGGCGAAAATCTAAATATTAGAAAAATGAGATTTCCATTAATCCTGGTACTTAGACAATAATCTACCCCGAGTTTACCATATTATATGTACACGTTAGAAAAAAAAAATTTTTTTTTTCAAAGAGTTTTGANTTTCCATTAATCCTGGTACTTAGACAATAATCTACCCCGAGTTTACCATATTATATGTACACGTTAGAAAAAAAATTTTTTTTTTCAAAGAGTTTTGAAAAAAAAAAATTTTTTTTACTACCTGTGGAAAATTCAAGTTGATTTTGTAACGATTACACTTAAATTTTGACTTTGTAGTTAAATTTTTGCGACTGTTCTGTGGTTCCTTATCTCTAACAATCTAAACCAGCACAATTTAATTTTTTTTATTTTTTTCTTAGAAACTTCAAATGAAGTTAGTCAGTATTTTGTATGTAACCGAAGCTCAACCTATAGACGCTAGAATGCACTAAAGTGGTATTTTCCAAGTCAATCAAAATCTCGTATTTAAGGATTTTTTATATAATTCAGAAATCAAAATTCGCAATAGTTTTTACTCACTTCATTGTTATGCGGTTTTCGTATATAATATATATATATTTTTTTTTGCGCCTTGGGGATGGGTGTGAATTCAAGGTTACGGCGACGAAAAGTATTCATGAGTTTCGGACAGAAGATTTCCCCTTGGCCGACAATGAACTTGAAGTTGTATCAACTTTCGCAAGGTTTCAATTTTTTTTTTTTTTTTTTTGCAAAGAGGAGGGGGGTTTCCTATTCCTAGTAATCTTTGGAAAACAAAAAAAAAATATGAACAAAGAAACTGGGAATGGATTTTATAAAACGGAAACGTAGATAGAGATTAAGTTTTCGCACCATCTCAACTTCTGTGTAGCGAGTCCTTTCCCATTTCCTTTGTCTCCTAATGACATTATTACCACTCTTTAATAAAACACCCATATATTTTTACAAATAACAAAAAAACAGATGTCTTTTCCAATTTTTTTTTTTTTTTTTTTTTTGTAAATTTTATTTCTTCAAAACTGGGTAATTTAGCAAGAATTCATGATCAATAATTCTTTTTTTTTTTCTAAAAAGTACCAATATGTCAAAAGTCAGATTCATTTAATAAGCTAATCCTTTCTTTAGATCGTAAATTTAATTTGCAAGAAATTTTTGCAATATAAAAAACTCAGCTAATTCTTTTATAATTTTATACATTGCGTCTCAGAGTTGAAATTTTATTGATACACAATAATTTCTATCATTTTTATATTATAAGGTAGAGAGAAGCTTCTATATTATTTTCAAAAGTTTCTTACTACTGGAACCATAAAAAAATTGGCAATTTAAAAATAATTGCTCAAAATTTAAAACCTGATATGACAGAATGAGATGATTATTATGAGTAATTTTTTTGAGACTCATAATTCACTCTGGTAAATAATTGTATTTAATAATCCCAAAGGTCAAAGATAGAGGATCCGTAAGCGGCGTCTCATATGCAGATTGTTAAAATAATAATGTAAATTTTCAATAATGTAAATTTTCAAAAATTTTAATCAACAGTAAAATTTGCGAAAAGTTTTAATTTTCATTTGTCTTCTCTGTAAACTCTTGCCGGCTCTACTCTGTCTTGTCTAAATGATGGGAATTTAATGATTAAACATTTCACACTCTCAAAATTTGTCAATTGAGCTTAATAATGGAAATGAAATGAACCAATAAACGTATTAAATCATTTAAAAATCAAAATTACCAACCCATTTCTAATTCGTAAACACTCAAAAACTTATGTAGTATCAACACATTTTAAAATAACTTTGTTTAGTCTTTGGCTAAAAAAAAAATTTTTTTTAATCATTATTGTTTTAGTAACAAACGCCACTTCATCTAAACTATCTCATTGATTCGAAATCGTGCAAATAAGGTGGACTGTTTGTTTTTTTTTTTTTTTTTTTTTTTTTTTTTTTTTTTTTTTGCAAATACATTATTCAGAGATTACTAACTACCGTGTCGAGACAAAGATTAAAATAGTCTATTGAAAAGTTTACTTTTCATACAGGTCCAGGTTTATTATAGTCTGTTGACTAGTACTCAAACAAACAGTTAATAATAATATTTGATTGTTGAAAATGAAGCCGAAATCTGAAGTCGAAAGAAAAATTTACACAAATTCGCTTAAAAAGTTTGCAATAGTCTAATAACAGCTGAAAATACTACTTTCTGACCTTATATTTAAATCAAAATATTTAACAGGGGACTTTTTCATATGTAACTAAATTGCTCGTTTGTTAAGTTTTTTTTTTTTACTATTTCCTAAGTTTTTGAACAGAGTTCAAATGATTCAGATTCAACAAGGATTTTTATTATAATTATTATTGTCCAGTCACTAGGATTTTTTTTTTAACTTTTGCTTTCTCTAACTTGAAACAATGAAAATAATCATTTTTATTATTTTTTTTTTACTTTGTTTTCATCCTGTCGTTTCTCATTGGTTTATTTTTTGTTAACCCTTTATTTTTACATTATTTGAGTTCTGGCCTTATCTTGCCTGATTTCTGAATTTCCTCTTTCTCTCTCAAGTTTTAGATAAGGGACTGTGGGAAGGCTACATTTTTTGATCTTTTGACCTATGACCTCATGGAAGAGGAAATATTATCCCCTGCAAACAAGTCCGACTTAAAAAAAAATTTTTGTGTTTTTTTTTTTTTTTTTTTTTTTTTTTTTTTTNAAAAAAAAAATTTTTATTTTTTTTTTTTTTTTTTTTTTTTTTTTTTAAATAACGAAAAGTGATGAAATGTTTACTTAATATTTTTACATGTAATCAACAAAGCTTGTGCGTAATCTTTTCTTCACTGAACCTATAACTTTTTGCCAAATTTCTTCATAAGCATTTTATTTAAAAAAAAAACTATTTTCTTTTAAGGAACATTATCTCATCTCTGCCACGTGGCATCGAAGTGAATTCAGAATTGGTTTTTAGTAAATCGAAAGATTGGTTATTTTGCATATTCTATTGCCAACTTTTCTCTAGTTCTGAAAATCTAATAAAAATGTACACGTGGAAGATTTACTTTACTTATATTCAAAAATTCCATAACATATTCACAAAAATTTTAATATAAGCATTCGATTTTGTTGTCGTTGTTTTCATCCAGAATAACATAGAATATCGTCTCCTCTGGATGAAAATGGGTCAAATTTGTTTATAATTCATTGAATTTAACCTTGGATTTAGAAATAATTCTAAGGTCGCCAGAAGNATGAAAATGGGTCAAATTTGTTTATAATTCATTGAATTTAACCTTGGATTTAGAAATAATTCTAAGGTCGCCAGAAGACGGAATCGTCACTTACGTATTAGGATTGAAAATTTTGTACTAGGAATCCCAGGTTTAAAAACAAAAAAAAAAAGGACTGGAGTCAACAAGGGAAAAAGTTTAAAAGTGTATTCCGGAAGGGAAAAAATTGTCAAAAATGTAAAATTATGTTTTTTTTTTTATTTGATTTTGTTTTCTTAATATTCGCATAATTCATTCCTCCAATGTTTCACAAAAAAATTGAGAATTTTATTAGAATAATTTGGCTCTTGAGATCTCTGTGGAAACTGGTAAAGCAAGGATGAAGATGATGATGACATAAGTGGTGATATGGACAGCGTGTAACTTTTCTCAGTCTTACGTGGTTGTACTCGTAAACGTCGTAACTCATAATCATTATTGTGGTCTGTAGAGTTGGAGATTTTTTTACCCTCAACCCGCACAAGTAAGTTCAGTGTAAAATTTTTACATTTTACACTGAAATGTGTTTTTGTTTAAAAAAAATTATTTTCAAACATTCACACAAAATTTTCACAACAATTAAAAAAAAACTTTCTTTTAAAGTTTTTGAGTAAATGAAGTTGTTTATTCCAAATTTTTTTCTTTTTAAATATTTTTACTNGAAACTTTCTTTTAAAGTTTTTGAGTAAATGAAGTTGTTTATTCCAAATTTTTTTCTTTTTAAATATTTTTACTTTTAGTTGATTACTAAAACTGCTGAAAATATTTTCCATATTTTAGCTTAATATTTTTATGCTAACTTATGAACATTGTAACTTATGAACATCAGTCTAGCCCAACCATATTAGCTAAATATTGGAAATCCGTTTTCAGTTTATTTATAAAAAAAAAAAAATTGCCAAAATGTACAAAATTTATTAATAATTATTCGCGATTTCAGGGTAGTAGACACTAGTTTCACGTACTACGCAATGCATTGACTGGCTAACCAAAGGATTTTTATAAGACCTGATGACTTTTTCCACGTGGAACTTATATTTTTTTTTTTGCGTCACCAAATTCGCAAAACCACTAACAATTGAGTTTCTCGCAAAAGTAATATCACCAATTCCTCACTATCTTACATTACTCTGAATCCAGCCGAAACCACGAAATTTTTCACTCCACTTCTTTGTACTTTTGAGATTAGACTTCTTTAGAATAACAATGAAAATGCGAAGACAATGGGCAACGGAAGAAACAAAAAATTTCCAAACCACAATGTCCTCTCTCTTTCGCGCTTAATTGTAGTCTTGTTTCTGCATAATTNAAGAAACAAAAAATTTCCAAACCACAATGTCCTCTCTCTTTCGCGCTTAATTGTAGTCTTGTTTCTGCATAATTCAAGTAACAATAATGAAGAAGACACCAAATCAAAAATTTCCTACAGATTTCTAAAAAAAAAATAAAAATATCTCCACAATCAGTAAATTTTTTATAAAAATTTGCCATAGTAGTGATTTTAGTGTAACAAGTTATGTAATTTTGATAGGCATCTCAATGCAATACTCGCACTCACTGGATATATAGCACATGTCCTAAATTCCCGCCCAACCGACTTTCGAACAATGTCTGTTCCCTACACCTCTAAGGTCAAACATATGCTCAATAATGCACAAAAAAAATACTCAATTATTATTGGGAATTGGGTCAATTGTGTGTGTTTTTCAACTCCTACCACTTGAAATTGAAGTTTTTCGCATCTTTTTTTTTTTTTTAATCAACTCAGGAAATCCTCCAGAATCTAAAATGTATTGTTCAATATTGTTGTGAAAATTCCATTTTTTTTTTGATTACGTCAACAAAAAAAAAATTAAAAATTATTTTGTGATCGTTTCAACATTGTTTCAGATAATATGTAATTTTAACTAAAATTAACTGATAATTTGCAAGAAATATGATCAGAAGTGATAAGTTTTGAAACAATGGAATGAAACGACACTAGCTATTCTTGATAATCCAGAAATGACTAATTAGTACTCGTATTCATTAAGTTTCTATAAAATTATTGCATATTATCATTGTCAAATTTTGACTAATTGATAATTTTAATTTAGCAATGTTGGAAACTCTAATAATTTTAAATAGTTGTTAACCCTTCACAAATTACACATTTAGAAGCTTGCAAACTGTTAAATATTCGCAAAAAGAAAATTTCTCATATATAAATTCAATTTGTATGGTATTTTGACCATTTAAAAATAAATTTCACACCCCACTCATAGTTGTAGATTGAACAATTTCAAATTGTTGGAGAATATTTTTTTCAATTTAATTGTGCCAAAAAATGTGACCCTTCATTTGCTAAAATTAATGAGCAGGTCGTAACGACGAGATAGAAAATACTTGAACATCAGTATTGGGAATATATTATTTAAGAACCACAAAGAATTGGCCAATGCGTGCTATTTTTTTTTTGTACTAAGGTCACATGGTCCTCGGATGTATAAATTGACCTTGTGTCCAGACCTGAGTCTTTTAGACTCAGCCAACCACACATGACGAGACACATATGGCGATAGACCACCGAATGTCCATTACAACTGGCCCATTCTCACTGCGAAACAACCACACAACTCAATTAGTTATAATTAATCAAAAAAAAAAAGAAAGAAAAATTAATTCAACTTCCTCAAATTTCAATTTCGCACGGTAGAATTAAGTATGTTTAAATTATGCCAATTTTCTTCTCCTTTGATATCATTTTAGTAAGTCTTTAGGTCAACTTTGTCTTGCTTAAAAAAGAACTTGACTCAGTAGATCCCTAGACATTTTTTGTAACAACTGTCGTCAGGGTCAATGTTGCTAATCCTAAGATTATAATTACATAGTTGTTTATGAATGGTAAATAATTATTAGAGGAATAATAATTGTGCAATAGGAAAAGTTTGCACAAAAAAAAAAAAAAAAAAAAAAAAAAAAGGAAAGATTCGCTCATTCATTATTCTCCAAATTAAAGGCGTTTGATGCTGAGCAATAAAGCTTGTGAAAATATGAGTAATGCACTTCTATTAAACTGTGAATGTGCAAAAAAAAAGTTGCAAAAAAAAATTTCTAATAATGTTTCCGGTCACTTTCTAGATAAATGCATGGTTAACTACTTGAGCGGTTCAACCTTTGTGCTATTTTTTTTCAAATTATCTTGCAATTTAGCATCTCTGCCTGGGAGTCGGAGATTCCTTTTTTTTCGCGCGGAATGGTCGTAAACTTAGGGAAAAGCTAACAAAGGGTAATTTGCAAAAAAAAAAAAAAATAAATAAATAAAAAATAAGTAGTGTAAAAAACATATGAAAAGTGCCTAGAGAACACACGAGGTTGACAGGTTATTTAATTTTAATTACTATATTAACCTTTTTAGTGGGTTACAAGGGAAACATAGGACCTAGTTTCACAAGTTAAATTATACACGAAAAAAAAAACTTCTGGGAATGAGTTTTATATTCAGTGTTTGCAATTTTGCAAAATTTTGGTTATATACTTGTTCTGCCGTTGGCAATTAACATATAAAAAAAAATACTGGAGAAGGATGATTGTAGTGGTTTAAGTTAAGTTTGAAGAGACGAGTTATGGTTAATTGTCCGTGAAAAAAAAAATCTGGTATGCACAAAAAAAAAAAAAAAAAAAAAATTAGCAAAAATAGTAGCAGCTATGGCTTCTAAGCCTAATTGGTTGTTGAAATTTTATGCGACAGTGTGTGGTGGCGGTAATTAGATAATTTATACACTCAAGCGTACACATTGTTCCAACAGACGCAAAAAAAATAATTGTGTTATATATTACAGTATATTCAAACATTTACATATTGGTGACAAATGTGCGAAAGATACTTAGAAGTTCCCACGATATTGCGAATTTTTATCAACTAAATTTTTATTTCTTAATAACTCTATAGAAATAAAAACTCGTAATGTTATGATGACTAATTGTAGCAAAGTTTTAAAAACTCTAGAAACTTTATAAACTTTGAAGGCGATTATGAACGAAATCTGTCTAACAATACAACTTTTGCAACCGAAATTATTTTGACAAAAAAAAAATTTTTTTTTACTCAATAGCCTTATAGCTATACAAATACAAATTTAGAACAGCTTCTAATAAAGCTTAATTATTATGAGATTCATCTAAACATTGTTTAGTTGTATAAAAATTTGAAATATATTAGCTTCATTTATAATTTTGATAACCGAAATTTGCCTTATAAAGGAACATCTTATAAAGATATTCCACTGCATAGTTTTTGTATTAATTAGCACATCATCCCTTGTCATTGAGTGTCAGGTCTTAATTAAATTTGATCAATTAATTAAAAGTTAGAATCGCCCAGAGAGTATAATATAAGTTGTAACTTATGTCAGACAGATTTCAACTCACTTCAAAGAGTCAACAATGAAAAAAAAATACAAAAGAAACTCACACCTGGAATCAAAGGATTCTAATTAAATTTTACCACAAATGAATATTTTATATTAAAATTTTGATTCAAATACAAAGCCAGAGACTAAATCCAATTTCATCGTCTATTTTTTTCAATTTAAAGAAATGAAAAAAAAAAAAAAAAAAAAAAAAAAAACAAGCAAATTTTAGTAAAGTACAAAGCTTCAACAACTCCTTACTCCTATATCCTCACCGAATCGACGTATAAATATGTACACATTAATAATTAATGTGTACTACTTAACTTTTTAATTACCAATTCCTTTTTAAATTTTTCCCAGAAATTTTCACAGAAACAACGTGTTGTTATCATCAAGTAAAATCTTTCCCGGTGGTTTATTAGTACTATAGACTGTCTATTCTAATACCCTAAAATATCTTCAATAAGCTGTTCTCTCACATTGACTGCATCTTCATATCAGCCGCATTATTTCCGAGTATGTTTCATTTTAGAAGAAAATGAAACACCGGTCTTACTACTTTTTGCACCAAACCATCGAAATTGTGAGTGTGACACCTATGGTGTCATGAAATTGACAATAATGGTGATTTTAAGAATAATCCGGTTATAGTGAATTCAAAGTAAGATGAAAAACTGTTTCACTATTAGCGGATTTCAATATAATCCAACAGTTTAACATTAAAAATCATATCATAGAATACAGCGAGTGAGATAAATCTCTTTCACTATACCTAAAAATTCACTATAACCTTTATATAGATTTAAATATAGCAAAACTCCACTATTTGAAAGAAATGTCTTCGCTTTTTTTTTTTGTTTTTAATATTTCGCGTTTTAGCTTGCTGCTTCTACAGTATCAGGTAGGTAGGTACTCTCGCATAATATACCACATCCTGAAATTTGGCAATCAAGTTCAACATATAAGCCCTCGACCTATCCGTAAGGTTTTAGTGTAGGATCTTTTTCATTATTACCTCAAACGCTCAATATAATAAGGGGAGTACTTGCAGTACCTGGAAATGAAACCTGGGTCTTTGCTTATAAAGATTTGGTTAAAACCAAAATGGTTTATTTCCTTAGAAAGGTCTTCTGTATAAAAAAAAAATNTCAAGTTCAACATATAAGCCCTCGACCTATCCGTAAGGTTTTAGTGTAGGATCTTTTTCATTATTACCTCAAACGCTCAATATAATAAGGGGAGTACTTGCAGTACCTGGAAATGAAACCTGGGTCTTTGCTTATAAAGATCTGGTTAAAACCAAAATGGTTTATTTCCTTAGAAAGGTCTTCTGTATAAAAAAAAATTTTTTAAAGGGCTCCCTTTCCTTCCTTTCTAAGGACCCTTTAAGGGCTAGGACTGAGAACAATAAGAATCCAACGGAGAGAGAGAGAGAGAACCTGAAAACAAGGGCTTTAACAACCCTCCTTCCATTTATTTCCTCTCATTCAATAATTTCTCATTCACCAAGGGACCTTAAGGGCTCTGTCTTCAGAAAGAGGGGTTCTTCCTCTACTCCTTTAAAATTTCCTATAGATTCTTATTTGGCTATGGTTTATTTTAGCTGAAAGAAAAGTGAGCCTTTTCTCCCTAGCCCAATTTTCTCCCTAGCTCCCTAGCGAGCCAAGGGGACGCTTTGCTCCAATTCTAAATAATCTCTCAAGGCGCAAGGTCCAACTTATTTTTCGCTGACCTATGGCTTTTCATTTTTCTCATAAAATGACCGTTCATACTTCAGAAACAGACCTTCTAAAACACACATGTACAATAAATTTTACTTTGTTGATTTTGACAAAAGACTGAATTTTCGTTGGTTTTTTTTATCATTTGTTTTAAAAAATTCAAAAACATATAAATTCATCTGAACTGATAATGAATTCAACTGATCTACCTCAATATTGACTCTGGAATAGTGCTAGACGAAAGAACAATAGAAAAGTTAGGATAAAAAGAACAATAGAGAATCTAACAGAATAGAAAAAAAAAACTTTTTTTTTCGGAATGATCAAAAGTGAGGATGGTCGAAATTTCAAGGCGAAAATCTTCTAATNAACAGACCTTCTAAAACACACATGTACAATAAATTTTACTTTGTTGATTTTGACAAAAGACTGAATTTTCGTTGCTTTTTTTTTCATTTGTTTTAAAAAATTCAAAAACATATAAATTCATCTGAACTGATAATGAATTCAACTGATCTACCTCAATATTGACTCTGGAATAGAGCTAGACGAAAGAACAATAGAAAAGTTAGGATAAAAAGAACAATAGAGAATCTAACAGAATAGAAAAAAAAAAAAACTTTTTTTTTCGGAATGATCAAAAGTGAGGATGGTCGAAATTTCAAGGCGAAAATCTTCTAATTTTCACTTTTACCTGCAAAGATTTTTTTTTCTCAATGGTAAGGTATTCTGTTTTCCCTTTACTAGACTGCTTTGAAAAAATTTTTTTTTGACAGGACAAAATAAAATGAGTTAGTAAGTTTAAAATCACTTAAACCAAATTTTATGAGCTTTGAGTCAATATTTGATAAAGACTCATTTTGTTTTAGAACAATGGGATAAAGATTATGAACTAATGGTAGAAGAAATTAACTCTCTAATTTTTACCAAAAAATAATCTGAAATTTTGAAATTTCGCAAATTTTAAGGTATACTATTAAAAATTTAGTTAAAGAACCACAGACAGGTTTCTTGTAGAAATCTTTATTTTTATTTGGTGTACTAACAATTTCATTTGGTTTACTTTAGCGAGATCAATGAATAAAAAAATTTTGTTTAAAAGATCATCTATCTCCCTTGTATTATTTACAAAATTTTGAAAGTTTGTACTAAATGAAACCTTTTATATTTTATTTTAATCGCCAATTGCAATAATTATTGTAACTTCACTAAAAGCATAGCTGATTTTGTGCTAAATATTCAGACAAAAAAACAAATTCTTCCGGCTGGGCTGGTTGGACCGATTGATTTTGTTTATATTCATACGCAACTAGTACATACTGATTTTGTATAAAATTTTTTTTTTTTTTTTTGCAAATTTTACTCTTGCTTCTCTGCTCAGCATCAAACTCATCATTAGAATGAATGAACTTTTTGCAAAATTTTTGTTAGTATTTATTTCTTAGTTTATCATCATCCTCTTCACGCTACTTTCCAGAAGTAGGTTCTTCCGGACAAACAAATTTGCAAAAATAGTCACTGGGAATAATAATCGTGTCGAGTTTGATTAATAATAGGTATAACTCAATTATTTGTTACAACTACGAGTAATGTTACTGCTCAAACTGGTCAACCCACTTTTAGCCAATTTAAGTTATTATTATTATTACTACGGTGAGTGCCAATTTAAGCCCACACAGGTACAAGTGGATGAACTTTTTGCACGCAGTAAATCATTCATTTTTATTATATACTTTCCAAAAAGTACCATGATCTCTTTCAATTAATTGACAAAAGAAATGAGACTTTTTATGATTAATTATAGACACAAAGAATCGGACGTCCTGCACCCGGCTTCCTACTATTCTCTCCAATTTTATTTTATTTTTATTAATTTAATAAACCCCTTCCGTTAGTAGAAATTTTAGAATTTTTTTTTTATTAAACTAAATTTTCAATAATAATTAAGAACCAATTCACAGCTTCCACTTTTCTCTCGTTAATAGCCTCTTGAAGTCAATCTACTCTCATTATTTGAGGACAATCAGAAAAATTTATCAATTTTAGAGACGGGATCATCCGTTTCCGTTCATCTTTTTTACCCTAAAAACTACCCCTCCTCCTCTCCAACTTATCAAAAACGTTTATTATAAAGCTCAAACTCAACTTTAGAAAACTACAAGCAGTACAGAGGGGAAGAAGGAAAAAATAATTACGCAATGATACTAACCTATACACACGCATATGCAACTGGAATGAATAAAAAAAAATATGTTTTTTACAAACATGGGAAGCAACGGAAGGATTAATTTCTGAAAACGAAAATCTAACATTGTAGATCCATGTGTGTAGAAAGAAGTTTTAGATCCAAAAATAGAATAATTGTTAGAAGTGAAGCCATAAAGAGAATAATGAGAGTTTGTCATCTTCAACAGAGAAAAAAAAACTTTTTAGATACATTTTTTTTTAGCTTCGTTTGTTAACTCAAAATGTAAAAAAAAAAAAACTCTGTGAAGTATAAGGCATTTTAAATTAAGATGTTAATGCTCAATTAACATGCTTTCTCCCCTCATAAAGGGTTTCTCAAAGTTTATTAATACTTTCTTTTTCACCATTTTCTTCCACTCACTTTATATGCAGGGTGTCCTGTTTTCTACTATCAAGAAAAGTCTTTTCTTTTCCATAAACTGCTCACTATAAAATTAACATTACAGCTGGTATAGCACCGAATTAAAAAGTAATTTTTCCAGAATTAATTTGAATTTTTGTGTACTTTATTTACTCCACTGTAGATATAGATAGCACTACAGATACTACACCACTGTTTACCGTATAGCCCTGTAGATAGCATCACGCAAAAGTTAAAACTAGAAAAATAATTAATCCGAAAAACTCACGACACCCTGTTCAGTGAAAAGTATTATAACCAAGTAAGTATGTTTAGGAAATTTTTGAAGATTAATTAGAAGAATTAGTATTGAAAGTTTCAAAAAAATTTTGTACAAGGTGTATGAAAAATTTAGAAAAACAAAGAATAATTTTCAATTGAAAAAAAAAAACTTAGAACACCCTATGAGGGGAAAACGAATTGAAAATATCTAAAAAATTATAGCCATCTGGTTTTTTTGACATTTTAAAATTTGACAACATTCATCAAAATTTTTAATTACNAAAAACTTAGAACACCCTATGAGGGGAAAACGAATTGAAAACATCTAAAAAATTATAGCCATCTGGTTTTTTTGACATTTTAAAATTTGACAACATTCATCAAAATTTTTAATTACTATCGTTTTAGAAGCGGATGTCTTATAAAAGTATAAGTTTGTAACTCCTTAATAAGAAGTTGTTCGTGTCAGACCTCATAATTGAAAATTGAAGGTAAAAAGTGTGTAAAAATCTAAGTGTCATTTTCCAAAGAACAAGACCAACTGCTCCTTCCTTTTGACGCAACCAAATAAATAAATCCTATATAAAGATTTCCTTTCTAAAACCATCCCTTGAAAAGGACCAACTGTCCCTTGGGTCTTTTCTTTTCTAAAAATGATGAATAGGATTTCAAAAAGTAATACAAGACGCAACCGGTGTTTGAGAGTACACTCTACTACTACCCTAACATTTTGAGCTCATAAGATACTCCAGAATAGTCTCGAAATTAATACTTATGAACTCGTGCCTCTTGTATCATTCGTTTTTGTTACATTGCGAAATTTTTTATTCTACTCATAGTCTCATTTGGCTATACAATTGTGGGTTTAAAGAGGCACTGGAATTACCTATGCCTTTCGTATAAACAGTACCATTGTCTCCTTAAACGTCAACCTGGTTCATCAATCATGAATTTTCTGATTAAATTCACAACACTAACTATTCAATTCAATGTGCTAAAAATAATGATGTATGATTTTAAATGGGCGTAAAATAATAGACTAACAACGATGAGAAGGATTAGCTAGCTTTCTCACAAAGTCAATCCCATGCAATTTATCTCCCTCAGGCAGTCTACCTTCCTTACAGAACATTCAATGGGAATAAAATTAACTAAGAATTGGTAATTTTTTTTTTGCAAGGGTTAAATTATTGGTCTCGTTAGATGATGATGATGATCGTAGGTACTCAGATGAGATTGATTGGCTTGATATCCCTGAAAAGTAGTCTTATGGTTCATTAGCTTTCTCATATGTGCGAATTTAGATTATTCCAATCATCTCAACAATTTATACTCGCTACAAGAGAAAATATTAAATTTGATCCATTTACTAGTTGCAGCCCGGTAATAAGTTTAGAGAAAAAGAAATCCCGAATAAAAAAAATCCCTTTTTAAGATTAATTAACTAAAGAGTCTGATGAAAACTTAGGTATAGTAATAGTTGAAAATGACTTCGGGTGTTATAAATTGAATCAATAGATTTACGATAAGTGAGAGTTTTTGTATCGCTAAACTTAAGGCCTGTTCTGATAGTTATAATTTGGTGATTGATAACGTCTCGTACCTTGTGATCATATAATATTATAAAATCATCAAAATCACCCAAATTTGCAACAAAAGAGAAAAAAAAACTATGATACAAAATCACGAGACAAAAATTAAATCACGAGGATGAATATAACAATAAAAATATACAAAATTTCTGTATTTTTTGACGGCGTGAACTCTCCTGTTACTGGTAGTACATACATAAGAGTGTATTCTCTATTCTTGTAAAAGTAGCTATGTACCAGTCAGTGACTCGGGCATAAAAAAAGAAAGTCGTGAGACGAGGGTTTTCGGAACTATGCCAAAAATTTTGTCTACTAAAGTAAAACTTATTATAAAATGTTATAAGGCTCTGTCACATGAAGATTAGGACTACGAGCCAAGAAGATAATACATATATAGGAGCAATTTCATTTAAAAACTGCATATACTGGTTATGTGTCCTGTCTCATTGAAGCGGTAGTTAGTAGGAGACAGGTTCTAAAATTATTCTAAAAATAATAAAAGATAGATTAGAAAGCATTATTTTTAGCTGAGACAGAGCACTTCAGATCCATTCATTAAACCTACTACTTTTTTTTTTCTTCATAATGCGTCGTGGGTTCAACTTGAACTCTTAAAAATTTCTCCGTTTCGGGTGACTGCTGAGAATCTCCGAAAATGTTGGAAATAGGAACGTGTAGTCTGTCTAGACAGATATAGTCAAATGACGACATTTCCATACTCCCTTCTACTATGTCTCGTGAGTATTCTACCCAATACTTAGGTTCTTAGGGCGTCGGCGGGATTTCAGTCAAAAAAGCGGAAGGGAAAGCAACGAAGAAAGCTTTTTTTTTGTCGATCGATCGTTCATTGCTCTCTTCCTCCCAAAAAAAAAAAAAAAAAAAAAGAACCTTCGGAGAAATTGAGCAGTAGTAGTAAAAACAGCAAATTTTATATATAAGACCATGGGGAAGAGGGGAATTTTGCTTATAAAAATAATCGTCTAAATTAATTAGTAATTACATTAGGCGTATCAGTTTTTATCGATTTAGACGTTATATCTACATCACGAAATATTCTTTACCAAAGTTTCAGTCGAAGCTTTAATAAACTAAACCATCTAAGCCAATCTTATACACATATTTGTCTATAAGAGTCATGTCTATAAGATTTATAAATGTTTAAGAGCAATGTGTGTACAAAATCCATGTGTCCAAGAGTCATTATGTGAGTATAAGAGTAGATCAATGTGTCATGTATAAATGTCTTATAAAACACAATGTTGTGTATAAGTGACTTTCCTCTATAATAACGATATGTATGTATAAGAGTAATATTTATAAGATTAAATGTACCTATAAGAGCTGTCTAATAATAAAAAACATACGTTTCTATAAGAGTCAATTGGGTCTTATAAAAACTATTTAAATTTTTTAATTTTCTAGCCTTTGACAATACCTTCAAATTTGTTTTTAGTTTCTACTGTGTCTGTCTTATACTATAGAAATTCCCTCCGGGTTTGATTTTCAAAGCATAGTTGTAACCTTGGCACTCGGACACGAAAACCGAGAAATTTATCACACCAAATGCGTCCCGCCGTATGGATTTTTTTTGAGTCTATTGGAATCTGTAACTGAGAGAATTTTGTGGAATTTTGGGGTTTTTGGTGGGTCCTATTCACTAGACTTAGAGTTCCCAGCAGCCGGTTACCGGAGCCAAAAAAAAAGAGTTTCTGCGTGTGTAGAATTTATTAGATGAGTCTCATTCCGCATGAGACCACTGAATCCGCCTCTTCATCTGCAATGCCGCAAGAATCTCGAATTTGCTAATTTATTCGCACATCTATGACATAATATCAACGCCTCATCACTTCGTAAGGTAAAATTCTATAGAGATTAACTAGATAAATCTGATTTTTTTTTTAATTTTCCTTAGGTATTCTTATATTATTGAAAAAAACCCGGTAGTTAGGAGGACTTAGAAAGCGAAATTATTATGATTATTTAAATTTTCTAAGCTATGTTTTATATTAAAATTTCTTGTTTAGGAAATAATTTAACTTATAAATTTATATGTTGAAAGTAGGTGAGTTTGCATGTTGGTAGAGTGGCAAATAAGGGCAGATTTGTCTAGAGAAAGCCATATTTAGGCAACTGCTTTGTTCATTTTTAACAACTGGAGAAGTAGAATAATTATTGCAATAAAACGAAATTCGTATAAAGAATACCGCCTATTTCCGCAACTTGCTCACACGCTCGCAAATTTTTTTTTTTTTAAGAACTTTGAACTTTTATTATCATTCCGAATCAAATTAGAACACACCAGTTCCGTAAACATTTCACCTAGTCATTACAAAACAATCAAATCAATTTTAAATGTTCAAAGTGGAGCGACCCGTCAATACTTTTTTAGTAATAATTGTTATTAAAAACAATGGCGGGAAATTTGCAACTTTATCTTTTCTAACCATTGTTGTCAAAATTTGGCCTATAAATACCTAACTTTAGAAATCTTTAGAAAATTATTTATTGTTTGAAATTTATTATAACTTTATTTGATTCATTGGATGATTAGATTAGTAATGGCGTTTTACAAGTGCAGTACTTATGTAAATTTTAATCAAATTCATTTCCAAAGTCCATTTCGGCAAAGCATGAATAGACCGTGCTAATCATTTCCATAAGTAAATATCATTTGCAAATTTTTGGCTATGAATCAGCTCTATCCTTCTTTATATTTTATTGACCAGTAGATCTCTTATAACTTACTATCTCTTATTCATCAACCTACTGCCCTAGAGACGCCATAGTGCAAATTTTCATTACCAAATTTACGGATTTGCACATATGGAAGATGGACTAGAATAGAATCAACACGCTATTAACTACTGACTTTGTCATAATCACCCTCCCTCAATAATCATTAAGCAATAATTATTATTTTAAATTAGTCACATCAGCAGAAGAAGAGAAAAAAAAAAGTTTTTCAGTAGGTCATCCGGTTATCATCACTAATAGACTTAATTTTTTCCCTGAATTGAGCAGTGATAAGAACTTTACATTTTCTCTGATAATTTTTATACTACAAACTATTCGAAAATGGACACAATGCTTATGTTGTGGTGAGATTAATTATTCAATTTTAACAATTGCTATCATTTATCACACAAATTGGCATAACCACCATAACCAACCAACCACCACACAGTCTAATAATCTACATCCTCAAGAGGAGAGATTAATATACTTGAGTAGTGATGAGAATACCATGGTAAAATATACAATCATATAATGATGAGACTAAGAGTATCTACGCCCAAACTACGCATTTTTACAAACAAAACGTCCTTGTACTTTGTAATATTTGCGTACTAATTAATAAATTAGCGACAGATTTAACTTAACGCCTAAACAGAACAGACTTCTTCTACAACTTACTCTTAATCCTGATTAGATCCTATAAAAAAAAAATTATTTTATGCTAGATTCATATTTTGGTTCGTCTTTACGTCGGCGTCCTTATTTTGCAAATTTTTAGCTAACTCAATTCCAAAAATTAGGTGCAAATTGAGCATTCGTATTTTACCTGATGTGCTATAGTTATTATTGATACCTCAAATTTTGATGAACCATGAATTCTAGGACATCCTGTATAATATTTATATTTAGATACAAATAAGTTTAGTTTCCATGAAATATATTTGGTTGTATTTTCTTACAACTATTCAGTTCCTTCAAACTAGACTTATTATATCAAAGTTTTAGAGATTAGAAGAGCGTGCTATTCATAGAGCACGCTCTAACACTCTATTGTCGGCTACTACTAACAACTTGTAGATTTTTATCAAATTAATTCTAGATTTGATTGAAGATAATAGACAGACGGTATCTTTCTGTTTCTCTACATATTATTGAATATTGACTATGACTGAACCCTATACCTCCCTGTCGAAACCATAGTTTTACCTGGAATTAGTACTTACGTATTTGTAGACCTGCACCTACGTGCCTTGGAGCCGAAAGAACTCGTATTTTCTGAATCATGGGGTTTCTTTCTGAGCTCAATCATCGTATTCATAGCCTTTCGTTTTGTTGAGTTCAGTTCCCAAACGACGACCGGAACCTTGAACCTGAAAGACGAATGAAAGGAAATAATGCCTCATATGAGATTCACGTAATAATAATCGAAATTACTATGCAAATCTTACATATCTGTTTGCTCAGACTCATCTACGTTATTCATCCTCTTGCTTTTGGCAAAAGTATACAAAAGGTGTAAAAAAGACTCCGCCTCATCATCACTGGACAGGGATATTCTGAAGAGTTTTCATAATCGTAATGTCTGGTTTCTCTGTTGTAGGTAGTAACTAGCGTGACAGGATTTCCGTCTGGAGCAGAGCCAGTAGTAGCAACTTTGATGAGATTCAACTTTTTTTTTTTTTTAGACCACTGGGCCAAAGGCTAGCTAGGGGAGTCAGTTTGATGAGAAAATTTACTAAAATTTCTAATATAGAAAGGTCAATTCAAAGACAATGCGTCTCCAGAGATTCTTGTCAACGACAAATTAAACAAAAATCTAAAAAAATAAAAGTTCATTATTAATTTAATGTCTACACAGGAAACCAATCCAGTTTTAACCTTTCGGGTATTCATGCTGTTTACTCCGTTTCTATTTCCCTCTCACGTTGTTTTCTATTTAATAAATAATAAAATCAATCAATACTCAGAAAAGAAGAGGACAACAAACCCAAGGAAGGATAAATATATTATCCGTATCCCATCATTTCGACTTCGTGTAATAGTTGATAGACAACTAAAGAACATTTTACTACAAAATTTTGTCTAATACGAATCAATAATGCTTCACTAACTCTTTTGATTGATTAGAACGAGCGGTGCTTTTGTTCTTTTCTGAGGTTTCATAAATCAAACGGAAATTTAATTAACCATTGCCAAAGAAGTAACAGACACAAGTGCCAAGTCTCAAGTGTCATGTCTCATTCTTATGCGCCATATTTATTGAATTGAAATTGTTAAAATAAAATTTTTGATTCCGTCAGGGATCCTTCGGATCACATACGTTAGGAGTAGGACAAGTTATTAACATCTGATTCTTTAGGATTTCATTCAAGTTGTATTAAACCGGAAGTGAAAGTAAATCTTGTTTTTTTCTTTACNACATCTGATTCTTTAGGATTTCATTCAAGTTGTATTAAACCGGAAGTGAAAGTAAATCTTGTTTTTTTCTTTACCTGTGCCAGTCTTATTGGATGACCACTTTGTGTTTTTTCAACCAAATTGATGAGAAATTGAGTTTAAAACTGTTCACTGACACTGACGGTAACAGACACGACACACGAGACCACCAAAATTGGGACGAAGACAATAAACAGGGCATTTCTCCCGCTATTTCCTCAAGGTCAAGTTTTCTTTTGTGATTTGTGAATTGTCTCTGATGACGTAACCAGTTCAATAAAAACTAATCCTTGCAACTCTAAATCATGAACTGCGGTAAAAAATTCTTTCTCCTCCAATCAAATCAATTCCCGCCAAAAATTTGAAATTCATTTTCCCCCCAAAATGGACATTCGATGGAAACAGGAATTTCAAATTATTTTAATTTTAGAATGAATCATTACATTCACAACCTTATCATGCACAAAGGGCACAAACCAGAATAATTTCGAACAGTAAATAATTTTACATGAATTTAATAACTTTATATTAATGTTATTTTTAATTTCAATTCCCACTAGTAATACCTAACGTTTTGTCAAATTGGCTGACGCAGAAGAGTATATTATTACTGGTATTACATTTCTATTGTAGTGATTTTAATAATCCACTTAATTTTTCATCTTAAAAAAAACTCATAAAAATTTCTAATTCTAGCTATATTTAAAACTTACATTGTTGCCAATCTTAACTTGTTTAAATATCTCCCAATACTTTTTATAAAAATTTACAAAAGATCTACAATATGTAGAACTCTATCACTATTTTTATTTTGTAAATTATAGTTGTGCTAGTATAAATTTGTAATAATAAAAGAAGAAAAAAAAATCAATTATTCTCCCAACTAGTTTTTCCTCTATTTTGATTTTCATAACATTTAATGCATTTAGTATTCCAAATTAGACACAATAGTTAAATTTTACCAAGTTTTTTTTACTAGTATTATTATTACAAGTGGCTAGACCCAACAACAGAAGGACAAACTATTATTTTTTTTTTCTGTAGTTCTCTGATAGACAATGATAGAGAGAAAAAAAAATTAGAGCAGTTTTAGTCATTGCATAAGTCTACCCAGTCTCTCTTGCTAATCTGAGAATGATATTACATTAATAATAACAAGATTTACTAAATTATCTTTTTTGGATTAACCAATGAGGAGGAGAGTTTATTTAGTATTGTTATTTAACTACTCATCATCAGTAGTAGAAATTAGCAGTGATTCCATCGTCGTCGTTCTTCTATCATCTCCTAACAAAATTTACTCTTCATTCATCAAATTTATAACTTGTCTCTAAAAAACAATAGGAAGGAACAAAAGAGATATTCAAATTGTAAAAAAAAAAAAACTTCTCCCACACATTGAAATTTGGTGGTTCTAGAGACTCCGTATAACTTTTTGTCTAGTCAAGTCTTGTTTTACCAGAATTGTATTTTGAATTCGTGGGGCCTAAAAACGAGAAATATATGGCAACATCACATCGTCTGAGATCACTTTACTTTAACCCTTTTATCTCATGAGAAGGAAAAAAAAAGTTTGAAAAATTATGGTCGAAAGAATGGAATGTGAGGACGTCTAGCCGGTTTTAGTGAGACGAGGGAAAAAGACCGGGGCGGGAGTATACTGAGACTTAACATGTGTGTGGAGTTGTAGGGGGAATTTCAAACTGTACGCGATTCAATCCCACTTTTTAATACATTGTATGTGGTGATAAGACTAGTAGAGAAAACCGGTTACGAAATGGGTGTGGTTGAGAAATCCCAAGCGTAGCTAAAACTAAACCCTTAGTAAAAACTACACGCAAAAGGGAAAGAAGTGGAGTTTCATTCATTTCATTCCTCCTCTCGCTCATTTTGTCTTCGAACTCGGAGGAGTTGAGTTGTTGATTTTTTTTTGAGTTCGTAAGGCAGTCAGAGCTTTCTTTACGTCGATAACATCATCCAGTGTACATGTGGCACCGGCGGTTTGACCTTTGTTGGTGAAAATTATAACAAACAACCTCTACCTCAAACTCATCAAGTTAAATCTATAATCAAATTTTTTTTTTACAAAGTGTTACAAAAGTGGCTTACAAGTTAACAATAGTGACAACGAATAAACTTACTTTAGGATGCCGGTTATGATGACAACGACGAGTAAACGGCGAAATTCATTAAGCCGCGGCGTTGGCCCGACGGCGGATCCTTGTGATACAATTCGGGTGAGTAAATCTACTGTGAGTGAATTTTTTTGTTTATTGTGTTATTCTTAAGTTAAGTTTTAGTTTAGTCGATTGACAGTGTGTAAGGGTGTGGGTGTGACGGTAACATAGAAACTATGGTCTACATCTTAAATTCCATGAGGAAAAAAAAAAGCCGGCTTTTTTCCTCTTTTGGTAGTGAGTTTATTGCCATAAGGGCAGACAAAAGAGTGGAAAATTTTTTTTTTTTTTAATATTATTTAAGCATCTGTAAGAATCGAAGGAGTATTTCCCTCCATATGGTTCCATGATAGAGACTCCAGTCCCAGTTAGTCAATTTTTCTACACATTGTAAAAGTCCACATTGCAAATTCCATTACGGTGAGCTGGAATTAAACAGAAATGACGTTCATAGAGGTGTTTTTCATTTTCTACTTATTATTATAATAGCAAAGAACACGTGCTGAGCAGATGATGAACAAAAATTTTATAACAATAAATGTGATTTTGATACCGGATATTATTTTTTCAAATCAGGTTGGATGTATTTATGTTTAGAAATTAATATGAAATGAAAGTTTTGAGATATCGGTATGGTGTTTTCAGATATAAAAAAAAATTATTTTGAAATTTTTAAACACAATTGGGAAAATTAGGCAAGAAATTATTATTAGTAAAAGCTGAATGTGAGGGAGGACTTGGGGCCAATAATATTAATACGGAAAGGAAATTTTTGGAAAAACTATTTATTGTTCTTTTCTTAGTTAAGGTTGACTGAATTTGAACCTTTTTTTTTCAATGTAGTTAGGTTTTTGTGATTTTATACTTTCATCTCTACATTTGTTACGAATTTGGAAAGAAGTTGGACCTTTAAAACCTAAATCCACCGCAGTTTGGGCAGTCTATTGTAAAAATTCCTTTTAATTCTTGTAATGTAACAACTGGTTTTCTCTTTGGGATTGGCTTAACTCAATAAGCTCAATTTTAAAATCTTGAGTTTTCTTCGTCTGTCTGGTACTCTGTTAAATGTACAAGGTCGACATCAATGTTATCACACCAGTCCATAAATTTAATTAGCATTAATGTGAACATATGGAATCCTCTTTAAGTTAAACTCAAGTCAGTTTCAAGATTTCCAGACGAGTGAGATTAATTATTTAGTAGGATAAAGAACAAATTCAACTTGGGATGATTTGAAAATCACTCATTCATACATAATTCTATCAAATCTTTACTAGTAATTTGTCATAATGAATGAGCACTGGGATATGGTTTTTTTAATGGGACACTGTTTTTTAGAACAAATTTCAGAAATTTTTGTAGTCAAAGTTGAATAAAAATAGCGTTTTTTAAAGAAGAAAAAATCGTATTTTTAGTATAATTATGCTTTAAATAGCTGGTTGGACAGACATGTTTGGTTTCATAACCGGCTTTACCGCAAAAAAAAATATATTAAACTGGACAGACGGACACGTGAAATTTCATAATCATAACGCACTGTTAACATGAAATTTATTCCCATGACAGTATCAAAAATTTCCCATTAGATTATTTAAATTACAAAAATGTTCTGATCAAGAGAATTACTAAAATTATATCGTGCAGTCATTCACATAACGAACGAAACGAACCAGTTGCTCATCCTGTTGATGAAAAATGTTTTTGCAGCTTTTGAACATAGGAAATCTGTTTTCTCTTGTTTGCAGAAGATATTTGCATACATGGTTCCTTCAGTGCATTGCGTCTAGTGTAGAAAAAAAAAGCGGGAGAAAAATTGTTTTTATGTATCTAAAAATACTTTCTTCCTCCACACTTTTCTTTTTTCTCTTGCTTTTTTTTTTTTTTTTTTTTTTTTTTTTTTTTTTTTTTTTTTTTTTAAAAAAAAAAAAAAAAATTTTTTTTTTTNAAAAAAAAACCTTTTAGTTTTCACGTTAGGTGATATTGATTCGGTGTTTTCGGAGAATCTACGTCGTTAGTAATAATACCCGTTTGTGCGTTTTCTCGTCGCAGTGGCTCATATTTACTTTAGAGATGAGTCAAATTACTTTCCGATGGCGATGAGCCGTATGAAATTATCATGTAATTTCATAACATAACAGTACTAACAACTTATTATCTCACAATCTCACCGGTTATTAACCGCGGACAACAAAGTTGGAGAGGTTTGAAGTTTTGAACTTATTGTTCAACAATCAATATAATTTCTAATCAATTTTTAAATACCCATTCAGAGAAGTTTTAGATTGTACCGGTTTCTATTACAAAATTAGCTAACTTTCCTTGAGAGAATTGTTTCTTAGATTATTTTATTAAATAATTTTTGAAATTTTGGCAACAATGGTTGGTTTATTTCATGGCAGTTTTGATTCTGATGTTTCATGATTTCTATCTCATTGTTGGCTAAACTAATGTAATAATTTTATTCATGTGGATTTAGTTAATAATTTCCCATAACTCTCCGTAACATATGTTAGTTTTCAATTGTTATGAAGATTCTTAGTAAACCGCATACGATTATACGAATGGGATTGCTCGAAATTATATTTTGTCGTTTTTTGAGAGTGAGAGTAATTCTTCCAGTATAGCATTATCTGTGAGTCAGAATAAGAGAAGAGAAAAAAAAATTCCTTTGTCCACGTCGATCTTATAAACAAGTACAAAAAAAAACCTCGTTTTTTTATCTTCATTTTTGAGTAACATTACATATAATAGGCAAGTGTAGTTATAAACTTTTCTCATGAACCAACCAATCAGAGAAGAGTTCACACATAACGTTCTATCAACGTTACTCATCATGTTTATATGCCATTCTGTTTGCTTTATGAATTATTCATTGAAGATTTTCTTTTTTTTTTGGAAGACAGTTGGAACAGTTTTTCAAGTGTGTGGAGTACATATATGGAAAACTTTTCCTTGAATNTTCTCATGAACCAACCAATCAGAGAAGAGTTCACACATAACGTTCTATCAACGTTACTCATCATGTTTATATGCTATTCTGTTTGCTTTATGAATTATTCATTGAAGATTTTCTTTTTTTTTGGAAGACAGTTGGAACAGTTTTTCAAGTGTGTGGAGTACATATATGGAAAACTTTTCCTTGAATGGAATCAGATCCAATTTCATTTCCTTTGGTACCCTACTGTTCATGACTCAACCATTTTCTTATTAAAATTATTCTTATTGTTTTTGAATGCATGTGCATTTTCAGTGCATGTTTTATCTTTGTATTGAGTTTCACGACGCACTGAACAAATGTGTATTTTTTTGTTTTTTTTTTTTTGCATTAGTTTGAAAATGACAAGACTTTTTGGCACTTCAAAAGAGTTGTGGAATTAGACCGTGGGAACTAATTTTTTTTTTCAGTGTGACAGGAAGGGTAAAGGAAAAATGAATAAGCCGGTACATGTGGCCTCGCCATCTACTTTTTTCCTATTCTATTGTCTAAGGTGTTGTATTTTTTTTTGTCAAAATTTTGGGTCTGGACCCAAAAAATCTTACTCGGAGTTTTTTTTTCAGTGATGTAAGATAGAGATTTTGTTTTCATTTTTTTTTAACCAATCAGGGACTACGAGGTATTGAAATTTGAAGAAATTGAGTTGTTGGCTATATACTGAAGGAAGTCAAGCGTTTTTCTTTTTTCTTTTGCATGGATTATGTTTTCTTGTAGACAGATCATAGATAGCTTGTCGCATAGGAAAATTTTAGACTAAAATGTTTGTAAATTTTCTACTTGTTCAGAATCTGTGGGGGAATTAATAAGAATTATTGAAATTCCATTAACTTCCTTTCTCTTTAAATAATACATTAAACATGATTAATTGAATTGAGTTATTGAAACAATTTATGCGTGCGTCTCAGTTGGTTTTATATAATTTGATAAAATTTTAAATTTCTGTAAAAAAAAAATTTGAGATTTGAATATTATTTGATTTTGCGGTTGATTTTTGGTCATAAAATACTTTTGATGGGTCTTATGTAACATTATTATTTAAGATTTTATGCAGAACTTGATAGTCGTCGTGAGATTTGGTTTATTTTTTTTTTGTGAAATGCTCAAGAATTTTGTGAATTGTGTAAAATTGTTCACTTACTTGCAAACTGCAATCATAATGTTTTGCAGAGTGGATGAGTGGAATGTGTTTTTTTTTGCACGACTTACAAGATTTCAAATTGAGATTCTCAATCCCAAGTTTAGAAGTCAGTGACTCCAATAACCATAATAATTCTTTTGTTTAATTAGCTCAGGTGAACTTTAATCTAGTTTAGACTTGTTTTTGTACCTTTTGTGAAGAATGGTTCAGGAACACGCGGATTTTCACAACATTTTTTGATTTACCGAGACAAATTTTGTCTGATGATGAATAGAGATATTTTTTTTTAAATAATTTTTTTTTTCTAGTTCAATCAAGTTGTAAATTTTCATTGGTTCCCTTGTCTTTTATTATTTTTTTTTGCAAATTGGCAAAATTTGACCTCCTAAATCATGAATTGGCAAAAAAGAGTTATTATACTTGAGTAGAAATGCATCTCCCTCAAGCTCTATAGAAATGCAATTTATTGAAAAAATTAGCAGCCTGGGTGTGTAAACCTGAATTTCTGCTATGCTCAACTGTATTAAATACTGTCTGAGAATGGAGAAAGGAATTTTAATTGTAATTGGTTGCTGGGGGCGACGAAGCTGTGGTTCCTGATTGGCTGTGAAAAATTTGCATGCGCAAATTATGAGACCCGGTTTTTTTGTCTGTTCACGTGGATACTGAATGTGATCATAGTTTCATTATTACAGTTAAAGTATCAATTAAAGCCTAGTTCAATAAATCAGAATTTTCATTAAAAGAGGTGTTTATATGAAAGAGTGTAAGGATTTTGTTCAATGTAAATTTGGAGTGAGTGATTAGAATATTTTAACATCCATAAAATTTAAGGTTTTTCAACAATTTTGATTTAAACTTTGAGTACTTGTGGAAACTTTAAGTCGCTTATCAACTTGATTTAATCCTAATCAGGTTGATTTTTTTTTTTTGAGACAAAAAGACTAATTTTGTAAAAAAATTTTCTTTGTAGGTGAAAGTGAAAGATGCTCGAAGAAAACAACAGTGGGTTGATCCAATGCCGCTAACACCTCCAAGATCACCGTTGAATGATGACCATTCTAACGGCGGAGATTGTGAAATTATGGATGACCTATGGGAGTTGTGGACAGGATCAGGACTCGTTGACGACGATTTTCCACAAGTTAAACAAGAGTACACTTATGATTCAGCTCTCAGCGATTTAGTATCTTTGGAAGAAGAACGACATTCGAGTTGTGGGACATATAGGAGAGTTAGTATAGGTGACATTGATGCCGAAGGACTTTTTAACAATAGTAAGTTTATCCTGAATAAAAAATTATTATTTTTTACATATAAATTTATACAATTTTTGTTTAATTTGATATCATTTTGTTTCTTTTTTCAGTATCTCCTTGCGATGACAGTGACTTAATGACAGACGGTGAACATGAAGAGCTTCTCAACCATCTCTTTCAGTTTGTACCAGATGATAGTCCACCACCAACGAATCCACCATCACCTCCTGCCCCAGGTGACATGGATATGGACATTGACAACTCTTCCTACGGTGACATTGTTATTAACGGAATTAAAAGAGAGAGTATCGACTCTGAAGAAATAACCATCCAACAAGACTCAACGAGCAGTGAAAACAGGCTCAATGGAGATTCAGACTATTCAAGCAGTACACCAGACGATACAGAAGCGTTTTTGAGTGATAGTAACAGTGGGACTGAGGATGGGAGTGGGTCATTATATGACGAAGGATTCATCGGCGAAGACTTAATAAATGCCCAACCTGACCTCTTCTTTGATGACAATCAGTTCAATTCTCTCCTCGATCAACACATAACGAGTAATATTTTTGAGGAAGACTTTGGACGAGATCTCAAAAGTGACTGTATGTGGCATCCTATGGACTATGACCTGAGAGGTCATCAACACTCAAAAATTGAAAAATCAGAGAACCAGAAAACTAAAATAAAAATTGAGCCGAGTGATCCAGAGGAAGTAAATCTGAAGCTGGTGAAGGCAGAGCCAAATCGATTACGAGAAGAAATGGACGAGGATGATGCTGTAAGGGCACAAAATTGTTTAAAATTAGCGGCATTTTGTCGTAAATTTTGAATACACTCCTGCTCTTCCATCTGCTTGACAAACATTATAAACAATTCATTTTTCATGTTAAAATTTATATCTCAACTCCAGAATTCAGTAGTTTAAATCAGTATTATGAGTCTTAGTAAGCTCTTTTGGTATATTATAATATCTTAATCTTAATATGAATTCTGGAAATGAAAGTATAAATTTGAACTTATTGGGATAATTCGTGATGAGTCATATTTTTGACGGACTTTGGTCTCTGATTAATCAGATGTGCTGGAGGAATGTTGTCGGTGACCCCTACCAGATGTGGTCTGAAGTGACGCCGCCACCATCAGAGTGCCCATCTGCATCACCAGGAGACTGTGTCGATGAGACAGAATCCTTCAAAGGTCTCGACTGGAGGGAAGCTATTGATGACTCTAGAGAACAATATGAACTTGAAATGAGAAGAAATGCAACAATGAATGACCACTCTTACGCAAATCCATCTCTAGAACCCAAATCATCTGGGAGACAAGACCCACCTAGGAAAGGAATCCAAGGTGAGTCATGGTGACAAATTTTTATTAACTTATTCATCATGTGATGAGAATATCAGCAACATGTATATGTATCCTGCAGCTCCTAGCGGCTTTGCAATAATTATTATTGGTCATTCAACTTTGTAAAACTTAGTTTTAACGGTACATATATTGTTGGTATGACAAGAGAAATTTGATTTTTGAGAAATGGATCAATTCTATGCAATTGATAAACGGGAGTTTCATATAAACTTTGATATAAACCGTAGCCAAAACAGTTTACGTTTTTTGTTTATAAAAATTAGTATAACATAAAAATTCTCTACAAATACGAGTTGGGTTTATAATAATTCGTATAAACTTGATGTGATGAATGAAAGTAAAGTATACTTTACACATCACACAAGTAAACTACTCATAACTAATTCTACAAACTTATAAACAAATTTGAAAAAAAAAAAAATTTTTTTACAACTTATAAACTATAAATTATATAAACTTTACAATTGCTTATCAATGTAGATTTGTTGAAAACAGNACTCATTAATTCAGTAAATTCTACAAACTTATAAACAAATTTGAAAAAAAAAAAATTTTTTTTTACAACTTATAAACTATAAATTATATAAACTTTACAATTGCTTATCAATGTAGATTTGTTGAAAACAGTTTGAAATTTTTATTACTGTAAAATTCCAAAATTCTCATTTTCTGGTCCTAATGAGGTATAATTTGGATTTTTGGAAGTAATTAGTTGAATTATTAATAGTCCAGGGTCTTTTGTGTCATACAGTATAAGTCATTCCGTAATTCCTTCTGGACAACCAGTCCAAATGGCAAGTATAATTAAGGGTTCCTTGAATTTATTTTTGTTTTAATGTTTTTTTTTTGTTTTTTTTTTTTTTTTCAAAAAGGGTTGTTTTTATTATAGCTGTGCCTATTTTCTTTGAAGAATTTTCAATAATGGACNATGTATAAGTCATTCCGTAATTCCTTCTGGACAACCAGTCCAAATGGCAAGTATAATTAAGGGTTCCTTGAATTTATTTTTGTTTTAATGTTTTTTTTTTTGTTTTGTTTTTTTTTTTTCAAAAAGGGTTGTTTTTATTATAGCTGTGCCTATTTTCTTTGAAGAATTTTCAATAATGGACTCGACGAGTATGAATGGATAAAAGTTAGAAATTTTCATTTAGCTTCTGAGAAGGATTAATTTTATATTTAAATTTTGAAATCGTAAGAAAGGTTGGAATTTTTCTTAAGAATTGTTTCAATTTTTACACATCTTTTTTTTTTTCTCGAAAGTTTGGAAGGGAGACAAAAATAGTCGTGTGGAGAGGGTCAAATTCGAAAATCAAAATGGTTGACGACAAAGTATAAGTATTTGTTCATGATTAGAAAAAAAAAGTGTCTAGTAGGGACAATGTATGGGAATGAAATCTGTACAAAAAAAAAACTAAAGTACAGTCCAATGATCCGTCTTTGTAAGATTATGAAATTATGAAGACCACTTGAAAACTTTTTCTCATTATCACTTGAACCAGAAGGCTCATATCATTTCATTTGGGTAGAAAAAAAAAGACAAGGGATGACTTTGACTTGACAAGATGTTATGACGAATAGTAAAAAAAAATGAGTAATTGGAGTAATTGAATTAAGTGGTTTCTTTGTTTTCTTACATTTTGAAGAAAACAATAGAAATTTTTGCGTATGAGCCATATGGCCTCTTACTAATGAGAATTTATAGGTAAANAAGACAAGGGATGACTTTGACTTGACAAGATGTTATGACGAATAGTAAAAAAAAAATGAGTAATTGGAGTAATTGAATTAAGTGGTTTCTTTGTTTTCTTGCATTTTGAAGAAAACAATAGAAATTTTTGCGTATGAGCCATATGGCCTCTTACTAATGAGAATTTATAGGTAAAGTCATCTTTGATGACTGTATTTCTAGTAGTGTGACGAGGTATAACAATGGAAATTCGTTCTTTCCAAAAAAACCCTCTATTCTACCACACCTGTCCATAAAAGATGAGAAAATTTTCTGTCTNAAGTCATCTTTGATGACTGTATTTCTAGTAGTGTGACGAGGTATAACAATGGAAATTCGTTCTTTCCAAAAAAACCCTCTATTCTACCACACCTGTCCATAAAAGATGAGAAAATTTTCTGTCTTGAACGACCTTGGCCGTCTACCTTTTGAGTACATTTACATTATTGTGAATTTCTTTTTTTTTTCTCTACTTACTATTCTCATTAGGGTAGGGATATTTTGTGAGTAGGATCATAGTTTTCCTAGTGAAAGGGAGAGAGAGATTCTTATATAATTTAGAATAATTGCGAATTTAATATATATGAGTTGAAATTTAGCTTAAATGATACGAACAAAGGTTTCTTTTGTCTAGTTTGTGGACATAGTACTACGTGGATTTCCACGTGTGTAAAAAATATTAGAGGGAAATGGCCCGTCTGAAGGGCAAGCGTTAAACTCAATGTACTTATGTAATTTTTTTTTATAGTAGTAATATAACCGAGTGTTAGGAAAAAACAAGTTTTTGATGTTAACTGACTGATGTTCATACAGGATTGAGTAGTCATCGGAGTATTTAAGAATTTTTTTTTGTACGGATTTTTACAATTGGAATTTATGTAACGAGACAATAATGGGACAAGAGAATTTGAAGAAGAAAAAAAAATCAGTATAAAACTATAAACTACTTAGAGTTTGATTTAAGCGTATTGGGTTTTAAGCGTTAGGTTTAGGTGTATGTTTGTACGTAAGTGGTGTATTTGTGTAAGTGTACATTCTGAAGTTACTCTTATTACTTTTCCATTGTTATAAGGATGACTTTTGAGTTATTGATAAGGGAAAAATGATTTTTTGGAACAAAGTTTATTCTAGTAATTGTAGGTATTTCGTTGATAAAGACTAGAGGTTTTTTTTTNAAATGATTTTTTGGAACAAAGTTTATTCTAGTAATTGTAGGTATTTCGTTGATAAAGACTAGAGGTTTTTTTTTGCATACGTGTAGGTTGATAAGAGAGTACACATTGTGTCGACGTGTCTCATTGACTTTTGATCCANGTTTTTTTTTGCATACGTGTAGGTTGATAAGAGAGTACACATTGTGTCGACGTGTCTCATTGACTTTTGATCCAATGAGGAACTGAATAATATTGAACAATTTTTAGCATGATTGGACTTTATATTTAAAAAAAATGAGAGTTAAATTTTTTAATCGAAAACATGTCTAGGAAAATACATGTAAAGGATGCAAAATTTTTTTTTTTTTTAGAAGAAAATTTTTTGATATCAGACGTCTGAAGATTATTATATGGATGAGGAGAGGGATGGTAGAGAAATAGATGCATACTTTGTAATTTTCTTGACATGAGTGTCAAAAGTGCTGAGAGCTTGTCACCTTTGGCCTGAGTTAGGGTGCATTTTTTAGTGATGTCAAGGTTTAGAAAGTAGTTGACTGTGACTCTGATTCAGAGTCAAGTTAGGTTGGGGTGATGATGATAGAAATAAATTGGATTTTTATCATCACTTTACGTCATCGTCGGCGATCCGAAGAGAATTCTAAGGAAGATGAGACATGGATGTAGCCAAAATCAAGACCAGACTTTCGGTTCTGGTTCAAAGTTGGTAATTTTTTTTTTTTTTTTTTTTAGTAAGAAAACTCCTACTTGAGCTCCTCGTGTAATTGTTGTAATTTTAATTATCTCAATTTGAAACTGGTTTTTATTTTATTTTCTGATTTTGATGAATTACGATGTAATCTCCGACGAGTTGTGGATTCTAATTTGATCAACTACTATGAATACTTGAAATAATATTGCTGATGTTCTTGAATATGATTGAGTTTGAGATGATGTGAATATAGAAATGGAATTAATAAATTGAAAAATTTCTTGACTTTCGAAGGCATTGTACTAAAGGAAGAGAATGGTGATGACTATAGTGGTGGGCCCAAGAAAACAAAAATTTTGGTTCCTCTGAAAGACTTGATGGACTCACTTCAACATAAAACTTTCCTCGTTGCACCTCTGGGTCCAGGGAAAAAGGTCATTCGATTGACAGGAACTGAAACAGTAAAAGGTGGGCAAACTATTGAGTCATTCTCTTCCAAACTTTCTCAGAGAATAGACAATGAGGTTATTTCAAAATTCAAAAGGAGTGAAAACTATTCCTATGATTTGTGATTGGGTGTGCTAGGAAATTTGGCTCCTCCTTCTAGGGTGTTTAAAATTAAAAAAAAAAAAACACAATTTTGAAATCTTGAAATCTCACTGTATTTTGTATGATTCTTTGAAAAAAAAATTTTTTTTTTAAATAATTATTTGTATTATTGACCTAACGTGTTTTGTTCTTTGCTTCTGTAGGAATGTTGGGCGTCCACCATGCGGCCTTCACATCCTCTCTCAAATCCGTCTCGAGTTACTGTGTTCCACAAACGTCCCTTTTTAACCGTTCACCCAATAGCAGCTCGAGTAGAGGTACGGGTACACCTAGTATGTGTCCCACAAGTAGTCCGAGTTCAACTACCTCCACCCACTCTCGCCATAAAAAATCTAAAACAAATCGATCAATAATGAGAGAAGGTGGAACAATAACATTTCCAAATCAACAGAGTCCAGCCTCACCATTAGCATCACCTCCGTCTGGTGTTAGTTCAAATCTTACCGCCTCTGGCCGACCTAAGAAAACCAAGACACATAATAATATGGAAAGAATGCGACGGATAGACCTAAGAAATAGTTTTGACTCACTTAAAAAATTAGTTCCACCACTTGCCAAGTCTTCAAAAACATCAAAAGTAGAAATTCTTCGGCGTGCTGAAGAATATATTCGTGCACTCAAAAGTTTAGAAAAACGACTTTTGCGAGAAGAAGCAACGGTACGGAGTAAAAACGAGGCACTCAAACTCAAACTTCTTCATTCTCAACAATAATTTCACGCGCTTATTTTAAAAAAAAAATATATATAGAACTAAATTATCCGTAGTTATTATTTTAGGCTTAAAAATCTTCGGATTTTTTAAATTTTTTTGTAGCATAATTCAAAACGTGATTTACCAAAATATTGTACACATGGTAAATAGGGAATTGAATTGTATTACAAATAAAATTTAAGAAATGAATAACGTTGTCGTCTAATTATAATTGCGTAATTAGTCGCCTTATAAATCACTTAAACTTATGATAACACCAGACAAAAACGGGATATATTTAAATATATTTAGCTAAAAAGAAAAGTTTTTAGGCATATTTATCATTCTGACTTACTAGAACTAAAGAAAATGAATTTTTTTTTCTTGATCCTTTTTACTATTATTATTAAATACTAATAATGACGGGAAAAATTTTTTTAGTAGGAATAAATTGTTATATAGTAGACATAATTTAAAACAAAGAGTGACTAAATATTAAGCAATTTATTGGGGTAATTTTTAGATTACTTAGACTTTATTAAGTTTTATATAATATATTATAGTAGTTGAAAATTAGATGAAAAGAAAACTATTTATTATAATTCCTTCCGCCGGTGGGACAGATTTTTTTTTTTTTTTGGTAAAATGATTTCTTTTGCGCAAAGTAGTCGATTTTTGTTGGCAGTTGAACCATTGCCAGTTAGCTGGAGAAGTAACTGATGAGAATTGTGAAAAATTGTTAGTAATCTAATTCCTTGTTAAAAATTTGTTTAAAAAAAATTTTGGAGGTAAATTAGTGGTAGTGAGTGATGAGTAATTAGGGGGGAAACATTCGATTGTTGGGTGTTTTTAATTGTTTTCTTGTTAACCGCTTGATTTGGGTTAAAAAGCGGAAAAAAATTTTTTTGGTGTATTTCTTATGATTAGGGACCTTTGTTAATTATTAGTTGACTAATTACTTTTATTCCTGAGAATTCGTAAATTGGATTCTCAGAATCATTGTTAATATTATTAAGTGTGACTCAGTTGAACCTAACTGACAATGGTAACGAGACCATTATGAAAACTAGCATGTAGACAAATGGAACTTTAATCTTCTTCAACTTTTAGTTCTTTTATTTTTTTGTAACTGAATTAAGAAAACTTTTTTTTTCTCCTGTTAATATTCTGACTTGTCACTGTTTACTTTCTTCTCAGGAAATAAAAACTGTTGTTATGAATGGAAAAAAAAAATTTGAGATTTAATGAATTTTTTTTAAACGCCTCGGGCGGGGTACACCCTAATTAGTGGGTTTTGATTGGCTCATTTCAAATTTTTTATTTTGATAAGGTGTGCTGGAAAATTCGTTTTCGCATGTGTTCGTCGTGAAGGAAAATCCCAATTTTTTTTTACATTTCATTTTAATCAAAAATCAACTTAGCATTTATTTTTCTGAAAAGATTATTTTCTGATTTTTTCTTCTCATTTTTGATCATTGGACGGTGCTAACTGAATTAATTAACTCACTTTTTGCTGTATTCGTAGAATCCTGAACCTGATTTTGTACCGAGTTTCCCTTCTTTGACTAACCTCTTGAGAGTTTCAGGTGTTTTGAACTGAGGATCGTTTGGAAAGCGCTTCTCCCAGCCTAAAAATAATGAAGAAATTGTAATTTTTTTAAATTAAGAAATTAAGAAATTTTTGGCAATGGAAGGAGTTTTGTCTTAGATCTTACCATCAATAATGAAATATACCACGTCGAGTCCTACATAATCAGCTAATTCGAACGGTCCCATTGGATAGCCTAAAACGATCAGAGATATTTTAATAATTTTAAATGAAAAAAAAAATTTTTTTTTTGTGAAAACATACCAGCTCCTAGTTTCATCGCCGTGTCCACATCTCTAAGCGTCGCATCCCCTGAACCAAACTCACCAATTACTCATTTTATTGGTGGAATTTTACTAAAATCGGAATTACATAATTGAACTTGGAAATGAACAAATTACCTCTCTCCACCATTCTGAGAGCGTCTATCATATTCGGCACCAAAAGACGATTCACGATGAATCCTTAGTTAGGAAGAGAAAATGAATCAACACAAATTTAAGGAAATTGATCAAAAATAAACTAACCTGGAGTATCCTTACAGTTAACCGTGGCTTTTCCAATACTCTTGCCCCATTCAATGAGTTTATCAAAAGTTGTATCCGAAGTTTCTTTGATTCGTATAACTTCTAGTAACTTCATCATTGGTACTGGATTGAAAAAATGAAGACCACCAAACTTATCCTTTCGATTTGAATTAGCGGCAATTTCAGTAATTGGAATTGAGCTTGTGTTAGAAGTAAAAATTGTCTCTGGTGGTGCAATCTGATCAATTAATATCTTGATTAACTTTAATTCTTGTAGTTATAACGAATCATTTTCCATTCTTACCTTGTCTAATCCATCAAATAGTTTCATCTTGACATCCAACCTTTCAACAATAGCTTCAATAACGAGTTCCGAATTTTGAACTGATCCATTCAAATCTTGTGTAAAGTTAATTTTTGATAATATGGAATTCACATAAGGTTCACTTTTTGATGGATCATCCTAAAATTCAAAATAAGTTTAAAACATTCCATAGTGTTAAAATTATCTAATGAAGTCAGTTGAAAATTTAGGCTAAATTTATCGAATCCTATTCCTTCAGAATCTATAGATTTCTATTCGTAGATTTACGTATATAATTAGATTGGAAATTTTACTTGAATATTCTCAACTGACTTCAATTTCACTTAGGTTCTATTACTGTTCATTCATAATCATAACTAATTTTAACTGATTCAAACCTTAAAAGTCTTCTTAGCTACTCTGTATAAGCTCTTCTCAATGTTTGCTTTGCTATTCGCCAGAACAGATTCAGACAAGTCTACTAAATTTACATTGTTTCCAGCACCAGCCGAAACCTATAAATCAAAAATAAATATCCATTATCATTATCTTCAAGAAAAAACAAGAAAGACACATATTCAACAAGACAGGACCAACTTATAACAACTCTACAAATCAGCCAGTCAACTAATATTAAATATATTTAAACAGCGTCCAGTTGTTTTTTTATGGAGTAAATTATACGTAATAGGATTAGCCCAGTATAACATAAATCAGAGTAATTTTAGATTGTTCATTGTATAAAGCGAAGAAACAACAAACAATCTAAAATCATCCTAACATAAATGTTGTTAATATCGCTTAATAAATACATAATAACAACCGTTCGCTATATTAAAAAAAAAATTTCACAACGTCATTTCATATTATAAACAAACTTTAGGATAGAAGACTTTGAATTGTTAGTTTAATTTAGTTAGGCTTAGGCTTGTTTTAAACCAACTACTTTCACGTTCAGCAAAAAGTTATTCTCAATTATCTCAATAACTTTACGACTTTCTTTACCTGAGCAATTCCAGAACCCATCAACCCACTACCAATGATAGTAACTTTTGTAATTGTCATCCATGGTTTACTTGTAGAAAATGGACGTTGTTGTAGGAATGATTTCAGTACTTTGGTACTTGACCTTGACAGCATCTCGTTGGAATTTGAAGATGCTGCTGGAATTACTTATTTAGTAATAAATAAGAATCTGTAAATTCAAAAAAATAATATTAAATCAATGTTTTTTAGATTCATAATTGAATATGTTAGGCGTGACGGTTGAGTTGATCAATGATAATAGTTGGGAGTGAAGGACTTAATGATTTCCTTAATATTGTTGAGTTCACTGACCTTAGTAAAATTGACGTTGACCTCGTATTTTGATAATTTCTTTCCTTCCACCCTGCCGGGAAAACTTTGGTCTACTTCTGATAAATTCAAACCTCCCGCCTCCCACCCCAGTGTCCAAATGACTAATTTCTCTTATCTTTTTACATTTTTTTGCTCCTTGATCTTATGTCATAAATTCTTAATTTTTTCTTCTAAGAAAGAATAGAATTAATTCAAAGTTTAGTATTAATTAGTAATTACTGAGTTTAATTGATTAATCTAATCAGCACTACTTCAATCTCATTAAGTGTAGTAGTGTTATGTGTTACTCAAATTATTAATTCTCTTCTCATCAAATCATACAATTTCTGCCTTACGTCCAACACGGTGGTGTTCTCTCATCTTTCATCTTTCATTCATCAATTTAAATTCTCAGGAATCAGACTCAAAACTAATTTTCTAATGTTTTGATTATTTAAATTGATAATTTCTTCCTTAAAAAACAATTTTTTCTTGTTGTGAATTACTATAAATTATTATTAATCACTTACTCAAACTTCAAGGATCAAATTTTTTAGTACCAACATAACATGGCTAAATCATATGACTATTTGTTCAAGTTACTTCTAATTGGAGATTCAGGTACTTGCTTTACTTATTATGTTTATTAATCACATGAGTTTGAGTATTAGTATTACTTTCAATTAGTAAAGTTTTAGTTTAGTAAATTATAATACATGTTATTTCCTCCAGGTGTGGGAAAAACTTGTGTATTATTCAGATTCTCAGAAGATGCTTTCAATTCAACATTTATCTCAACAATTGGTAAGGAAATTTTTTTTTTTTTATGTAGTATCTACTACCTTTTGATTATTCATAAATCAACCAATCAAAATCAATTCAACACCTGTATATTTTATGATAAGCTGACCACTAATACCAATAAGTTGGGTTGGTAAATTTGACAACAGTTTAATACTCGGTTGCTGTATTGTGAAACCACAAACAACCACACCCAAAAAGTATTTGAGTTGTGCAATTAGTTTAGATATTTTTGTATACAAATTTTGAGTTTATTTTTTGCAGGAATTGATTTTAAAATTCGTACGATAGAACTTGATGGGAAGAAAATTAAGCTCCAAATATGGTAAGATTATATGATTATATCTATCACCTGACTCTAAACTTGAGGCTTTAGATATTCATAACTTATTTTTAACAATAATTTGGTTATTCTAAGGGATACGGCTGGACAAGAACGTTTTAGAACAATCACAACAGCCTATTACCGCGGAGCCATGGGTATTATGCTTGTTTATGATATTACTAATGAAAAATCTTTTGAGAACATCAAGAATTGGATAAGAAATATAGAAGAACATGCTGGTAAGGTTTAAATCAAACTTAATTTTTATTTGATATTTTATTCCCCAAGGAGATAATTTGACTAATTTGAATTTCTGACCTCACTTTTGAATTTTAGCTCCAGATGTCCAAAAAATGATACTCGGAAATAAATGTGACATGACTGAGAAACGGGTAGTGAGTAAAGACCGTGGGGAACAACTGGCTTTAGAATATGGAATTAGGTAAACTTTAAATTCCACAAATATCAAACTCAGTCCAAATATTTTCTCGTTAGTGACAAATTTTTACTCCTTACAAAACTTATTATGTCAATCTGGTTGAACTCGTGAAACAATTTCAAAACATTGTAAAATTTTACTTGTTTTTATATTCAGATTCATGGAAACGTCAGCCAAGGTATCACAAAATGTTGAGGAGGCCTTCTACATCCTAAGCAGAGATATCAAGACACACATTGACAAGAAAATGGATGCAAAAGGTCAAGGAACGAATCCCAGCAACAATGCACATGTCCTTAGACCAGAATCTGCAAAGAAACCAACTTGGTCATGGCTCTCGTCCAGATGCACAATCCTCTGAAAAAAAAAACAATCCTAAGGAGTCTCCAATAACGGAAATCAAGTAATAACTCTAATAATCAATTTATTATCCATATAAACTGCTTCCGTATTTTATAAAAATTTGACCAGAAGGGATGGTAAACGGACAGCATTATTTACTATTTATTTAAGTTATTTAGTAAAATATCATTGGACTTATTTTTGCTTCGTTTCCAGTAATGAAACAAGGATATTATTTTATTTGGAAATTATAAACGAGTAGAAATTAAATTAGCTTACTTGTTGCTTGACGCTAATAATTTATACATTAGAAGATTTACATCCAAATTTAAGAATAATTATTATTATTGTTTACTAAATCAAGCCACCAAATTTTGGTGAATTCAAAGAATAAATCGTTTACATCGTTTTTAAAGACGGGAACAACTGAACGACGTACAATGAGATCATTAACAATAGAAAAAGTTCTATTGATAAATTAAAATTAGGACAATAAATAGTCCTTAAGGTCAATTTTTAGCAATTATTGATCAGCTAAAGTAAATTATATATCGGGAGCCTAATTATAACTTAATGTATCTAATACCGGGGTTTTATGACCCAAGAAAATTCAACATTAACTTCACTCAAATTCAATCATCTGATAGATTGAATTTGAATTTAAAAATTTCCTTGGGACACCCTTGCTGAATGACCCGGTTTAGCACCATAAATAATTATGATTTTGGCAGTACAGGCAGAGCTTGTGGGATTTTAAAACTTTCGAAACGAATTAGTAGTTTTCGAATGTTTGATTTAAAATTAACTTTGTGTTATAAAAATATATATATAAATTATAATTTAATTTCGGATTGATGGTCGAGTTTTTTTTTGGGAAAGACTGAAAATTCGTAACATTTTAAAATTCAGTTGATATGTTCTCTACCGGAAAATACTCATATCAACGTCTTCACATGTCTTCCAAATAATTCTAAATTCTTCTTTATACTTAACTACAATTCTCTGGTCTGTAGTGACCACGACATTCTCAGAGTTTTTCGAAACGGCTTGTTTTGTATAGTTTAAACTACCCGTTACTACCGCCTCGTCGTCAATTATGATAAACTTGTTATGCATCAGGGTTCCTGTGTTCTTCGCACGGACAGGAATTCCTGAAATTTATTCTTATTGTTAGAGTTGTACTAAATCAATTGAATTGAATAACAAGTCTCATCATATTAGTATAGTATATTAAATTTTACTTACCCTTGCGAATGAAAGCCTTCACACAAAAATTGTTATGTTGTGTCAAAGTGTCATAGTCTGTAATGACTTGAATACACAGTCCCTCCTGTCGCTTTTGGAGAATTACATCAGTAAATTCTCTCAAGGATGAGAGATATAAACAAATTTGGATACATAGTTTAGAGTTTTCAAAATATGAAAGTAATTCCGCTGTGGGTTTTCCACCCGGAAGACTTGGGTCAAACCATGTTGTGTCATCAGGAAAAAAAATTACTTGATTCCATATCTCTGGAGGCTTCCGAGCATTACGTGCCAGCATCTCTTTGTCCATAACTTCCAGAATTCTAGTAATTTTGGACTTGGTGATTTGATTGGTTTTTCGCTTACGGAAAAATCTCAAAATTACTTCAGATGCCAAGAGGCTAGTGACAAAGGCAAGAGCTAGTTGAAGGCTTCGATACATTCCCTTTCTTGTTTTTCACCTGTTGAATAAAATTTCACTTTATTGACAATTGAATCATTTGAGTGTTTCAAGTGGAGGGAATTCCAGCGAAGGCTTCTCCTTAACCGTATCCGGTTCATATTCATATCGAACCGAATACGGTTGAACCACTTAAATTTTGTAAGATAGTTTACTGTTAGCGTTTACCTACACTTGACTTAAGTGTTTTATTTCTGATTTTCCTCTGCTCACGTTGATTCGACATGTGACTCCAAGTTATCAAATTGAGGATTTGTAGAGTCAGGTGTTAGGGTCAAAGATCAATCACGTTCAGGATCACACCAGATTAATTAAAATTTTATCAAACATACTTTAGAATCAATTTTTTTGAGTAGAATTCTGAAATTTATATTTAAAATCATTTCAATTTATACTTTAGTTTATTAAAATTGTATAAACTTTTCCCGCCATAGAGAATTTTTATTCGGAGAATTTGAAACTTTGACCAATGAACGTCACCCTGAAAAACTGATGAGGTGTACTGATTAGGATGGAACTTTCAAAGAATCCCGCGATAATTCAAAATTATATACCGCTTCAGAATAACTTTCTTCTGGGTATCAGAATTCACCATTACTGGGCACTCAAATTTTTTTTAATTATTTGCATACTTTGACTCCTGTAAGACTGCTGAGTGTCTTACTGGGGATTCTTTCATTAATATTGAGCGAGTCATAGTCATGAGTTTGACTATGAGTCATCTGACTCTAACTATTGATCCGCCTATATTTGAGAGTTACGTTGTTCTTATGAATTTTATTACTCTATGGAAAATTGAGAGTCACTGTGTCATAAATATGAGTCAGAAGACTAATTATACAATCGCCTATCTTTGAGTCACTCACAAATGACTCATAACTTAATGTAACGATTCTTTTCTATAAGAATATAATATGGCTTAGTGATTCCGTAGCACATGGAATTTATATAAGGCATTTTAAGCTTAAATTTAGAGCTTCTATAGACTTTGAAGGCTTTAAGTCCCTACTTTGAGTCACTGAGTCAAGACTAATGAGTCTTATCCTAAGAACTCAGGCATAATGATAATGACTCAAAAGCAATAATAAATTAATTGAAATGGATGGGGCTCAGTGGGAAAATTGTAATTGTAATTGCGTAATGACTCTGAGTCACTTTTAGAAATTTTAGGTTCTAACTCTATAATTAAAAAAAAATTGGAAGTTATTTTTTATTGTTTCTTGACTCTGAGAGTCAGTATGAAGTTGAGTGTCTGGCTCATTCAATGAGGAAATTGGAGTTCACTTATAAATCGGATTTGCCCAACTATTAATTCCAAGTTGTGTGACAGCATAGGTATATTTTTGATTAGCCAAATATTCGAAATTAGAAAATCCAGTCAGCAGCATTCATAACTCGTTTGATTAAATTAATCTGTCTGTCAATTTGAAAAGCTGTTTTGGAAGAATTCAAATTGTTGTTAATCGTTTAGAAGTGTTCCAGGAACAGAGGGCATCATGATTGACGCCATGTTTGACGATTTGAAGCGTATGAATAAGAGACAGGTAACATTCAATTTTGAAATTTTTTTTATAAAGCCGGTTATTAACTTTTTACTTAACCCCTTGTCTTTTCGATATATCTGTCGGTTGGGTTTATTATTATTTTTTGTTCTTCTAGTTTCTGTATCAAGTCCTATCGTTTGGAATGATTGTCTCTTCTGCGCTGATGATCTGGAAGGGCCTAATGGTGTTCACAGGATCTGAATCCCCAATTGTGGTTGTTCTCAGTGGTTCCATGGAACCAGCATTCTTCCGAGGAGATCTTCTCTTCCTTACCAATTACGAAGAAGATCCAATCCGTGTCGGAGAAATTGTTGTTTTTAAGGTTGAAGGAAGGGACATACCCATTGTCCACAGGGTACTTAAACTTCATGAAAGGTAAGTTCAATGTCTTTAGTATTTATGTAATACTCTTTAGTTTTTTTTAATCTAACTGATTTACAGTTATCATAAACTTTAATAATTTAATTACTTTTTAACTTTGTAGAGAAAATGGAACAGCTAAATTTTTGACGAAAGGTGACAACAACAGTGTAGACGATCGAGGACTATATGCACCTGGACAACTGTGGTTGGCAAAAAAGGATGTTGTAGGGAGAGCTCGTGGACTTCTTCCCTACGTAGGGATGGTGACGATTTACATGAACGAGTATCCAAAAGTGAAGTATGCACTGTTGGCGGGCTTAGCAGGATATGTTCTAATACACAGAGAGTGACAATATCTTCCCATGGTGCCTCCTGTCAACGTTAATTATCATCAAATCACCTACTATTTTGACTCAAACTTTCCAGGATAACTTTCAATGTGGTGGTTTAAATACTCATTCGATTACTTAAAAAAATTTGTAAGTCACTCCACAATAATTGACGCATCTTTATTAGTGGTGTTGATATAAGTAATCATTTTTAATATGCTAAAAATTCTACAACATCTTCAGGTTAAGTTTGGTTTTGTGAAACATCACTTCTTTAACTCCTTTGAATTCTAATCCATTTAAGTAATGAGATTCCTTAAATTATCCCCAAATTCTTCTGATTAACGAAAATTTATGATTGGACTAAAGTTCCATGGGTAAGCATTGAGCCAAAGCTAAGGTGATTTTTGATATTTTTTCATTGGCTTGGATTTACCTTACCATAATCGTAATCCTATTACGTTATCCATTTGTAATTTACATTAATTAATAAAAACATGGTACTTTTTTGAGATAGGTCATGAGAAAAAATTTTCAAAATTTTGAAATTTTTCTGCACAGTTGAAGCGAAGTTCGAGAGTACATCTTCTTAAGGGGAGAATAGATTTCGCACTTAACAATTTCGTGATTTCTTTCTAGTGGATGACGACATTTTATTAAGTTTGCAAATTTTCTGTAGTGATAAAAGAACTTACTCCTTGACATGTCACGTTCATAATTCTAATTTAAGAAATTACATCACTTATTTGCAGATTTTACTTTCCGAAATTTTGAATTTTATTTACATAAGGTAATGACTATGTACGGATAGATTAACCAACCAATCTGTGAGTTGCTAATTTTATTGATAATGATATGACGCTCCTTTATTTTATTTTATATTTTTGCAGTAGCTTTCAAGTGGCTTGATTGGAACAAAACGAAGTGATTTCACAATTGATAAATAACTGATGTGTTGTTTTTTTCTCATCATTTCTCTTCCTAGACTCACTCGTTTCATCATTTATGAAAAAAAATTTAATTTCTTCCAAGAAGTTCTGATTGGATCATTTTAACAAAATGGACACTGCTGTTGGAAACTTTACAAAATCACTATACAGTTTAAAAGAACATATCATCCAAAACTACCGTCTTTGTGACCTTAAACTTTGTGAAAATTTTGAACAACTTCAGACTGATTGGTCAACTTTGGAATTTGTAACGGAGAATTTAGTTCAAGAAGTGGAGACACTTAGGAAACAATTATTATTGGACTCAAAACCACCAATCAGGAACGAGGAAAAGTTGAAACTGATAACAACAAATTCAATTTCGACGGAATCTTATCAACGAAACTATGAAAACCTCTTTCAACGACGGACACAGGGTAGCATTATTCAAAACAAAAGTGAACAACATGAAGCTCTGTCACTGAAACCATGTTGTGTTGACCTCATGTCACCACCGGATACACCACCGATTACAACGACACCAGGGAATCCACCACCGATTACAACGACACCAGGGAATCCACCACTGAATCCAACGTCACCAGGAAATACACCACAAGCTCCGACGACACCAGGCAATACACCACCGACACCAACGACACCAGCGGATACTAGGTATAGTTTTCTCATTATCAAAATTTTGATTCTTTGCAGTTTGGGAGTTTGTCAAAATGTAAATTTAGTGTAAAACTTTACCTGATTTTTTTAAATTTTTTTTGTTAAAAAAAAATTTTTTTAACCCTAAAGTCACTTAACAGTTTAATAAAGATTGTAGATTCAAATGCTTAATTTTAACAGTTGCTTAAGTATTTCATCGTCTAAAATTACGTTACGGTTATTTCGAGCACCAAATTGCGATTCATTTTCATTGATTAATACTTGTGAAAAAAAAATTTTTTTTTTTACATGTACGGACAACCGGATAGGAAGTATCCCATCGCCACTACCCGTCAAGTCCGAAGTCTCTCAACATGTTCGAGCAGTCCAACACTAACACTTACATCAAGTCCTACACTATTCTCAACAGATCCGGATTTTGTAACCACAACAATTCGTCAGAGAGGTCATGAAAACAAATTTGAATTCTTTCAAGAAGTCTACTCACAACCATACTTGGTCAATGTGACATGTTTTGTACTGAATTTCCTTGAAGTGGACACCCAACTCTTATTCGACTCTATGGAACGTTGTCCAAATTTAAAATATGTTGAATTCATTCGAATATTATTTTCAGGACCATTCAATCGTACAGTGACCTTACCAAATCTAAAAGAATTCTCACTTTTTAAAATCAGTTCAAGCACACGACACTGTGAAACAAAGCATTTAAGTCAAGAAGAATTTGAAAAATTACTATTCTTTGTTCATTGGAATCATGAACGACCGGTCCCTTCGACAGTGACAAGGATTGAACTCGTCATTGATGGTTGGACTCAATTGAAAATTGATTATGAAAGTGGTGAATTTGTATCAAGACTATCCTATGCTAATAATATACTCAAACGACTCCATATTCCAAGTTTCAAATTAAGAAAATNATTTGTATCAAGACTATCCTATGCTAATAATATACTCAAACGACTCCATATTCCAAGTTTCAAATTAAGAAAATTAGCACTTCAAGCATGTAAATTTGATGCAAGTACTTATGAATATTTTGAAGATTTGACTTATTTGAACTTTCAATCAATTTTGACTTCGAGTTCAGATTTGATCAAAATGTTGAGGCACTGTCAAAAAAACTTACAAGAACTTCGTTTTAAAAATTATATTGATGGAGGTGGGATTTTTCTAAAGGATATTCCATCAGAAAAACTCAAATATTTATGTCTTGGACTCTGTACTTATACTCTACCGGTCAAGTACTCACCAGGGATTAAATTTGAAAAATTGGATACATTAATGTTCCCAACAGTAAGTGTTTTAATTGAAAAGTTAAATTTTTTGAAGAAAAAAATGAATTTTTTTTTGTTTTCTAGAACATAATGGATGACACAATAATTGAAAANGTTAAATTTTTTGAAGAAAAAAATGAATTTTTTTTTGTTTTCTAGAACATAATGGATGACACAATAATTGAAAACCTCCCTTCTATTTTCAAATCAAAGAAAGTGGTAACGTATTTGTGCACAGCAGGAATTCGTTGTAAAAATGGTTACTCCATTTTACACAAAATTTTACAAATTGAATCTATTGAATGGATATGTATGTGTAACTTCCGGAGGTCAATTATAGGGGAAGATTTAAATTCAACTTATCAGTTGGAACTTTATGAAAAATATGAAGAATTTCTTCTCTCTGTTGGACTCAACAATTTGACCTCAACGAGTTTCATTCTTGAAAAGAAAGAAGTCAATTCGCCAGGAGTCAAATTTTGTATTTCGGGCACATGGCCACCTTCGACCAATCCTGATCAAGAGAAAAATTACAAGTGGATTGGACGAGAGTTGAGTAAGGAGGAGCATCAAGTTTTAGAATTTCAGAACAGGGATGGTCACAAGTTTTCTACCTGGGAAGCTTATATGAAACGATACTAGCTAAAGCTAAGGTTATTACTAGTATTCTATCAAAAGAAGACATCATGGGTCAAAATTGATGCAACTCACAACCTAAATTATTTTTTTAGGTTTCAGGAAATGTTTATAAAAACCAAACTGAATGGAATTATAACATCATAAACATAATTGAGAAGAATATGTTACAACTCTCAACCTAGATTACCAACTTTGGTGCAACTAATCTAATTTTGCAGGATAATGCAATCTCCAACCTAAATTTCAAGAATTGTGCAATTGCCAATCTAATTTACCAACTTTGTGCAACTGCCCGAATAAATTTATAACCTTATAACCTCTTAGTATAACCTTATAACCTTATAACCTCTTAGTATAACCTTATAAGCAAGGTTGCTATGAGGAATTAATCTAAAATGGCTATCAAGGTTATAACATCTTAGTATAACCCTATAACCTTATAACTTCTTAGTATAACCTTAAAACCTTTATAACCTCAAAGCTTTTCATGCAACTTTAAAAAAAATTTTTTTTGTTTTAATATTTATTGAAACTGTGCAAATTTTTGAATACTTCAATTCGCTACCTAAATACCTTTGTGCAACTCCCATCTTACATTCTCAACTTTGCATAGTTTCCAACCTACTTACCCAAATTTGCTCTACTTCCAACCTCAATTCCAAATTTTATTAATACCAAATCTAATTTCTTAACTTTCTACACCACCTCTCACCCAAATTCCCAAAACTTTATGCAACTCTCAACCTAAATTCATAATTCTATGTAACCCTTAGCTTCTGCTGCTATTGAAACAAAAACAATTTAAAAAAAATTTCCGCTTCGACGAAGAATAAACCATCTCGTATTTTGATTGATTTAGTAAAAATTCTGCATGTCGCGAGGCTAATAAATCGGCTCAAACTATTCATATAAGTTAAATAAATTTACTCACTTTGTTAAAAGAGTTTCACGTCAATTGCATAACTCTTCAATTTGAAAATTATAAATTGTACGCAGACTATTTTGCGAATTAAGAACAAAGAAGTAAGTTACACAAGGGTTGTACTTCAAAATTTCTTTTTTGTTGGCATCACATTCCATTACGCCCACAGGTGGGCCTTTTGGGTACGGAAAGTATGCCGTATGTACGGCGTACCCCGTGCTTTAAATAAGGTATGGGTATGGTACGGCGATAATTTTTCAGTAAGGTACGAGATACATGTACCGTACGCTTCTTGTATTTCAAGAAGTACGAAAAAACCGCCGTACCTTCAGGTACGGGCTACGGGTACGATACAGCAAGACTTTTTTCTTAAGGTACGGCGTGTCCAAAATTTCCACCTGTGTCATAGGTGGGCGTTCTGGATATACCGTACCGTTGGGTACGGAACAAACGCCATATGACGACGTACTCCGTACCTTAGATACGCTATGAGTAGAATTTTTCGTGATAATTACCTGATTGGCGGCCTACCAAAGATTTGGATTCAACAGAACTAACTATGCAAAGTGAAATTTTTTAAATAGCATAGGAAATGTTAATACTATCAAATTTTATTTACTGTATCATATAAATCACATAAATTTAAATTTAAGAAATATCTCACTTATTTGCAGATTTTACTTTACGAAATGCAGAATTTTATTAACATAAGGTAAATTACTATAATGACTAGATTAATCAACCAACCTGCGATTTCCTAATTTTATTGATAATAATAGGACGCTCCGTTACTTTTTTTTTTTTTTTTTGCATTACCTTTCAAGTGGGTTGATTGGAACAAAACGAAGGTATTTGAGAATTGATAAATATTTGACGTGTTGTTTTTTTTCATCAGTACACTTCCTACACTCACACAGTTTATAATTTATTAACAAAAATTTTTACAATTTCTGATTGGATCATTTTGACAAAATGGATACTGCTGTTGGGAACTTAAAGAAATCACTCTCCAATGTAAAAGAACATATCATTCATAACTACCGTATTTGTGATCTTAAACTTTGTGAAACAATTGACCAACTTCAGAGTGACTGGTCAACATTAGAATTTGTAACAGAGAATTTAGTGCAAGAATTAGGGAGACTTAGGAAAGATTTATTATTGGACTCAAACCCACCAATCAGAAACGAGGAAAAGTTGAAACTGATAACAAGATATTCTATTCCGATGGAACCTTATCATCGAAACTATGAAAACATCTTTCAACGACGAACACGGGGAAGCAATATTCAGAACAAAGGTCAACAATGTGAAGCTGTGTCATTGATATCATCATGTAGTAGTAGGGTTGACATTTTGTCACCACCTGATACACCACCGACTCAAACGACACTAGCGGATACAACACTCACTCCAATGATACCAGGGAATTCACCACCAACTCTAACGACATCAGTCGAACCTAGGTATAGTTTTTTTTATTTTGATTTAACTTTCTGTTTTTTTGGAATTTATTTGGAATTCAAAAAAATTTCCAAAATTTTGAAAAAAAAATTAAATTAAATAAATTTTTTTTTCTTACATGTACCGACAACCGGATAGGAGCTATCCGTTCGACACTACCCGTCAAGTCCGAAGTCTCTCAACATGTTCGAGCAGTCCAACACTAACACTTACATCAAGTCCTACACTATTCTCAACTCATCCGGATTTTGTAACCACAACAATCCGTCAGAGAGGTCATGAAAAGAAATTTGAATTTTTTCAAGAAGTTTACTCACAACCATATTTGGTCAATGTAACATGTTTTGTACTGAATTTCCTTGAAGTGGACACCCAACTCTTATTCGACTCTATGGAACGTTGTCCAAATTTAAAATATGTTGAATTCATTCGAATATTATTTTCAGGACCATTCAATCGTACAGTGACCTTACCAAATCTAAAAGAATTCTCACTTTTTAAAATCAGTTCAAGCACACGACACTGTGAAACAAAGCATTTAAGTCAAGAAGAATTTGAAAAATTACTATTCTTTGTTCATTGGAATCATGAACGACCGGTCCCTTCGACAGTGACAAGGATTGAACTCGTCATTGATGGTTGGACTCAATTGAAAATTGATTATGAAAGTGGTGAGTTTGTATCAAGACTATCCTATGCTAATAATATACTCAAACGACTCCACATTCCAAGTTTCAAATTACGAAAATTAGCCCTTCAAGCATGTAAATTTGATGCAAGTACTTATGAATATTTTGAAAATTTGACATATTTGAGCTTTCAATCAATTTTAACATCAAGTTCAGATTTAATCAAGATGTTAACTCACTGTCACAAAAATTTACAAGAACTTCGTTTTAAAAATTATATTGATGGAAGTGGGATTTTTCTAAAAGATATCCCATCAGAAAAACTAAGATTTTTATGTCTTGGACTCTGTACTTATACTCTACCGATCAAGTATTCACCAGGGATTAAATTTGAAAAATTGGATACATTGATGTTCCCAACAGTAAGTATTTTAACTAAAAATTTAAGTTTTTTGAAAAAAAAAAAAAGTTTTTATTTTTGGTTTTCTAGAGNTGTTTTCTAGAACATAATGGATGACACAATAATTGAAAATCTCCCTTCAATTTTCAAATCAAAGAAAGTAGCTTCGTATTTGTGCACAGCAGGGACACGTTGTAGAAATAGTTACTATATTTTACATAAAATTTTAGAAATTGAATCAATTGAATGGATTTGTTTGGGTAATTTCCGGAGATCAATTTCAGGGGAAGATTTAAATTCAACATATCAGTTGGAACTCCATGAAAAATATGAAGAATTTCTTCTTTCTGTTGGACTCAATAATTTAACCTCAACGAGTTTCATTCTTGAAAAGAAAGAAGTCAATTCTCCAGGAATCAAATTTTGTATTTCTGGCTCATCGTCACCTTCAACCAATCCTGATCAAGAGAAAAAATACAAATGGATTGGACGAGAATTGAATAGGGAGGAGTATCAAGTTTTAGAATTCCAGAAGAGGGATGGTCACAAGTTTTCTACTTGGGAAGCTTATATGAAACGATACTAGTTAATTGGATTTTACTAAGAAATTTAGTAAGTTGGACGACTGGTTTCGTCTATCACATTTTCTTATTAGTGAACCAATAATTTTGTTGGTAGATTGTGGTTGACCTCATATTTTGACCCCTGTTGTGTCAATAATGAAAAAAGACGCAAGGTCTACCCTTGACGCGTGTCAAGCACGCGACAAACGAGTACTTAGCATCATCCCACCCTCCTTCCCCCCAAAAAAAAAACATTTTCATCGTTTTTTCTTATTAATATAAATTTAAGTCTATACAACTCACCTGAATTTTTTTGTAACTTGAAAAAGTTACAATAATAAAGTTCATTGTTGTAAATTTTAATAATATTCAGTTTCAATATAAATCATTACTTTACCACTTGTTACACTCCTTTCCTCAGATAAACCTCCCTTCTCCTCCTCCAACTTTACTTTTCCATTGTTGCAGACCTCTTCCTTTTGTCCAGATTCCTTATTCTTTCCCCCCGAAAAAAAAAATGAATTATGTACACTGTTGATTGTTGCTTGATCTCCTTAGGAGATCAAGAAATCCCAGTGATTTCCGTCTGTCAATTGTTGAAAATGACGTTATCATGGGAATATGAACACGAAAATCGGTTTTTATGGAATTTACACCGGAAGTCACACTAACCGCGACGACCATTTGTCTCAAAAAAGAAATTCATTCATTCATTCAGATTGTCAAATTTATGAATAAGATTCAACAATGAATTCAACAATCACACCACCGATTTACCAACAACCGAGGTCATACAACCGCTGGGTACAAAAATAGTCAAGAGAAAAGAGAAAAAAAAAAAAATTGTCAACTGTACGAGTTTGAATAAAAATTATTTATTATTCTTATTAATATTGTAAATGTTAAAAGTTTATCTTGCTAATCTTTTGAAATCAAATGAATTTTTGATAATGTAAACGGGACAGTCTTGCCTAGTCCTAAGTCTATTGTTGTCTATTGTTGAAACTTGTGAATTCAATAAATGATAATTAATTAGTCAAGGTTGGTAAAAAAAAATATTCCAGGTGTTCTTCATTAAGGAATTTAAAATTTTCTATGCTTCCTGTTTATCCGAAGCTCAATGACTTTACTAATTTTTCCCATTAGTGACAACAATTAACGAAAAAAAAAATTGAGTACAACAATGAAGAGTAAATGTAACCGTAGATGATTTTTGTACTACTCGTTTACAAATTGTCAATAGGAACATGTTTTTTTTTATTTACATATCTTTTTACCATGTGTTTCTAGTACACACCTTTTTTACGCTTAGAACTTGTGATTTTCTTGGACATGGGGTTTGATTTCTTGATTTTTTTTTTTCTTCACACGATATTTCATTCGAAAATTTCCAAATTGACGAGTCTTGGACAATATTAACTTCTGACTTGAATTGTTGATTTCTGCGCCGGCGCAGGTGATACAAAGGCCTTTTTCTGAGCAACAACGGTACGGATTTATGGTCAGTTGACTCTGAAATTTTTAAATTAAAAAAATCAATTTTTTTTTTAATAAATTGGAACTGTCAAACAACCCTGAAAATTTTATATTAACCGCAGACAGAAAAGGTGTTAGAGGTTATAAAATTGAATTATCCGTCTGTCAGCACATGTTAAGGCGGGATTTTTTAAATTATAAATTAAAAAAAATTTTTTTTTTAATTATAAATTAAAAAAAAATTTTTTTTTTTTGTTTTGTATCACGAACTGCAGGACAGTCAGGACTCCATGTCAATATTTGTCCTTCAGAAGTTTTCCGAGTGAAGGGGTAGTGACATCCGCAATGATAGTCCTCTCGTACAACATTCAGAACTATAAAAATAATCAAAAAAATTCATTTTTTTAACCTAAAAATTCAAATTTTGATTAAAAAATTAATAATATAAAATTTACCTGCAATATTAGAACCTTGTCGTCTTTTGAGATTTCCGAAACATTTATCATTTCTTAAAAAACAACTCTTGTTTGATATAGAAATTCCAAAACATGTTTGTACATGGAGACACATTCGCATACAGTCCATACCAATAAGTATCAAACCGTTTGGAATTGGATTTGACCATGATTCGGCACTGTATTCAAAAAAAAAAAAAAAGTTCAAAATCATCAATAAATTTTTTTTTTTTTTTTTTTTTTTTTTTAAAAATTANTGAATTCTTCCCCTTGACAGTCAAGGTTCAATGCTGCATGTCCAATATACGTTTCTAGATGGACTAAACAAATCAAATTGAAAATATTTTAATTTTAAATTTTACATTAATAAAATAATGAAAATTTTAAAAATAAAATAAAAACTTAATTTTATTTCTTTTTAAAATTTTAAAATTTTAAAATTTTCATCATCATATTGAGCTTACAAGCACAAACGTTTGCATTCTTGGTTTTGTTACAATAAAGATGAAATTCATTTTCAGTGTAACAATCCTCAGTCTGTTGACATGGTCGTCCTACTTTAGTTTTGATACACTTAATAACAATCAAATAATGTTTAATTTATTTATATTCAATGTCTGATTGGTCAGTTCTCTGACCAATCAGACTACTTACTGACTCTACTACTTACTTCTTTCGCTGAGGTCAGTAGAGTCCATGAACCAATCAGAAAGAGCANAGACTACTTACTGACTCTACTACTTACTTCTTTCGCTGAGGTCAGTAGAGTCCATGAACCAATCAGAAAGAGCACTACAAGAATTACTACTTCTGGACACCTCATTTTGTGGAATTCAAGTTATTTTGGAATTTGTATGGAAGAATAATTAATCAAAAATAATTTTTAATTATTCGTTAATTATTTTTGTATCGAATCACAAAAATCATAATAGTTCTTAATTTTTTCGTACTGTTTGTTTTACAAAAACTACAAATTGACCTAAGTTGTCATAATTGTTACCAAGACAACATTATTTTTTTGATTAAAAAACTGAAAATCTACTAGAGTTTTCTCATAGTTGGGATTTTTTTTGTATAAGTTCTGTCAAAAAATTTTGGTCGTAACAATTTTTTTGAAGTAAAAATCTTTCTTTTTTTTTTTTGACGTAATTTATATTTTTTTTTGATATAATTACTATGTTGCCAAGGTTGGAAATTCTGTACAAAAATAACATTTTTTTTTACTAAAACATTCCTACACTTCGTAAAGTTAAATCTTTGAGTTTGTTGACTCAAACTTTCACCATTCCGAATCAATTGTTAAAAATGTAATAGATTGTCAATTGGAATGAGATTGCAAATAATTCGTTTGCAAAAATCAATAGATTTTTTTTTTTTTACAATTTTCAACCCTTACGCAAGGGAGCTCAACCGATGATTGGAAAGAAAGAAAATTCTACATGGAACCAATTGATCATCTTCTGACTCAAGAACATTGAACATTCCCATGGAACTTCCAATTTACAACAATACTTATTCCAAAAACAACAATAGAATTTCCAGATTTTAAGAATAAGTTTATATATATTTTCCAAAATTTCAATTCGTTCAAATTTTTTAAGAAATATAAACACAATTTGCTAAATAAAAGTTCTTCAAGGTTCTAACTGGGAGGTTTATTTGGAAATTACTCAAAATCATCACTATTTGGAACAAGATTCAATGATTAAGAAAAAATTTAGTACACCATTTTTTTTCTTTTTGTTAGTAATAATTATTGGGAGTGTGATGAGTAGGATTTATTGTTAATTTCAATTAACTATTTAAAAAAAATTTTTTTTTTTGGGGTCTCTGAAGACAATTGATTTGAGGTGAGCGTTTTCTTTGTGGTAAGAAAAACATGATGCACTTTTGCAAAAGTCGAGAAATAGAACGGATACTCCACCCTTCCTCGATCTAGTTTACGAAAGGAAAATGCGAATTTTCGTTTTTTTTTTTACTTTAGCTGTAGCAGTAATGGAAAAAAAAAAAAAAAAAAAAAAAAAATTTTATCCGAAAATTCTTGTTTACAATAGCTAAAAAGTTTATTCGGCAAATTCAATCAGGATTTTCATTGGTACATAACATTAGAGAAGCTGCACTTACATAATAAGAGTGAATGTAAGAATGTAAACGTTAGTTTTTTATTTTAATACAAAATCTATATTAAATGTAAAAGCAGAAATTTTATGTATTAAAAATATGCTTTTTTGTTACTTATATTATTACTTTCAAAAAAATTGGAATTAANAAGCAGAAATTTTATGTATTAAAAATATGCTTTTTTGTTACTTATATTATTACTTTCAAAAAAATTGGAATTAATTAAAGTTTTCAAAACTTTGAAACTAAATTAATTATATGTACTTTTTCAAGTACATGAGTAGACGTACGAATTTTATTGAACCTCTCTCAATATTAATTGAATCTATTCAAAGTTTTAAATAAAATGAAGGCAGAGCTGGATATTTTAAAAATTTCCTATANAAAGCAGAAATTTTATGTATTAAAAATATGCTTTTTTGTTACTTATATTATTACTTTCAAAAAAATTGGAATTAAAGTTTTCAAAACTTTGAAAGTAAATTAATTATATGTACTTTTTCAAGTACATGAGTAGACGTACGAATTTTATTCACCCTCTCTCAATATTAATTGAATCTATTCAAAGTTTTAAATAAAATGAAGTGAGAGCTGGATATTTTAAAAATTTCCTATTTTTTTCATTTGATAAAAAAAAAGTGCATAATAATGATAATAAAAAAGCAAGAATGGATTGATTGTTGTAATGATGAGGTGATGATAAAGATTAACTAAAAATTAGAAATCCAGGAGTTAAAGAGATGAAGATCGGATTCTCTTGGTTGCTCATTCGGAGCCAATTGACCAATTCTATCACAAGGGCAATGCACGGAAAACAGAGAGCAATTTTTTACAAATATAAAAATATTTCAAAAAATAAAAAAAAATTTATTTTTTTCTTCAAAAAATTGATATAAATTTTATACACATTGTACACATATTTCAAATTAAATACCATTTGATAACCATTTTGGAAACATAAAACTTAAAATGTTAAAACTACAAAAATCGGAAGTCAATTCATTNTTCAAAAAATTGATATAAATTTTACACACATTGTACACATATTTCAAATTAAATACCATTTGATAACCATTTTGGAAACATAAAACTTAAAATGTTAAAACTACAAAAATCGGAAGTCAATTCATTTGTTTTTAGTCCTAAATTAGCTTATTTTAAATAATATTTGATTTTGGGCACTATGAGTAAAAACACAGACTTTTTATGTAAAATTATGAACTTTTGTATCAAAAATTGTGTAAAATTGTGTAAAATTATGTAAGATTGTGTAAAATTGTGTAAAATTGTGTAAAATTGTTTAAAATTGTGATCAACCTTAATTAGAATTTCGTTTAGTTGATTAAATCTAGACGATTTCCGAAATTACAAGAATTTACATTTAATTTTTTTAACTTATTTCACAATTTCATATTATTTTTTAGGCAAGTAATCAGTGGCGTCATGGTGTCANGTCACTCAAGTCTTAGTCTCACTTCTGGTAGACTCTTGGCTAAAATTTGATATATTTTTTTCATCAAAAAAAATTATTTAAAAAAATCCTAATGTTATCTGGATAAAAAAAAAAGTGATTGTTGTAATAAATTTCCCATTGTTGTTAGTTGTGAAGACTAAAGATTTGAATTGCTATAGTCTCTGGCTCTTCTTTTGAAAGTGAAGAAGATTCAGAGGAAGCGACAGGTGGGAGTTGTCCATGCGGAATTCCTCTTCAGACCTTTTATTTTGCCCAGTTTTTTTTCTATATCTTTTCTTTTATTACAGGTGAGCCACTTAAGCCTGATTTCCTCGTGACGTGAGGAGCTTTCATCTTGATTTAGATTATATACTTCATTTTTTTTTCATTCACTTTTCCGCACACTTTCATTCATCATGTCAGGCAGGAGGGAGGGCCAAAAATTATTATTTGCATGTTAGGAAATTATCTCAAAAAATCATAATGAATGAGGGATTTTTTGGCTTCCGTCGGACACGAGCCACCACTTGATTTTGCAAAATGAAACAAAAAAATAATAATCAACTAAGGTGCCTTTTAGATGGGCGCAAGAACATGCAATAACCAGATTACGTGTATTTTTGCACAAAAATAAAATTTTTTTTTTTTTGTTTTTGTATTAATGTGAACAAAAGATGGTAATTGAGGTGATTTTAAGCTTCCTGTTATATTATCCTTACGTGTGCCTCACTTGATCTTCTTATCTTCAAAATCTCCTTCCTTTTCCAACTTTTTTGACTTTAATTGTCTCATTCATTTCGAAATTACAGATGGTAAAAAATCTTAACTACGACTAGGATTGGTGGGTTAGATGTCTCAAAATAAGTATAAAAAAATAATAAAATAAAATAAAGATTTGAACGATTATGGGAATTTTTTTTGGTGATTTTTATCAGCGGAAATATTAAAGTTGATTTCAGTGAGCCAAAATTTTATTAATAATTATTATTGCAAATTTAGTCGACCTATGGCAAAAGTTTAGAGATAAGAATATAAATTTGGCGAAGTAAAAGTGAAAATGTTTTATTAAAAATTTAAAAAGTTAAATTCAAATCTAGAATCCCACCGGATTTTCAAAAAAAAAAAGAAAAAGTTTCGGCCCTGAAAATCCTACGAAGAAAAACTCACCCCCTAAATCTCACCCCCGTATATCCACAACTTCCACAAAATTGAATAATAATACAAAAAAAAACATTGAAAAATCAACAAAATTTACAAAATTACAAATCAAGAAGTTAAATAAATTAATAAATTACACAAATTCAAATTTATTCCATTAAAGATTAAAATTTTTTACTAAATTTGGCAAATTCCGCCTAATTTTTATAATGTAAATATCACCACGAAAAATATCAAGAAACAAATGAAAACTCACCCCCAAGTAAAATAAAAAGCGATGAAATGTAAAATTTATCGTCTTTCAAACTTTTTTTAAATTCATAATTTAATTGCAAAAATGCAAAATATACTGTCATAACTGAAAAATAGTTTCCTGATTGTTGAAAATCCATAACTCTTTTAAGATAAGTGTCTGAAAGCCGTATTAAATATTTTTGTTGGCCCATAATCTTACTAATTGTAATTATAAATTACAAATGAGGTGAGTGCCCTCTGACTTGATTCGGATTGTTGACCAACCGGTGAAAAAATAGAAATCTTGGACGTGCGTGCCCCAACCAATCAGAATTAAGCCTTTCCTCAAAATCTCGTTTTTTTGGGGTTTGACCCTCCATGTCAATAACTTTTCTACTCTAATTCACTAAAAATTAAGTATAGGTCCTTATAGGTAACTTCAATTTAATTATTTGAGTTAATACTAGGATCAGAGGACGCTGTATAGGAAACAACTTCATGGACCATATCGAAACAATACACTTTGCGTTTTTTTTTTACTTAATTACAGAGACGGAAAAATATTACATTATTTTAGATTTCGAAATTATATCTTTAATGAGAAAAATGAAGAACAATACCATAATTTTTTTTTAAGTCTTAAGACAATGAAATGAAATAATGATTATTTTTATCACAATTTTATTTTGCGTGTGCCGAACCACACGCAAAATGGGTTTGCTATAACTAAAAAAAAAAAATTTTTTTTTTTTATTTCCTGTGCTATTCATAGTTTATAAATTTATTTTAAAAACTCACCAAGGGATGAGATTATAAGCACTAATAAGTATTTTGAACCAAAAGTTGTTTATAATATCAAAAAAATATTAATAATAAGGTAAATTTAAATTTTGACGGAAGGAATGAATGGATAGGACTTTTTGTCTTTTTCAGTCACCTGGACCCTTCTAACTTGCGTTTCTATGAATAATTATTTAAGAAATGAATATTTTTTTTTAAACTTTATGGCGTGTGTTGGTGCGTGTGGTTAGTGAGCGTAACCTCTGTTTCCATAGAATAGGATAAAATTCTTAAAGGGTCAGGGGTATAAGCGGAAGAAGATGAAAATCTAGGGAGACTTAATTTAGCCAAAATATGTCTGATTCTTAAGTACCTGTGCAGTTAAAATATGTTCCTTTTAAACCATAGTTTGAATGAAATTGAGAGTTTTTTCCTGTCTTTTCGGATTTCCGGTTCTTATGATTTATCGTTAGATAGATTTTGTCGGTACATGGTCCAGAGGAGAGGAACTGATGCGATGAGCCCTTCTCTAGGATCCAAGTACCCCCTTTTTAATCAAATTTTATCTTCAAATATACTAAGGACACTTTATCATAGAGAATTTATCATTTTTATTATTATCTTCAACTAATTCTTTCATTAGTTAATCATAATCACCATTATCACTCATTAAATTATAATTTGGATTTTGAGATTCCATACAATATGCGCTAAACTAGAGTATCATATGACTCTGACTCAAGAGTCGACTCTTGAGTCAAAAGAGTCGACTCATGAAAGGAGTCGATTCCTTTGACTCATAAGTCGACTCTTTTGACTTATGAGTCGACTCTGGAGTTGACACAATTCTCAAATTTTTGTCTTTGACTCTGACTCTGACTCTGACTCATTGAAACCAAAGACTCTCATTAAGTTGTGTGTATCCTATTCATCAATTGGTAATACTAAGTGAATGGGTAACTCTCAACTCTGAGTCGACTCAGGAGTCAAAATTTAACTCTGACTCATGAAGTTTTTAAAAAGATAAATTTCGACTCTAACTCTGACTCTTTAGAGTCAGTAAATTTTGAATTTCAAATAAGACTAAAGAATTTTCCAGATTAAATTTTTAAATAACGTTATAATTTTTAATAGGCCGAATTTTTCTTGTATAGATATTCTTAAGATTAGTTTGAATTATTTTTCTAGTCGGACTTTTTAGATTTAATTTTCTAAAGCCAAGTCAATTACCCAAAATTTAGAAATTTTACTTATGCAGGTCGGCCTCCGTGGAATTAATTAAAAAATTTTAACGTCTAATCAAACACCTAGGTCGATTAGATTTTGGGTCCATTCCCTTTACTGGAGAAAACAAATTAGGTTGTTTATTTTTAGCAAGAAAAGTTGTTAGCTTAATTTTTTTCTGGAGAAACACTATACAATTTTAGAAAGACAATTGAAAAGTAAGATACAAAGTTAAAAAAATCAACTATCAATGAATGTATGAGAAGTTGTTTTAATTTTTTGAAAATTGAAATTTTTGGATGTTTTTTTTGAAACGCCCATCGCCCATCAACGTACATTGTCTCAAAAAAACATCCAATAATTTCAATTTTCAAAAAATCATAACATTTCCGATCTAGTGATTGTAGAGTCTTGATTTTTTTTACTAATGTTCCACTNGAAAACAAATTAGGTTGTTTATTTTTAGCAAGAAAAGTTGTTAGCTTAATTTTTTTCTGGAGAAACACTATACAGTTTTAGAAAGACAATTGAAAAGTAAGATACAAAGTTAAAAAAATCAACTATCAATGAATGTAATGAGAAGTTGTTTTAATTTTTTGAAAATTGAAATTTTTGGATGTTTTTTTGAAACGCCCATCACCCATCAACGTACATTGTCTCAAAAAAACATCCAATAATTACAATTTTCAAAAAATCATAACATTTCCGATCTAGTGATTGTAGAGTCTTGATTTTTTTTACTAATGTTCCACTACTTTTGGATGATCTTTCTGAAACTATTAATACTTTGTTCGAAAAAAAAAGTCGAATCAAAAAGACTGTTGACTATCAATTACAAAGGCACTGTTTTTCCCAACAAAGAGCATAGGCCAAAAGTCTCTTGGAATGTCTTTAGTATTTGTGGACGCATTGTACTTACAATAAATTCTTTGTGTTAATTTGTCGTAAAAAATTAAAAAGAAAGGGTTAGAAGAAAAGAAGAATGGGGAATAAGGAGTGGTCATAAATGAGTGATTTTTAGCTCGTTTGAGGATAAGTAAGGGAGTACTTTTTTTTCTTCTAATATTTGTACTGTTTTTATGTGTACTCGAGCCAGGCACGCGTTCACTTCCATCCACCTGCTCTTCTTCAAAAGATTACTTGGACTCGACGGATTATTAAGAACCACTGTACAGGTGTTTCAAGAAGACTAACAAAAAAATATCATCTTTCAATCCGCTCTCTTTTCCTCTGTCTAAAATTTTATAGACTCTCATAGACACTTGCAGTCAACAGCCGAGATTTTTTTATTTCTTATCCATTCTTACCTCAACATCAACAATCAAGCCACAATGGACTTTTAAAAGATCTTTCATCACAAAATATTAATTTCTCACACCTTCAAACTCATTTATTTAAAAAAAAAAAACTAAATAAATATTGTCAAGATTACTTACAAACATTTTAAAGATGAAGTGAATTTGTTTGATTCTGAGTAGGGATTGCAATTGACGGGGAAATTGCCCCGACAACGGGGACGGGGAAAAACCCGTTTTCCCCGACGGTCCCCCGATTTTTTTTTTGCATTTCACCATTCACAACAAACTTTTGTGAAAAAAAAATAATAATGAAAAAAAATTTTTAAAGAAATAAAAAAAGAAGAAACAGAACTTAATTCTATTATGTTGATGTTATTTTCCCCGATCGGGGATCCCCGGCGTTTCCAAGGAATCTATTTCCCCGAAATCCCCGATTCCCTGATCGGGGACGGTCTTCAATTGCAATCCCTAATTCTGAGGATTTGAAATAGAACCACTGTAAAACAAAAATAATTAGGAAGAAATCTGTCAAAAAAATCNAATATTGTCAAAATTACTTACAAACATTTTAAAGATGAAGTGAATTTCTTTGATTCTGAGGATTTGAAATAGAACCACTGTAAAACAAAAATAATTAGAAAGAAATCTGTCAAAAAAATCAAAATCATGACCCACGTTTTCCAAATTTAGGATGACTGATTCAAAAAAAAAGTTTTTTTTTGTCCCCAATTGAATCTGATAAATTTTGAAGCGTGTGGGTTGTAATGTAACTATAGANTGAAAAAAAAATAATAATGAAAAAAAATTTTTAAAGAAATAAAAAAAGAAGAAACAGAACTTAATTCTATTATGTTGATGTTATTTTCCCCGATCGGGGATCCCCGGCGTTTCCAAGGAATCTATTTCCCCGAAATCCCCGATTCCCTGATCGGGGACGGTCTTCAATTGCAATCCCTAATTCTGAGGATTTGAAATAGAACCACTGTAAAACAAAAATAATTAGGAAGAAATCTGTCAAAAAAATCAAAATCATGACCCACGTTTTCCAAATTTAGGATGACTGATTCAAAAAAAAGTTTTTTTTTGTCCCCAATTGAATCTGATAAATTTTGAAGCGTGTGGGTTGTAATGTAACTATAGAGTAAAATTTTATAAAGTGTCCCATTTAGACTAAAAACTTCTTTCTTTTTTGATACTATCTTAAAAACAATTATTGAGTTTGAAAACTTAAGTAGAATTAGTTTGAATCAGGTGTTGAATGAATGAAAAGAGATTTCATCCATGATTAACTTAAGTTACTTAAAAATACCCGAAATTTCCACCATCAGTTTAAGTGAATGAATCAATTTTAGTTTATATTTTTTTCTATTAAAAAAATTATTTAAAAAAAATCGAATTATGGGGGGNTATATTTTTTTTTATTAAAAAATTATTTAAAAAAAATCGAATTATGGGGGGAAATTAGTGAGTAAAGTAGTGAATTAAATCCACATAGTTTTTATAAATCATGAGGAGACAAAATTCATTTAGAAGATTGGATTAATTTTTTTTATTTTTCAATTTCTTCTAAAAAGAATATACTCTATATTTCTTATAATATGAATGCACAATGAGCTCCAGTTTGTTCAGGATAAATAAAAAGAGTAAAAGAATTAATTGAATTTTGACAACAGGTGAATCCAGGTGTTTGCTCAAGAGAAAAAAAAATTTTTTGAATTATAATTCAAAGTTATTTCATTCTTATATAATAACAATTAAATATCCAGAGTCATCTCAACTACTAGTACAACAATCCTCTTTGAATTCTTTCGAGTGTGAAGATTTCTGCTTTTGTGTGAGACCACACTTGCTCTGGAAGGTCACTAAAGTTTCATTAATCATTTATATCAAATTCACTATTTCTTTATCTAAATAGTAAAAAAAGAAAATGTTTCAGAGCAAACAAATAAGAGTTTCTTTAAAAATTAATTCTAAATAAATAATTATACCTTTTAGCTTAATTAATATAATAATTTAATATAAAAAAATAAATAGTTAAAGAAATTAAAAAATATTTCTGATTATATTTAAAGATCAAATCAAATAATAAATTTTATCAACTAAAAATTTTGATAAACAAAATTTTAATTTTTGTATAAAAATTTCTGCAGACGGACGAAATGAAAAGAGTATATAACCTGCTTCAACCATGTTGATCGCGGGTAAAATAAATAAATAAATAAATATAAAAATTATAAAAATAACAAATTTGAGTAACAACTATTCAACATTTTTATCTTATCCATGTTATTAAATTGGTGAATACACACGAAAAAGAAAGACCTAAAAATCGTACAACCCTACCTTTGATGCCCGCGGGCAAGAAAAATATTAAAAAAAAAATTTTTAACTTTTTTTTTTAACTTTCGCAGGTAAGAAAAATATGGAAAAAATTAGCACTTTTTTTTCAACTTTCACTTTACCTAATTAGACCCAAAAATTACTCAAAAGTCAAACCCCTTGACCTTAGAAACTTTTTATTTTATTTTATTTTTTTTTCAAAAATCATGCAACAACACTTGATTCCCTTGAGTGAATTTTGACAAAATAAATTTGTCAACTCTAAAGAAAAGTTTTTTAAGATGAAATCGGGTCTAAATTTTCCTATTGTTATATGGAAAGCCCAACCTAACAAAGTCATTGTATTTCTGAAAATGCTGATTTCCTCGGAGTGTCTTCTGTCTATTGTCTCTTCTCCGGAGTTATTGTAATGTCATGCAGAGGAGAAATTCGTATTTATTTTTATTTATATTTTTTTTTGATGGCGAGGTGAGTTTGACTACCTGTGGATTTGACTGGAGCCGTGGTCGTAATAAAAACGGTATAAAGGAAACCAGTGGTCATGTGAGAGGAAGTGGAAATCCTAAATTATCATATGACTAAGCAGATCGTCCCTTCGTGTGGGAAACCGCGTTTCCTTTTCTCCCACTTTCCAGCCATATCAACCCAAGATGAGAAGGATAAGTAGAGGGGTACTTACTAACACAAAACCTCAGACTCAGACGCTTTCCATTCCCAAATCAACAAATTACAAATTAAACTCAGAGAATCAGTCCCCACTCTCACGTACAGAGATTCGAAACTTTAAAAAAAAAAAAAGGATCATCACACCGCAAGGCGTCATTAAGGACCTTAGAAAGTAGTAACTTGTGAGCACGAGCGCGAAATGTTACTTATATTCAAGATGAAAAAAAAATAGAGGTACCTGGAGTAATATTACTTCATTTTATATATAGTCTTGATGAAGATGATATTAGCACGACTGGAAATTAACCTTAAATTATATACATATTATTATATGAATTTTTATGTCTTACATCTGGATATTTTTTTTTTGTTTGTGAAATGAGTGAAAACCGCGTATATTTAGAATTTAAAATGAATGATTCAAAAGGTAAAAACNAGTCTTGATGAAGATGATATTAGCACGACTGGAAATTAACCTTAAATTATATACATATTATTATATGAATTTTTATGTCTTACATCTGGAGATTTTTTTTTTGTTTGTGAAATGAGTGAAAACCGCGTATATTTAGAATTTAAAATGAATGATTCAAAAGGTAAAAACGATAAAGAACATTATAAAATTTAATGTTAGGATTTTTAAGAATTTTTTTTTTTCCACATGTATTGGATTTTATCTGTAGAATAAGTTTGTAATGGACCTCGAAGTCACCTCGAAGTGATAATTTCCTTCATTTGACCTCCAGAGGTTACCAAATTTAATTTATGTGGTCTAGGAGTTCCTGATAGATTTTACTCAGATTTAACATAAAAATTGCTTTTATGTCATAGGGCAACGTTATAATGAACCTCGAAGTGATAACTTTAATTTTTTAACCTCTAGAGGTCACAAAAATTAACATGCGCTCTGTTAAATTTGGTGACCTCTGGGGGGGATTAAGAGAGTGAAGCTATCCCTTTTAGGTTGATTATAAAATAATGATGAAACAATAATGAAATAAAGATTGATAAAAATAAAATAGTAAAATAAAAAAATTGATAAAAATAAAATAGTAAAANCTCTAGAGGTCACAAAAATTAACATGCGCTCTGTTAAATTTGGTGACCTCTGGGGGGGATTAAGAGAGTGAAGCTATCCCTTTTAGGTTGATTATAAAATAATGATGAAACAATAATGAAATAAAGATTGATAAAAATAAAATAGTAAAATAAAAAAATTGATAAAAATAAAATAGTAAAAAAGAAAAATTGATAAAAATAAAATAGTAAAAAAGAATATAATCAAATATAATAATAAAATAAATAATATAATACATATAACAAAATTATAATAAAATAAAAATTGATAAAAAAAAAATATAATATATAAAATAAATAAAATTGATAAAATAAAATATAATACATAAAATAAATAAAATTGATAAAATAAAATATAATAGATAAAATAAATAAAATAACAAAATAAAATTACAAAATAAATTAACAAAATAAAATAACAAAATAAAATAACAGAATAAAAAAAAATAAATAAAATAACAAAATAAAATAACAAAATAAAATAACAGAATAAAAAAAAAATAAAATAACAAAATAAAATAACAAAATAAAATAACAAAATAAAATAACAAAATAAAATAACAAAATAAAATAACAAAATAAAATAACAGAATGAAAAAAATAAAATAAAATAACAAAATAAAATAACAAAATAAAATAACAAAATAAAATAACGAAATAAAATAACAAAATAAAATAACAAAAATTAAATAACAAAATCAAATAACAAAATAAAATTGATAAAATAAAATAAATTACAGACTTTTGAATTTTACAAACTTTTGAATTTTTATAGAATGTAAAGCCAGATCTATAGTTTCTCAAATTTAACATACATGTTTTTAAAAAGACCTGATAGATCAAACGATACCGTTCAATTACAATAGCCTTTGTGATAAGATTTTTATACCGAATTAAATAAAAATTCTACTCAATCTATTTTTCCTTCTGAATTAAATACTTTCTTTCTCAAAAAAAAAATTCCTTTTTACTACCAAAAGCCCAATATTATCTGCGTCATGATGACACGAGTTAGGCGATCTCTATGCCGAATAATTACAAGAATAGATTGATTGTGGTAGTTATAATATTAAAAAAAAAAACAAAAAAAAAAACAAGTGTTTTTATCTCAATATGCATATAGGTGTTTGGACGCGCAGGTGAGTCTCCCATTAACACTTCTCATCCTNCAAGTGTTTTTATCTCAATATGCATATAGGTGTTTGGACGCGCAGGTGAGTCTCCCATTAACACTTCTCATCCTCATCAGATGAGACTCAAGTCGTAAAATTTGATTTAGAACCTTTGAATCTGAGGCAGGTGGAAAAAAAAACTCTCCTAAAGAAAAATTTTTATAAAATTAATAATTATAATTAATATCCAGGTGTAGCCATAATTACTTAAAAATCTATTGATTTTGAAAACAAATTAAAAACAAAATTCTCAACAATTTTTTTAGTTTTGACATTACTAAATACTCTTACTAAATACTAAATTCTATCAAAAAAATATTTTGTCTCTATATAATTTATTTATTTTTCTAAATATACCACCCCGTATACCCGAGGGATTAGGGTACTGACAATAATAATAGTGTTGAAAAATATTTTATTTTTGATTTTAATCAAAATTTTTATCCAAATTCTATATCTTTTGATATAAAAAAATTATTCTATTTTTGGAATCTCAAGTTTTTTTTTTTTTTTTTTTTTTTTGTGAAAAGTACCTGTATGAGATTGGTAAAGCAGGTGCTTTTGATAAGTTACCGACAGAGAGGGCTCCGTCACATAATGATCTCTGTATTTCGATCTACGGGAAAAGAATTGATGAATCCAAGAGGGGGTCCTTTCTTTTTGGACGAAAGGGGTAAAAATTTCCTCTACTGGCATCAGGGAGTATAACAATAGTAATAGTTTTTTTTTTTTTTTTTTTTTTACCTCTTTCAAACTACCTGTTAAGGTAGAGTAATCCAGGGACTCAGAGACTCAGTGAACCATCAGACTCTTCCCAGGTCTGTTACGCATCTTTACAGCCAACGAAAACAAACAATTTACGGGTTATTTCCGAAATTTTTTTAGAACAAAAGACTTAGAGAAAGTTAGAATAAGCTCAGCGGAAAGGGTTAATTTTTTTTTTTTTTTTTTTTTTTTTATAATTAATTGAATAATAAGAATAAGTGTAATAAACAAAATTTTGAAACTCTCTTACACATCCCCATATGTCGTCCACATCATTCTTCAAATTTGGAGTACAATAATAAGAGTGAAATTAAAAATTTTGATTTAAAAGAAATTAATTGTTATATATTATTTTGAAAAAAAATTTTGTCAAGTGAAAAGTTAAAAGTTTTAAAATTATGACATGAATTTATGGATTCTGTGATTTATTCTTCATTCCTAAAGTTCACCAAATGCCCTGGTATTATTGGTAAGATTTATCTTCTTTTTGATTTTTATTATAAATCTTTTGTAAAAATTTCTAAATTGGTTCTTACAAAATTTTTGTAAATTCTATTTAAAAATGAAATGTTTTCCAAACCTGTAGTGTTTTATTTTTGGATCTGAAAAAATTAAATTTTATTTAAATTATACAAAATTTGATGGAATTAAAGTAAAAAGTTTGGAAAAATAGAAAAGAAAAAATCTTATTTTTATTTTTTCTTTTGCAAAAATTCAATTCTGTTTTGTATTTTTATTTATTTTATAATTTGTAAAAAACATACATATGAGTGTACAATTTGCAACTGGAACTGATCTTTATTCAAGATTAAAGATTTTCTTATATTTTTTTTTATTGGTGTTTAATTTAATTAAAATATAACTATTGAATTAAAAAAAATAAAATTGAAATTTACTAATAATGATTTATTTAATTATAAAAAAAAATTTCGAAAGGTCTGAGTTGCTCATTTCTCTTCTCGGTCCATTACGATGCATTTTGCAAAATTGTGCAAATAACGAGGTACGAAAATTTCTTCAATTGATGATATGATGAGATTCATTAGCAACCGTTTATTCACAATTTTCACACAAGAGAATAATTCTATCCGATTAGCACGTCATTTCCAAACTTGTTGGATGACAAAATAATGGACACATTTTTTTTTTGTTTAGTTGATTCCAACTTTTCAATAAAGATTTTTCAATTTCTTAAATTTTTTTCAACCCTTTATAATAAATTAATAATGAAAAACAAAAAAAAAATAATAATAAAAACATTTTTAGACTTGTTTATTTACTTATTAGAATTTAGTAACAATAATTTAGTATTTAAATTAAATTTTATAAAAATGTTAAGACAAGTTTATACTTAGATATTTTGAGTTTTAGAAAAATTTGATTTTTATCAAAATTATTATCAATTATTCTATTTTTTATTTTATTTTGTATAATAAGCTCACCGAACATAATATTAAAAAAATATATTCTACAAAAATACTGTAAACGATCGCCAAGATGTCTCTGTTTTATGAATATTATTAATGACATGATGTTTTTAATTTGCAAATATTTACGCTACGAGCCAAAATTTTTCTCTTAAAATGGACTTATTTTTTTTTTAATATGAGACCTTATTGTCCCAAATTTAATTATTCTTGTCAACTTTGTTTCGTTTTTGTATAAGGGATTTCGGAAAGTGATATGTTTTTTTTTTGTATAAATTGAAGAGAGAGTCGTTGACTTTAGACTGAAATATGGAACCATCTGACGCTCTTTCTCTCTTGTGTTTTTTCATTATGAAATCCTGAGATGGACTGACATATGGTTCCATAAAAAAAAAAAAAAAAAAACTCAAACCGTCTACCTGTTCTAAATTGCCATTTACATGTTCAGAAGGACTTTTTTCTCATTACACTTCCTCAGAGTCCAGAAATAAACATCAGAGTCATCATCTCTCCATAAAGCACCATCAAACTATCAAAATTTATATGTATATAGTATGAATATATATATATAATTTTTTTTTTGCACAAAAGCAATCCATTCCCGTCCTTGTCTCGGAACAAGAACGGATAATGGAATGGTACTCATAATGATTCAAAGAATCTCCTGGGAATTTCTCAGATTTTTACCTGTAATTAGCAAATCTATTCAATTTGTACTCTGCAAACAAGAAAAAAAAATTACTGTCAACCTGTTGCCAAAAATGAAAATGAAGGAATTGGTTATGAAAAGACTGGAATTTAAAATTTAGTCTAATGTACAGGATTTTAGGGTAAAGTATAAACCTAGCTTTATTAGATCAAAAAAAAAAATTAAATTACTTACCAATAATTAAAAAAAAATATTCTAAAAATAAGTGGATCCATTAGAGAAATGGTAGTACTATATTTATTTATGCGAATTTTTTTTTTGCAAAAAATATGAAATGAAATGCAAATTATATTTGTCAACTTTCAAGTGTCGNTACTTTATTTATAATTTTTTTTTTTGCAAAAAATATGAAATGAAATGCAAATTATATTTGTCAACTTTCAAGTGTCGATATGAAATGTACCAAGTTTGAAACAGTTATGGAAGAAATCAATGAAATGGAACGAGATCCGTTCACTACATTATCATATTTTATTTTTTGCAATATAAAAAAAAAATACTAAAATTCTGTAAATATAATTCCCATTGTTCTAATTTCAGAAACTAAATGTGCAAATTTGAGGTGTCATTTTCTACGTTTTACCATTTATCTCTCACGTTTACCACTTTGAACGGTACAAAAAAAAAATTTTTTTATATATAAAATTATTATTTTCGATGTATTATATACTTTTTTTTTTGAGGAATCGGGTGTTATTAAGTTGCAATTATTGCAATTTGCAAATATCGGTCATATCAACGTATTGTTTAAACTTATAAGACATTTGGAACCAATTGAATAAGAATTAGGAAGTATAAAACATCCTTTACAATTATAATTTATTAAAAAAATAAATTTAATTTAAAAATTTATAAAAGAGAAGAATTTCTTTGGAAAATTTTGAAATTTCAAACGTGGAAATATTGATAATTTGTTTCAAATTTAATAAAATAAGATAAAATTATTAAATAATGAGTTAATAATTGAAATTGATTAAAAAATATGTATAAAATTAAGTTAAGTTTTAGACTCAACTCTCAACTCATTCAGAAATAGAGTATATTTTTACAAAACAAAATTGTGCAACCGGAAATGTTCAGTGCAGCGTATCGTCCATAGAACTTGCCAAAGTGCCCGTTGCCGTAACCCTCCACGTTTTCGCTATGCTCCGCTTCCTTCCATTCGTTTTGAATAATATGTGATGAATTTGAGGCTTGAGTAAACTCAAAAGTAAACAATCTTATTCAAAATTTGATAAAATTTAATAAAAATTATTGAAATTTTGTAAAAAAAAAAAAAAAAAAAAAAAATTTTTTTTGTTTCGATATGAAAATGTGCCAATATGAACAAAGTTTCATAATTGGCACATTGATATCTAAATTTAAGTACCGAAATTTATACCGTATACAGAGTCGGTCAAAAACAAAAAAAAAAAAAATTTTTTTTTTTTTTGATGCGCATTTCATGATAAATAAAAATTTCAATGAAAAATTGAAAAGGAAGTAAAAAAAATTTGCAATTCCGATCATAAATATTTCAAATTAAAATGAAAGTGGTTGAATTTTTGAAAAAAAAAATTTTTTTTTTTTTTTGAAGTTTTCAGGCAGTCTATTAAACTTCAAAAATATGAGTTGAAAAATTTTATAATTATGGGAAATACCGAAATCCGTGAGTACAGTTTTTAGTTAAATTATCCAACATAAATTTAAAATTTAAAAATTTTTCATCAATCATTTTAAACCAATTTTTCAAAATCCTGTTCTTACGACATATGAATTGAAATTTTTTGCTAAACTCTATACTCCCTCGTTAACTCAAAAAATTTTTCTATGTTTCTATGACCATCTGATACAAGTTTGAAAAAATCGTTCGTTACGATTTGAGTATTTTTTTTTTTTGAAGAATACCTTATTACAAACAATATGTCAGTCTAAAAATTCTCCCACGAGTGAAAAAAAAAATGTATACCGAAACTTGAATAATTTCCCAGTATATATTATTAAACCAGTTTAGTTTTTATCTTGTCAATGAACAAACGGACTATTCAAAAACTTCCCAAGAACTCTAATAACACTCTCTACTCACCTGGAAAAGATTTCAACTTTAGTACTTGGTGTGTGGGAGTAATTAATGTTATAATAATGATTTCATAAAAAAAAAAAATAATAATAATTTTTTTTTTGTCTTTTTGTACCATCTAGATCTCTGAAGAGTACATTTCAAGGACAAAGTGTTGAAAAACTGCCAAAAAAAAAAGAAAAAAAAAATTGAAGAAATGATCAGTAGTATGGATGGAATGGGTGGTGGAAATAATCCTGTATTACAAACAATACAAAACGACGACTCGAGTAAAAAAAAGCGTAAGTTAGATAATTTTGATACTTTTTATGAAATTGTCATCTCTCTCTATATAGATTTCACAAATTTGCAATCTCTATTGTATACGAACTACGATTCTCAAAAAGTAGAAAAAAGAACTTGGTTTTTTTTTTTGCCACAATCAAATATGAACAAATTGGAGGAAGTTTTTATTTTTCTAACAAAACAACAAGGTTTGAAACACTACAGATACTATAGATTTTTAGTAAGCAAAGATTTTTGGTTTTACTGTAAGAATAGTACCACAAAGGTGCTATTCTTACGAGGTAATTTTTGTATACTTATTTTAAGCAAAATTCAAAAATTTTTTTTTTTTTTTTTTTTTTTTTTTTAAAATTTAATTTTGAACTGCTCAACTTGTGGTAATAATAGCGTGATAAAAAAAAAAGTAAAAAGCCAGAAGCAGTATGATTAGCTCGTGCTCGAACCTCCATTTATTTACACATCTTTCTTTGATTATGATTCCTCTGGGCGTAAATTACATTTTGGGATTAGGAACTGGACAGGTAAATCTTTTGGATAAAAAAATTTTTTTTTTTTGAGTCAGATCACTACTAAAATGAATGGCTAGAAAAGACTTGTAGATTACTCTACACCTCAAATATCTAACCCATCGTCTTCTTTTTCTATCCCACAAAAAGTGTTAACCAGTTTTACTCAACTACCGTTCCATTGTTATATTACCCGAGTTACAAATATAGAAACCTGCTTTTTATACAACTAATGACTCATATTAGTCATACTCCTAAATTTGAGTCACGTTGTAAACTTCAAAACACTTTCAGTTTCAGGGAATATTTTAGATTTTTTATTATTTTTTAGAATTATTTTTAGGTTTATTTTACGCTTTGATTTATCTCAAGTCTCATTTTTGGTTCCTATATTTTTAGTCAGTCAAATTTTATGAGTTTAAATTGCTTATATATATTTTAACTAGTCAAACCTTCTGATTTTGTAGAATGGCGTATTTTGTGTTTAGCCTGTATTGACTTGACACATAATGAGTGAAGCCCTCTCGAGTCACACGACTCTTTGATACGAGTCAAATGATAGACTCAACATTTTTGTGAGTCATAAGTCAAAAAAAAATTATTGAAACTATGATTCAATGAAAAAGTTAGTCACTGAATGAGTCATGAATCTAATTAATTAAACTCATTGTTCTCCATCTTGTCCTGTAACTTGAGTCATGAATCTCAATTTGTCTTAAGTTGGAATAAGTTTTATTGGATATATTATATATTATATATATATATATATATTATACATTATGAAAATTGTGAGGTTTTTATTGACTTTAAAGGAGACAGTAAGCTGTGACTCTGAGTCACAACTAATAACTTTTCTAACTATGACTCAAAAATGAAGAGTCAATGAGTCAGAAATTGGTATCTTTAATTCAAACTAGAAAAGTATCGTTTCTAAACTGAATGACTCATCATGACAACTGAATTGAGTCACATGACTCTGACTCAGATTTAAATCTGAGTCATTGAAATTTAATACACTAAAACTAAAATTGAATTAAATTTAACACTTTTTCCACTTAAAACTTAAGTAGTTTTGGTTCGAACACTTATCTAAATCTTGTCGTTTTCAGATATGCCTCTTTTTTTCTGTTGAGTTTCCAGTTAGCTTTTGAGTGTGTAAAGTTCTATGTTAAAATTGAATGTTGATGGGGGTTATAAAATGTAAATTAGGGTAACGAACCCTTCAAAAAATCAGAAAGAGATAATAGGAGAGTTACAGGTAGTTTAATAGGGACAGTAGACGAGGTTGATGAAAAATGCGTTTGTTTTTCTGCACTTGCTACCCCTTTCTCACCACCGGAAACACGAAAAAAGCGTCCACAGAGAGACTACATCCGGTCCAGCACGGAGAGACCCTAAAAAACTAATTATTCTTTTACCTCTTAAAACATTAGCATATCCTCTCTTACCTGGCTTAGTTACAAACGCTCTTCTTTTCCTATCCCATCCTCAACTAAATTTATGAACAATGGAACAGATTTAATAACTAGATTTAGAAAAAAATAATTCAACAGGTAAAATTTAGGTCCTTTTTTAGGATCACTCATATTGGGCTTTTTTTTTTGTACTGTTGATCCTCAATGATATAAGCGAAATATAGTATTATGTACCTTGAATCAACATTTCAATTTTTTTTTTGTTAATTTTAAACCCTAATTTATAATACCTTGAGGAACTTTTTGAAAGTAAAGGGTTAGATTCAGACGCTAGAGGCCAGAGAAGCAATTTCGCACTTTTTTTTGTTTTTTTTTTTTGTTGATTTTGCGAAATAAATTTGCAAAATTTTGAAAAATAATTGAAACAAACTTTTTTTTTACTAAACTTTGGTTAAAATTATTTCCATTTAGTAACCTATTTTAGCACTACGTTTTTCAAAACGGGAATAGGGATGTAATTTTTGGATAATTTTTTTTTTTGAAAAAAGGGGAAGGGTTGATAAGCCGGAAATAGTAAGATTTCAATCAAAAATAATATCATTTTAAAATCTGTTCTTTTATTTTTACAACAATGATTATGTGAAATTAATCAATCTGCGCAAAAGCTTACTCAAAAAAGTTACAACAACAACAATAGCGTGAGAAAGGTGATCGTGGGAAATATCGGAAAGCAATTGATCTTGATAAATTCGCAGAGTCATTTATACAAAATTATTCTAAATTTTGTTACATTAGATGGATTTTGAGGAAAAAAAAAACAAAGTTGTTGTATGTATACAATTGTCACTTTTTTTTTAGAAAGAAGTGAAAATTAGAGGGTTTCAAAAATTTCCTTTTCGATTTTCTTTTAAAACGAAATTTTTTTTTTCCCAACCCTGGGAATAAATAAAGTCTTCAAAAAAAATTTTTTTTTTTTTGTTTTTTTTTCTTCGTGTTGGAATTTTTCTCCATTTTCATCATTCTTCCGTACGGAATGATAAAATTTAAGTTCAATTAGTCAGCGAAAATTTTTAAATTCTAAAAGGATTACTTTGGTATAAAACAATTGAACATCTCCGAGCCTTTTCCCATTGTTGTAAAAATAAGTTCTTCTGTGTGGGCCTAGAGAAACGAATTTTTTCGCTTTTCTTCTTCTTAATCCTATTAATTCTTAATCCAAATATTTAGATCCTCCGTCGTTCCTGACAGTGAGGATCTTCAGATCCCGCGGCTTTTTTTATTTCATTACAACAATACATTCAACAATGGGCACAAGAGACGCCGAAAGTCTCCCTTTCATTCACGAATTTTGGTTTACGTAATTCTTCATTTTACTTTAAATCCATTCAGATCTACTACTGGAGAATATTTTTTTTTCTTTACAACAATTGATTCAATTGAAACAAATGTTGGAGTAAATTTTGTCTAAAAACACAACAATAAGTCTATTATTATTGCCTTTTGCTTTTTGTAGTAACAGGTGTTTATGATTTCTCAATTTTAACTAAAATAGTATTCATCATCTAAGAAAAAAAAAGTNTTTTTTTTTCTTTACAACAATTGATTCAATTGAAACAAATGTTGGAGTAAATTTTGTCTAAAAACATAACAATAAGTCTATTATTATTGCCTTTTGCTTTTTGTAGTAACAGGTGTTTATGATTTCTCAATTTTAACTAAAATAGTATTCATCATCTAAGAAAAAAAAAGTTAATTCTTAATAAACTTTTTTCTTTTTTTTTTCATTTTGTACACATTTCCGCACTCATACTTCCGCACTTGTATACTTTTTCGCATTTTATATACTTTTCCGCACTTTACGCACAATTTCCCACAAATTTGGGAGTTGAACTCGACGAGAGAGTATGGAGGAGAAATAATTCATATTTTTAGTGTTCTGAGTTTTTTTCACCAAAAAAGAAATAACAATTTTTTTAGCTTTTTTTTTTACGAATCATGAGACTTACGAAAGTTGATTTTGATTTAGGTCAGTCTAATTCAATCTAGTTCAAACCAAGTTTAGAAATTTCATGATTCGTGAAGAAATGAAAAAAAAATTAAATAAGTATTAATCGATTTATTTAAAAATTTTGAAAAATTTTCAATTCTCTTGCGTTTGGTATAAAATGGAGTTCCCATTTCTATATTTTATGCACTTTCTCACTATTTACGCACATTTCCTCCTTTATGCACTTTCTCACTATTTACGCATATCTGCTCGTTTACGCACTTTCTCACAGTTTACGCACCCTTCCTCTTTCTACTCGCTCTTTCGATTTTAAGAAACATACTCAACTACTTAATATTTTAAGAATAACTAAATTAATGATTTATTAAATTTTAAAGTTTTTTCAAAATGTATCAAATTTCTAATTATTGACTATTTTTTAAGCACATAAATAACTTTCGCAATTTTTTTTTTTTTTTGTACAAATTCTTACAAATTTTGTGGTTTCTTGTTATTTCCTTTCCTCTGAGCTACTACCTTTCTGGAAAATTCTAATCCTTAATGACCAAAGAGTGAATGTATGAAAGAGTTTTTGGGGGTCCAAGAAGTTTAAAAATTTGAGAGGACGGGCGGTGTAGTAATTGTGATCATGACTTCCGGTTGAAAGGATTTTTTTCATTCCTACTTGCTACATTATCCGAAAAAAAAATATAATTTTTTTTATCCGTTTAATCCAAACTGCTCGAGGCATTTTTTTGCAGTATAAAAAAAAAGTCTCTTGAGAGATGTGTAGAAATGGTAGAAAATTAAAGTCATCCTTTTCGTTGTCTCAATTCACCTAACCACACCTAAATCCACAAGATAATTCCCATTTAAAAACCCCAAATCTCAAAATTACTCTAAACTTTACAGTGTTTACAAAAATTTTACTCATTTTTAATAAATTCTTTACTTGAATGTTTCTATTGAAAAATTTTTATTCAATTTCCTATAAAGTCTGTTCACACTGTATGTGTCCATCCTCACGGTGTCGTAAATTGGAGCTAAAATTGTTATTATGATGCAAAAATGAACCAGGACAGTCTCAAAAGTGGCAACTTACGAGATGTAAAAGAATTGATTTTATTGTTGGCTGGTAGTGACTTTTTTTTGCAAAAAAAAAAAAAAAATTATTTTCTTTTTAGCAACTTCTCTTGTTTCAGACACATGTGGAATTGGGCGTCTAAACCTTGATTTTTATTTTTATTTTTGTGCCAAAGTGAGTGAACCTCCTATTGATTTTTTTATGAGAACACTAAATTGTAATTGTTGGAAAAGATTACTGCAACAATGCAATCATTTTTCAAAGATGTAAAAGTTAAAGTTCTCAGGAGTTGGAGAAGGAAGCTGTAACCAATTTTTAATTTTTTTTTTTNTTTCAAAGATGTAAAAGTTAAAGTTCTCAGGAGTTGGAGAAGGAAGCTGTAACCAATTTTTAATTTTTTTTTTTTTGCAAATTCGCTTATGGTAGTGTTTATACACCTTTTCGCAAAATGCCGGACTCATCAGTATGCNATTTTTTTTTTTGCAAATTCGCTTATGGTAGTGTTTATACACCTTTTCGCAAAATGCCGGACTCATCAGTATGCAAATTATTTAATTCCAATGGTAATTCAATCATTAATATGTATGAGAAAATACAAAGTACTTAAATGTTAGGAAAGGGTTACAACTTTTATTAAGTACTCCTTCATCTCATGCTTCAATTATGTACAATCAAAATCTTGCGAAAAAAAAAAGAAAAAAAAAACTTTTTTAGCAACTGATGTAAAAATATAGCCCATATGTATTTAAATCAAGAAAATTGAGATTGAATTTGATAGAATAAATTCTAAAAAATGATAACTAACTTTAGTAGACTTTGATAAGTTTTTGAGTTCATAAATCAAAGTGAAGCCAAGTTTTATTTTAGTTTATGTGGAGATATTGTAAAAAAAAAAAATTTTGTGCAAAAATTTGAGTGAAATTAAAGCATGGAGTCCTTGAAATTTTTTGATATGCTATGGTATCTCTTTTGCAAAAAATTATCATCTTGAACAATTGACAAGGACAGGTTCTCTGTCCCAAGAGAGAGAAAAAAACTGCAACATTTCGATGAACATAATGGAAAAAAAAAATTTAACTCTAATTTATAAAACTTTGGACNCGATGAACATAATGGAAAAAAAAAATTTAACTCTAATTTATAAAACTTTGGACAGAAATTCAGTAAAAAAGTTTAACATTTCTATCACACCACACTTCTAAAATAGACTGATTTTGAAAAAAAAAACACTTTATAATTCACCTAGCTACTAAAACTGGGGATTGTAGGCTCAGTTTATGTAGTTTAATAATTATTTTTTTGAATGGATTTAAGTTTGCAAATTTTAATTTGAANCAGAAATTCAGTAAAAAAGTTTAACATTTCTATCACACCACACTTCTAAAATAGACTGATTTTGAAAAAAAAAAACACTTTATAATTCACCTAGCTACTAAAACTGGGAATTGTAGGCTCAGTTTATGTAGTTTAATAATTATTTTTTTGAATGGATTTAAGTTTGCAAATTTTAATTTGAANGATTGTAGGCTCAGTTTATGTAGTTTAATAATTATTTTTTTGAATGGATTTAAGTTTGCAAATTTTAATTTGAAAGCTTAAACGCTCGCTGCACCATCAGAAGTCGCAGAAGTGCGCAACGTAACAAATTCTTTTCATTCTTTCTATACTTTCAAAAAGTATCTGCCGAAAGAAAAAAGACATTGAATGAAATAAAATGAAACTCTTCCTGTGCTATTCAATTTTCGACTTTACGACATCAAAAAAAAAACTAAAAATTTGTCAACAAATGAAAAATAAGTTTTTCATAGCTTTCTTGGTGAAGTAATTTTGTACATAATTTTAGCCGAAAACTTTCTCCAACGAAGAATAAGGGTCAAAATTAGCTTTCCATTCGTTATTCGTCCATAAATGTGTCCCACATCATTATAAATTAAATCATTGTAAACGAAATAATCATGTGTTGCAATGCTAAAACGTAGAGAGGAAGGTGAATGGTAGATCCGTAGGGAGAGCTGTTTGGTAGTAACCGAGAGTTGACGGTAGAGAGGCCGGCTTAATGTCGGGGTTGGGTGATAATCAGGGTTGGGTTATGATCGGGGTCGGGTAATGTATAGGGTAGGATCATCACTGGGATTATCAGGTAATGGATAGCATATTGTAAGGTCGAGGTCGGGTAATGCTCAGGGTCGGGTAATTCCTGGGGTTGGGTAATATCGGCGNTGACGGTAGAGAGGCCAGCTTAATGTCGGGGTTGGGTTATGATCGGGGTCGGGTAATGTATAGGGTAGGATCATCACTGGGATTATCAGGTAATGGATAGCATATTGTAAGGTCGAGGTCGGGTAATGCTCAGGGTCGGGTAATTCCTGGGGTTGGGTAATATCGGCGTCGGGGAATGTCTAGGGCAAAAAAAAACGCCATTCAGTCTAACCCGCACTTAAGTCACTTTCATTTTTAACCCTACAAAATCTAAACGATTCTTAAGTAATAATAACCCCAGAGTATTTTTTAAAAACATTTTACTAAATAAGTCATATTGACAGAATCTTTTTTTCTTCTGTAATCTATCTCTCCTGTCATATCAGAGATTTGGCAGTGATGAGAAAATTTGCGTTGACTTCTGGACCAATGGGAAGAGAGAATTTTTTCGGATAAAAGTGGTCTGGATCTGTCGTTGTTTTTAATGGAGTCACGGACTCTGAGCACTCATCTCAATCTCCCATTACATTTTCTTCTGTATTAATCCACTCATTTGTATTCTTAATATCATTTTGAAAAGATCAAGAAGACTGAGCATTTTCCTACAATTCCTTCTGGGAAATCCTTCAGAAATAATAACAAACAAAAAAAATAATATTAACCCTTTGAAAAATTGCCAACGTCTCTTTCTCTTCCAGAGAAAGACAGAGACACAAAAAAAAATTTTTTTTTTTCTTTTTGCAATTCCCTAATGGCCGTCTCCTGTTGTTATTAATGAGACTGGAATTATTATATATGTTTTATGATTTCCATCAAACCAGAACAAAAGACAAAGTAAAGGGGGGAGACAAAATAAAATTTATTACTTACGCCTTTTTCTTCTTCTCTGACGACGTCATTGTCATTTTCTGGACGAGAGACTACGGGGCTTAAGGCAGAGTCTAAAAAAAAATCTCTGGAGGAAATCAAAAAAAAAAAATATAATGAAATTTTATATTTTTACCATTTCTGAGATTAAAATTTCATTTTTAGAGCATATTAAAACTAATGGATTTGGAGATAATTTACAAACTGAAAGGAGGATTAATTAGAGTAATTACGGTATGCGGGGGAAGATTTTTTTTTTTTTTTTTTTTATTCTCATTTTAAAAATTTGAAATTTTTATGAAAAAAAAAAAGAAAAAAATTTTACACATAGGTTCTTATTATTAGTTATTAGTTACTAGATTTTCAAATATTCGCAATAAATATCATTATTGATTTCATAGTATAAAAAATTGAGCGAAATTTTTTATTTATTTTTTTTTTTTTTCAATACAAGTGAACGCCTTATCTCGTTTTACACATACTAAATTGATATTACACATCCCAAATTACACTACCCCTTTGTCTAAGTTAATTTAATTGCTTAAAAACAAGGATTTTTTTTTGTACTCAGGTGTTTAGTAGTTAAAGGGTTAAGAGGGATGATGAGTGAGAAAACTCTGTATTATTTATACCCTAAAGTCTCTTAAAATATACCCCTTAAAAGGTTCTTTTAATGAATTTTTTATTTTTATTTTAAAGTAACCAGAAACTTATTCCTATTTAATAAACGATATTATTATTATTTTTTGTAACTAAATTTGATATTTGATATTCAAAATTCAATATTTAATATTAAATATAGAGACTCTTGTGTTAATAATAATACACTGTGTTTCAGTACAATTCATTTTTACCACCTAAATTTCCAGATAGAAGAGAAAAAAATAGAATTGTGCACCACAGGTGACAATTCAATGTTACCTAGACTCAAATTATTATTCTGTGGAATTATCTAAAAAAAAATTTCAATAACACCTGAATTTGTGAATCCTATTCCCTACAGTTGTNTATTTTTTGTAACTAAATTTGATATTTGATATTCAAAATTCAATATTTAATATTAAATATAGAGACTCTTGTGTTAATAGTAATACACTGTGTTTCAGTACAATTCATTTTTACCACCTAAATTTCCAGATAGAAGAGAAAAAAATAGAATTGNATAATACACTGTGTTTCAGTACAATTCATTTTTACCACCTAAATTTCCAGATAGAAGAGAAAAAAATAGAATTGTGCACCACAGGTGACAATTCAATGTTACCTAGACTCAAATTATTATTCTGTGGAATTATCTAAAAAAAAATTTCAATAACACCTGAATTTGTGAATCCTATTCCCTACAGTTGTCTTGTTTTGTGTTATATTTTTTCATTAACATTTTCTCACCAATTATAAATACTTTTTGAAATTTAGTAGTATATAAATAAGTCAAAAAATTTAAATTTTTGTTACTAAATTTGAATGGAAGGAGGCTGGAAAAGGATTATTTACATTATAATTTATTTTTTTTTTGTAAAAATTATATTCATTTTAGAGATTTGAGTCTTTAACGACTATCTTTCATCAAAATGACTATACTCCGCCTCCCATTCTCTTCCTATTACGCTAAATATGTATCCCCGCCCAATTCGGCTGGGAGCCAAAAAAACTCAACAAGAATAATCAATTACTCACCAGGTAGAGAACAAAGCGTCTTTAATAATAACATATTTTTTTTTTCTACCTCATCTTCAAACGTATTATCCTTAGCTGATTGCAAATTGGAAATGATCTCTTGAAAAGTTCTCAAGACTTCTACCTGGATTTTATGATTCCATTACACCCACTTCACCTGTTATTAAAAGGACACAAGTTCAAAGGCTACCCTCTTCATAACCATATATTACTACCTATTCTTCTCATTATTTTTATGACATCTGTGCATTCAATTAATTTTTCGACTTTTCAAATCTGTAAAAATTAGACAAATTTTTTTTTTTTTTTTTTTTTTTTTTTTTTTT
>NIPM01000001.1:2240558-2389166 GCA_002738285.1 Holacanthella duospinosa | reverse complement strand
AAAAAAAATATCTATTATTACATGAGTTACTTAGGAATTGAGAAGAAAATGTTTCATTTTCAATTGAAATTAGATACCAAAGGCTTAATTAATTTAAAAAATTTTTTTTATAATTTTCAAAAAGTTTTTACTAACTTCTTTAGTAACAGAGGAGAGATTTAAGACTGTTTTAACAAATTCTTCATTGAGAATTAATAGAATTTTGAAATTTATTGAAAAAAACTTACAAAAAAAAAAAATTTTTTTTAACCCTTGAATACTGTTTTGTTTATACCTCAGCAAACTATTACACCAAAGTGAACCCTAATGAGATAGTTGAGAATTCAAAATTTTAGATGGCAGTTTGGAGGTTTCATTTTCAAAATCNGTTGAGAATTCAAAATTTTAGATGGCAGTTTGGAGGTTTCATTTTCAAAATCGGGACTCTGAGAGAGTTCAAACGCAACCGAAAATGATAGTCCCTTTTGTAATCAAAACCCTCCAATTTTGTTGTATGTGAACTATAATATTTTAGTATCAAATTTTGTGAAATTTTGTCCAATTTAATTTAATTTTGCCAAAGTCTTTACATTAAAAAAAATTTTTTTTTTTTTTTTTTTAAATTTGTACAAGGTGGTTCATCTTTTACAGTTCCCTCAAAAATCTGTTTATACTCTGCAATCTTATTTTTATGTCGTGGCGGGCTCTTTAATTTTTTAATTTTTATTCCTATTTTTTATCAATACAAAACAAATATGTTTATAAGCTTAATGAATCCTATGCAAACAACCTGAAAAAAATATTTGTTTTTAAATTTATATTTCGTTAATTTTTTTTTCTTTACTAATACTACGAACAAAGAATCTAAAATGGGTAAAATATGGGAAAAGTGGAGAAAAGATGGGACGAAAAAAGTTTAATCACTCTGTAAAATACCGTAAAATGATGAGATTGGTGTTATACATAAATATTGTAGATTGTAAGTTATAGATATATCCTTTGTGGTAGATTAGTGAAATGTATTGATAGTTTTTGATATAAATTCCCTATAAGTAGTACTGAAAAAGAAAAGNGATTGGTGTTATACATAAATATTGTAGATTGTAAGTTATAGATATATCCTTTGTGGTAGATTAGTGAAATGTATTGATAGTTTTTGATATAAATTCCCTATAAGTAGTACTGAAAAAAAAAAACCAAAGGTTGTGATGAAGATGTTAATCGGATTATGTAGGGAAAACACATGTTGGGTGAGATGAAAGGGGAAATTGATCTAGGATCACTTCCATCAATTACACCAACAGCTCATCAAGTCCAGATTAGTGTATAAAATATATAACATTATAGTTTATATATGTAGTATATATATTTGTATAAGAGAAAGAGGTTTATAAGAGTATAAGAGGAGGATTTATGACTTGACATGGTCACCTCTCTGGACATTTTGAATCCTCATCCATTGGGAAAATGTTAATGAAAACATTATTTTCTAAGTGTATCATGATAGGAGTGAATTGGTCGTTTGTCGTGACAGATGGTCATTTCGTATTCCCCAGTGTCTCCTTCGTCACCTTTTTTTTTCTATTCTTTGTCAAAGGGACTCTCCAAGAAGTACCCTTCTGAAGGCTACACAAAGATTTTTTTTTTCCACACGACAGGGCTCATTTTATAATAATCATTTTATCAAATCAAATCACTAGACTAGACAAAACCTAACTCACATTTTTCACTCACGCTTTCACCAACCAGTTATTCCAAATGTCAACACTATATACTACTTTCATACCTAACTTTATCTCTTTTGTTCTAAATTTTACTATCAAGAGGACAGAATATGGATGGATTTAGCTCCAAAGAGACATAACATAAAGAAGAAGAAAAAAAAGTTTATATACAGAGTGATTAATTATTTTTATCAACTCACTTTCCCCACTTTTATAACATTTTTTCTCATTTATGTCGAGGCTTGTGGATTAAGAGAAGAAAAAAAAATGATGGAAATTTTTCAAATTTTGAAAAATGATTTCAATCTTTCAATAGGATTGTCTATAGGCTACTCATCTGTGAGCCTAATTTTCTTTTTTTTTTAACCCTATGGTTTTTTTGGAGACTATTATTTTTATTTTATTTTGTATAGTAGCTACGACATAGAAATTTAATTATTAGAGTTTTTAGGGTAAAAAAAAAATTAGTTTATTTTTATATATTTTTATTTTTAAATTTATTTATCTATTTATTTATTTATTTGATTTTATTTATTTAGTTTTCTTTTGCTAATTCTGTAGGGTGCAAAAAAAAATACTTTTTTTACCGTGTATTGATGATATTTTTGAAGAATTAAGCCTACACTGTCCTACGACCAAATGAATGAACTCCTCCTCCTAAACTTTAAAGATTTTGTCTATAAAAATTCCAATTTTGCAATAATTTCCTTAATTTTTTTTTTTTTTTGGATGAATGCTCAAGTGAGACGGAGTGATATGAAGTGAATCAACAGTATTTGCAGAGAAATTTTTTTTATTTTTTTTTTTTTTGCAAATTATACGAAGTTGGCGAGGTGTTGGCGTGGGAGAGGGAAGTACTACGAGGTTATAACCTAACCAATGCTCTCTGCTCCCATTGGCTCCGGCCTAAAAACATGTTCTGAAGATCATTTGCTCATTCCGAAGAGATCAAAGGGAAGCTCTCTCCTCGCGTCATTTAACAACTTAAGGCTTCCCAAAGCCCCAAAAAGTTACTTCTCGCTTTCTAAAATGTACTTCTGAAGAGATTTTTTTTGACTTTTCGATGAAGTCGAGTTAGGAGGAAGACATAATGGAATAAATACGAACCCGTTTACTTCCGAATTCTTATCCTACCTTCCAAAATGAGATACATCAAGTTCTCTGCACAGAGTATAGAGAGAAAAAAAAACTCACTTAAAATATCACTTTAGGACCAACATTTCCGATGACATGGAACTAAAAGACAAATTTACCATATTACCACCAACATTACTACCACTGATTAATATAAAATTCAGGTTTTTTAGATAGCTATATGTTTTACTCAAAAAAAATATGAAATATGGTCTATGGTGGTGTACTTTTTCTTTTTGTAATAGCATGTATCAAGTTTTTAAGTACTGTAGAAATTTTTTATCTTTTTCATTTGTTTTTTTTATGTTGTAAGCCTTCGCCTTGGGAAAGTGCTATGAAAATTTTTAAATTATTCTCAAAAGTAACTATAACATATATTAATAATTAAACTTTTACTTTCAAATTTGGCGCGTTTTGTTTTAACCCTAACTTTTACCAGATAAGACATGGGAGACTTGAAGAAAGTGGAGAAAGTGAATATCTAAAAAATTAGTATATCCTGTAATACCCTAAAACTTTCAATTTAGGCAGTGATTTTTGCTATGATAAATGTTGTCTGTTTATAAACTCAAATTTGTTATCACAAGGTTAGGTTATATAAAAATCTTTAAAAAATGCAACAAAAAAAATTTTCAATTGGTATTTAAAAAAAATACTGAAATGGAACAAAGTTATGTTCAAATTGGCATAATAATTATTTTTGGCAAGAATTTTGGCACGGGTGTCGCTCACCTATTTTCTCCTTGTCTGTTTTTATAAATAAATTTAAAGAAAACCACGCCCTGTATAACTCAACAGATATAATTTATAATTAATTAGACTTATTTTAGCCTAATTTCACATCAGTCGGGTGGAACTGGTTGTAAAATCAAAATCAAAATTCAAAATTTTTAGACTCAACTAAAAAATGTAAAATTTTGTAGCGGAAAGTTGTAAACATTGGTATTGTTTTTGGCTAATGGTTAGATAGAGGTCATGATGTGTTTCCAGAGGTTAGAAATCAATGACGGTCATTTTCACACTGTACGCTCTGTCAGTCGTCCATGTCAGGATCCAGAAGACAGAGTGAAAGTTACGGAGAATCACACGCTCCAACCAACTCTGACACCCTTACCCAATTCACACAGTTGGTTCCTTAATAAAAAACAAACAATTCTTATTAATTATTATATTAAAACTGACAAAAAATCTAGAAAACCTGACTAAGGAACCCATTTTGATAAAAAAAAAAATTTCAAAAAAATTCCCATCTCTGGTTTATTTTATTTTATTTTATTTTTTGATATGATGTCAAGAAAAATTACTTCAACATACGTCTTTTTCTCCTCTTGTGATGATGATTTTGTATGCAAATTCTCATGAGATTTGGCTAGAAATGATAATAAAAGAGACTAAAAAGGATAGAAGGGATACAAAAGGGATTTCAAATTAAAGAAACTTGTAACCAGCAAAAAGAGGAAACGAGGGGAAAGTTTTTCGTTTCTATTTTTCATCGGGAAAGAATTGAAAAGGACTGTCTCCAGTGACACAAAAGGAGTTTTAATAATAAAAATAATAATAATATGATTATTTTCTAAGAGTTAAGCTCGGGAAAATAAAAACTTATCTTTTGAAAAATGGTTTGGGAGAAAAATGTCAATGGAAGAAAGTAGGGTACAGGGTGACTTAAGCTTTTCCCTACCAGTGAAAGTCATCATCTCACATTATTTATTATTATTTTTTATGGATTTAGACAATAAAAAAAAAATTTCTTTTTATAAATTATATAATCTCAGGGAGTTGTTCCTTACCATTGTTGTCTTTTCCCATTTTGCCTTCCATTAATGTCTCATCTCGTTTTGCCTTCGACTGATTATCTCATCTAAGGTTGCTTTTTACCTTTACCAATTTCACATTTTGCCTTCCTCAGTTATCCCCTCCCATTTTGCCTTCCTCTGTTATCTCCTTCCGGTTTGCTTTCATTTGCTGTTTCCTCGTATTTTGCTTTCTTCTAATAACCCCTTTTATTTTGCCTTTCTTTACTATTTCTTCCAATTTGGCCTTATTATAATATCCTCTTTTACTTTGCCATCCTCTACTCTTTCCTCCCACTTTGCCTTCCTCAGATATCCTCTTCCATTTTCCCTTCATCTACTCTCCCTCCTTAGTTTGCCTTTCTCTGTTATCTGCTCACATTTTGTCATTTTCTACTATTTCTTCATAGTTTACCTTTTTCTGCTATATTTTTCCAATTTTGCCTTCCTCTGCCTCCGCTATCCTCCTCCATTTTGCCTCCCTCCTCCACTTTGACTTTCTCTGCCTCTGCTATCCTCCTCTATTTTGCCTTCCTCTGCTTCTGCTATCCTCTTTTATTTTGCCTTCCTCTGCCTCTGCTATCCTCCTATATTTTACCTTCCTCTGCCTCTACTGTCCTCCTCTATTTCGCCTTCCTCTGCCTCTGCTATCTTCCTCTATTTTGCCTTCCTAACCCTTCCAGTTTGTCTTCCTCTACATACTATTCCTTCCCATTTTGCCTTTCTCTGCTATCCATTGTCATTTTTGCCTTCCTTCACTATTCCCTCCCATTTTGCCTTCCACCACTGACCTCTCGAAGGAAATCCTTTCCTTGTCCGCATCGTAACTTCAGAATTCTGAATCATTATCTTGTGAGCTGGAGACAGTTTAAAAGTCCGACAAAGTATGAGGGTGAAAGTCAAAAGTAAAATACTGAAGACACGCTGTATATATTTTTTTTTGTTGAAAAGTACAAAAGCTCTCTGAGTTTTGCGTAGAATACAAAAGAGTTTTGAAAAAGATGATGATCATGGTGGTGGGGATGATGAAGGGATATGAAGATCATAGACGGAGATGATGCCATTTCACGGTTCCGCGAACTTTCGTATCAACGTAATGGGCACTCTACCCAAATTAGCAGCAATCTGGAGCGAGAACAAGACGTTCCAAATTCACGAGATGAGTTACAGTCCCGCTTAGTTCAAAAACTAGAGGTAATATATACAGAGGAAGTTATATCAAATATATCTTATAGTACTTTAGAAGAATACCTTTCTCTATTGTTAAGTCTATTAAACAGACATTTTTTTTTGTGAGAAAATAAGCCACTTTCACTTCCAGGCGGTAAGAAAAATTGGAAAAAACTATAAAAACAATGTCTCAGGAATTACTTTTGTGTTTCATAATACTCATTTTTATGCTTTGGCAACTCTTTGTGTAATACTATTTGAAGAGTTCCATTCCTTTCCTCTTAAATTGGAGTCTCTAGCCATTAAAGAGTAAAGAGCTTTCTTTTGTTTTCACTTTCATAAAGAAACTTTACCAAAGAAACTTAATTGCCATTCTCAAGTTTTTAAGACAATTTTTTTTAGTTCCAGTCTCCAGAATTTTGAAGACAATGTGCAAAAAAAAAAAAAATAAAAAAAATAGTGAAAACTTATATTTCGCAAAATGAACAATACCAAAACCAAACGAAAAAATAACAATAATTTTTTTTGCGTGCCCAACTCTAACAGTACAGGGTGATTCACTTTTTGTTTGCACCACTTTTTTTCTACATTGTTTTTTTTTGTTCTACTTTCGTCACAGAAACAATCAGCAAATTTGATCTTACACTATTGCTTATTTAATAATGAAAAAAAAATAGTTCCAAAATCAAAAAAGAAGAAACTTTTTGCCTAAAAATTTCTCTACGTGTGCCAAAAAAAATTTTTCCCTGTGCTTTTGGGTCAAAAAATCCATAAAACCAAACAGCGTTAGGTAGTCATTGTTATAAATCTTATTGAATTGTTTGTAAAATTTTCTCTTCAAATATTATATCCATTGACTGAGTCGGAAGGGCCCTTTTTCATGCTACCCTTGTAACTATAATAGCCCGCTCTCTTCAAAAACCCATTAAGAGTCCCTTGAAAAAACGTCATCTTCCTAACGAAATAATCCATATCCTTTTTTTTTTTTGAGTCTCTCTAAAGGGTCTTTTGAAGTGTCCAGGTCAGGGAGTCGTAGAAAGAATTATGAACCCCTCTGAACAATTGATACTCAAGTACCCACCCGATAATAGACACAACTCACTTTTATTGACTTATATTCACCAAAGGAATCCAGGTGAGACTAAAATTCAAAAAAAAAAAAAAAAAAAAAGGAACATGGTTACAATAATCTTCAGTTATTTTTTGGTAATCGAAGGAAGATTACTTAACTAAGGTTACAAATGTAACCCCTTTTATTCAAAATTTAAAAATTTAAGATTCAAAACACTAAATTCTAAAGGTTATAAAAAAAGTGCGTCACTCTGTCCATAATATTTTAACTCTCTGTGTACTGATTTCCCACATTATCTACCTGTTCTAATACCAGTAACCAGTGCATCTGATATTGATACCAACGAATCAAAAAATATCATATTTCATCTAGAAAATTTTCCCAAGGTCTTTGAAACTGTATCTTGTTGAAAAAAAGAAGAAAAAATTTTTTTTTCATGTCTGAAAATAATCTGCGTGCGAAGTCAACTCGTTTTTTTTTCATCGATGATCTTCTGACGGAGTTTTTCGCCAGAAACCGAAGGGCGGAGATACAGGAGGGGTGTATTTAATACACCGGGAGACGGGATTGGAGCTCATTCCAAAACTTCGACCCGATTCGGACTTTTCAGTTTTGAAAAAATAAAACGAAAAAGAAAAAGAAAAGTTTGTGATTTCAGCACTAGTTTCAGGTTGCATTAGGATTCTATTGTTTCTATATGATGAGAAAATAGGAATCAAAAAGTTTTACTTTTATCTCAAATTGTACCTATTGTTACTATCAAATTTAATCAAAAATTTATTAACAAAAAAAAAATTTTATAAATTTTTTTATAAAATTTCAAAATAATTCTATCACCAGTGCAACTATAGTTTGACAAAATTCAATTGGTAGTGGGTTAACCAATCAGTTTGTATTCCATGGTGAGAGATTACTATTACAACTACTACATTAGTGACACAGAAACACCATCAACTGTGGACAAATTTTCAAAATTCATTGGCAATTTCGTACAATTTTTAAAAAGAAAAATATTCTTATAGTTTTTTTGGTTTAAAAAAAAAGTCAACAGTGAAGTTTAAAAGCTCCAAAACACATCTAATCTTAAACTTAAAAAAAAGAAGTTTATTAATTTTTTTCAAAATTGTTACTTTGTAAATTTATAAAAGTGGATCAGAGAGCTGTGTATTTTTTACGCTACGGCGGTGACTGTACGCGAACGGCGGCAGCGGCGGCGGCAACAATGGATCTTTCAACGGCCTACAGATACAATCAAAATATGATGGAATACTACACGTGTAAGAGTAAGATCACTATGACGACTACAAAATTTTATTAAAATTTTTAACTAAATTTTGAATTTGTTTGTGATCAAATTTACAAATTGATGATGGTCTCAGTGGTTCGAGTGTTAAAACCGTTAAGTAATTTTATAATGACAATGAGCCTTAGATAGGTTTTGATTTATTCCTCTTATTGTACATTGTCAGTGAAAATTCAAAGTTACAACAATCAATATAAACATATAATATTTTTTTGTCTCATTGTTGTCCTCATCTCCATATCTGACAAGAACGGGATTTTTTGATTATTTGTGGTTATTATTTGATTGTTTTGCGAAACACCTTGATAATTTGTTTTGTATACAAATTTTCTGAAAGAACAAAGAATTTTTGTTTCAAAGTGAAATTTCCATAGTATTAAAAAAAAAATGGCTCAAAAATACACAAAATAGACAAAAAAAAATATTTTTTTTTTAGTGTGAAGGAAAGGATTAAGGGAAACCCGGAAGCGATAAAGTACCCTTTTTTAAATAGATTTCAAAAAGTTGAAAAACAGTAGGAGTTGGCGCCAGTAGAATTCAAAATTACATTGTTAATCCTTTGGATTTTGAAAATCCTAAAGAAATTTTTGAAAAGTGTGTCTAAGGTGGAGTCTTTTGTTTGAACGGATTAACTAAACAATAGACATTATATGCCTATTTATTTCTACACTTAAATGATTAAAAGAAATTAAGTTATTCTTAGTTTTACAAAATTCGTACTCAATGAAAGAAGATTTGACAAAAAAAAAATTAAAATTTCAAAATTTTGTAATAATTTGTACAAAATTCAAACTCGATAAGCAAAAACTATAACAACTTTGTTATAATTTTTGCAGTAATAATTATTGAAAAAAAAAAATTAAGATTTGTAAACATTTTGACCAAAATGTTCAAAATTGTCAGGTGTAGGTTTTGTTTCTTTTTTTTGGTGAGATTGTATGGTTTTGAGTGAGTTAGGACCCTTAAAATTGCAAAGGATCATTTTGAAATGTGTCTGCGGCCAAGGTCCAAAGAGATTCAATGGAATTCTTCGTCTCAGATTATCAAAGTTACCCGAAAAACCGCAAAGAAAGGCCCACCAGAAAACATTGTCAATGTTAGTCCTTCTTTTTCCGTATGAATAGTTTCTTTTGTTTTTAAAATAGGGCTAAGGGATGGTGCTAATTAAGGGGTAATTATCACGCAAAGACCGGTCGTGCTAACTAATAATCTTAGGAACCCACTTTTCAAAATATATTAATTTTACAGCCTGATTTAAGGTTTTTTACATTGATTTTCTCTGCTTTATCCAACTTTCTTAAACTTTATACTTCTATACTTTATAATTTTGTAGTTAAATTGCAGTAAATTTCTAATTTTTTTTTTTTTAGAAATAACTTTAAGAGTGAATATTCCTCCAAAAGTTGCCTAAGTTCAACTCGTATAAGTAGAAAAGTCATAAAATCCTGACTATTTCTGTGATTTTTTATTCGGTCGTAATCATAAAGAGAATAAATGGGGAATGAGTAATGTGAGGGTTCTGTAAATCCATGGAAGATTTCAAAGCCCTTCCGGTTCGAAAGATGAGGTTAATAAGGTTAGTTTTTTTCTCCACAATTGATAAAGTGGAATCCTGCTGAGTTTTATGATTTATTTCAAAAAAACAACAATTTTTAATATTAGTAGGACGTCGTTGAGGTACCATGTTTTTTCCCAAACTAACTGTAGACAGAAACCACAAATTTTGATATGTCGATCTTATTACTAGTCAACAATGTCAACAATACAAATACTTATCATCATTATTTAATTTTTTAATTTTTGAAGAAAATTTTTGCACTAAAAAAAAATTTGAAACAAAACCTGACGATTTTCTATCCTGTACCACCTTATACAGGGTGGTCAAACTTTTTTGATCTCTGAAAGTCCACTTCTTACAAGTAAAATATTTTTTTTTGTGTGATAGCGGGCTTTTTACTCAATACATACTAAATTAGAATGCTGGCTTACGTATTCCATTAGTAAAAAATTTATTTTTTTTTTGAAAATTTTTATTTTATTATATGTACTAGAACTTTTTATTTAATTAAGACTTCATAACGAATACATTGTTCATAATGACAATGTGTCGGTTTCATGGTCAATGTCAAAGTCAAAATTCTCTGGTGTAAAATTTAGCAATCAACCTAAATTTACAGAGTAGGTATTACCTACTCTGTAAATTTAGGTTGATGCGCTAGGTCCCAACTCTCTAGGTGGTCACCATATAAAGATATATGCCCAAAAGCACGACAAACACATTTTTCCACGAAATTATTTAACAAATTCCGAACTCATCTTGATATAAGTTGATAGAGAGTCACTTAAATTGGTAAATGATAAGTGATTCCTATTGCAAATTTGATGCTCAATCGAATGCGANCAAACACATTTTTCCACGAAATTATTTAACAAATTCCGAACTCATCTTGATATAAGTTGATAGAGAGTCACTTAAATTGGTAAATGATAAGTGATTCCTATTGCAAATTTGATGCTCAATTGAATGCGATAGGTACAGGGTGAACCAACTTAATCCGGGCCTTCTTTCTTCGCCTTTCACCAAAAACGGCTTGGGGCAGGCGATAGAGAATAGTAAATGATGGAAGTGAAGTTAATTTTATTGTAATCACTATAAAATATCTGTTCCGATGCAAAGCAATGGAGCAAAGCAGAGAGACAGAGAGAGGAGGGGTCGGCAGGTTCTCTGTTGAGTCAGGTGGAATAGATTCCAAGGGATCGTACCCCATTCCTCTAGTTGCTCATTTCTCTCAACTAACCATCTTTCAGCAGTACAGAATCGCCTTGTTTAAATTAATTAATTTTTGCAGAGGAATGTTTTCTCAAACACACGCTAACCTCATTCCTTACAACTTTTCTATTTCGCGATTTTTATTTGCTGTCTTAAATTTTTTTTTTGTGAAAGCGACTTTCTACGGCCCGGATTAAGTTGGTTCACCCTGTACAAGCTCTCTAGGTATAAAATAAGTTAGCGAAAGGGGGTATAAAAANGGCCCGGATTAAGTTGGTTCACCCTGTACAAGCTCTCTAGGTATAAAATAAGTTAGCGAAAGGGGGTATAAAAAAATTTAACCACTCTGTATATTTTTTTAAATTGGTGAAAGTGGTCCACTTTTTTTTTTGTTCTTTTGAGTATCCATAGTTACATGAGATGATACTTTATGACATGCGGTCGTTTCTATTATCTTTATGTTTTCATACATAGGGACCAGAGTTGAAGGACCCTGTCCCTATGTCCTATGTCTATTAAAAATGAAGTCCCCTGCCCCTTGACATTTGACAAAAGATAAACTTTTAGATCTAAATCGCTCTTAGTTTTCTTTTTTTAAAAGCGACCACCCCTATCGTGTCAACACTCTTCCTAATTGACTCTCCCAGGGAAAATACCCGGGTATATTCAACTAGGGTTATCACTACCGGTCAACAATAACTATACTAAAATTTTTATAATTATACATCAATTTATAAAATTAAAATTGAAGTAATTGAAATAAATTAAAAAATTTTTACCAAAATTTAGAAAATTATATGAACTGGTCTAAAATTTTGTGTCGATAATGTTAACCCTNATTAAAAAATTTTTACCAAAATTTAGAAAATTATATGAACTGGTCTAAAATTTTGTGTCGATAATGTTAACCCTAATATAAATTTTTGGGTGTAGGGTATTACCACAAAGGCACTTACAACTCCAATCACTTATCATCCCTATCATCTCGACACAAGGCATTAGGAGTAAAAAGAGCAACAAAAAATAGTTATCTCTGTATACAGACTGGAGAAAGTTTTTTTTTTTTTTGGGTGTAACAATAGGACTCATTGTTGTCAGATTTAGTCATTGTTCTTTCATTATAAGAGTGAGAGTGAGGACGGATGATAAATGATTTCCTTGGATTTATATTTTGATTTTTTTTTCTTTCTTTGCATGTGCTGAAAAACTAGTATCTGTTCAATATGCGGATTTTTGGGATGAGATGAGTTCAAATAAGGACCACCAAGGAGGTGGGTCTCAATTTATTAATTAACAACAATTTATTAACTCGGAGTAACCTAACTAATCATAATTTATAAAAAAATTATTTTAAATTTACAATAAAAAAATATAATTTATAAGTAACTCGTCCCTCTTTTATAATCGGAATTTCTATAAGTTTTTTTTTTTCGAACAAGATTTTTGGATTTTCTACTTTTAGAGAATTAGGCAGTTTTCATTGAAAATCTGAATTTTTTTTATAAAAAGTTGGTCAAAGTTTATACAAATTTATTAAATTTATAAAAAGAAAAAGTGCGAATTTTAGCGCTGTTTTCAAATTTATAGCTTTTTTTAATGTAAAAGAGTTTTCATAAATAAAAGTTTATGTGCAAAGCTGTCACTTCCAATAGTCACGTGATCATTTTTGAAGTTTATACACTACATATAAACCTGTCTCATAAACCAATAACAATTTTGAAACTTTTTCAAAATTTCCCTTTCTCAAATTTTTCAAATTTATAAAATTTTATAAATTAGGCAATCCAAACAAAAACAAACTCTTTTGACTACAAAAATTATAATAAAGTTTTAAATTTTTTATAATTTTTATAAACTTTGAATGTAAACGACAACATACTTGTAAACGAAAACCTGCCTAATATAATTTTTCAAAAAAAAAGATTTTTTTTTGTTAATTTTTTTACTTATTTGTAAATGAGTACAAGGGTGCATGAAAATTCGATTAAATTGTAGACTTGCATCAGAAATTGTGTAGAAAGTCCAGAAAAAAAAAAAAAAAAAATCAAAAAAAAAAATTTTTTTTCGAAAATTTATAAATTCTTGATTGTGCTATGAAAACCACATCTTAATAATAAAATAAAAAATAACAATGATAGGCCCACTCTACCCAAATTTCACCAAAAATTAGAAGCTTAATTTCTGAGAAGATTGTTTCCTTAATTTAAAACAATAAAATTAAAAAAATAAAATTAAAAAAATAAAATTAGTTTGAAATTCATCTCAACTCCTGATGACTCTGTGTATTTTTCTCTTTGACCTCTAGGTCATGGCGGTGTGAATCAACTGGGCGGTGTCTTTGTCAACGGTCGACCACTTCCTGATGTCGTTCGTCAACGGATTGTCGAACTAGCTCATAATGGTGTCAGACCTTGTGACATTTCCAGACAACTTCGTGTTTCCCATGGTTGCGTTTCAAAAATACTTTCCAGGTTTGTAAAAAAAAAATTTATTTTTTTTTCAAAAAAAAAATTTTTTTTTCTCCCTGAATAGAAACCATATAGACAAGTGAAATTTAGGGGGAAACAATGCCACCGCTTGTTCTCTGTTGATGAAGTTGAGGAGGTAATTTTAAAAATAAAAGGACCCATTGAGACTCTGTGGAGCAGTAGCAACGGAATTGAGTCAAATTTTTGATGATGTAGTTTGAGGGAGGGGTCCTTCTCGCCACCCTCGTCTTTCCTGCTACTTTCATTTTACGGTTTTTATTTCTTGAGGAAGAGATCCTGAGTGCATTTCCCATCGCCCACCGCCACGTCACTATCGATTTCTAACGAAAATATACTACCAACTCTCTATATCGAAAACCCAACTATACTCAATACGAATACTCACTTGGCTTCTCGACAAAACGAGAGAAATCAGGGAAAGCAAGTCCAGGAATTCGGATAGAGTATCATCCCGCTAATAAGACCCTTCAATATAATATTTAAATTTTCTTACAAAAACTTTGAAACCATACGTTAAAGTCGATACCACACGTTTTACACTCTAAATTTTCATAATAAACCCCCCAAAAAAAAATGAAAATTTCATTGAAATGAAGAAAAAATTTCGGAGAAAGTAAATCATGAGTGGTGAAAGTTGCACCAGTTGCACTCAATGAAGTATACAATAAAAATTGAAAAATAATTCGAAATGTGCATAAAAATTAAATTATGTAGTCGAGGTTGAAAAAGATAAGATAAATATCAAAATTTTCATTAAAAATAAAAATCGCCTCCGGCAAATCAGTGAAAAATTAGGTAGATGACTTCACTCCATTCAAAATTTCTAGAAAAAAATACATTTCTCCAGACGGTATATTGTGATTCAAGATACTAAATTGTGATATTTACCAATGGTAAATTGTCTCTTTTTTTTATGCCAATTTGACCAGTTTATGACAAGGGGGTTTAAATAACGTTTTCATAGACGTTTTTGGTGTACTTCAAGTACCGATATTTGATTTAATGCTCTTTAGAACTTCTCTGTCAACCAGAAATAAATTGTATTTCTATTCATTTAAACTGAAAATTTACTAAAAAAAAGTTTGTTCCTTTATTCGCGTAAGATGTAAAATTTTTAATATCGAATTACTATTTATTGTGTTGATTTACTGTGTAAATTTCAATAAATTTGGAAACTCTCAACCTTAGTTATTTAGAAAAGAAAGATTGAGTCAATTTAGTATGGATAAAGTCTATTACTGTAGCTGTCAACTTATTGACAACCTGTCAATAAGTGTTTTCTGTCTTAGGATATATCTGTTTATTTTTTTGTTTTTGAGCCATTTCCATTGGAAACATGAATTTTTAGGAAAAACTGTGGATTAACCGCTCACTTCTACCCAACTCAATTTTCATATTTACTTACCAAAATTTTTTTTTGCAAATTTGAATTAAACTAAACCAACACACATGAAATACAATTAAGCATGAGATTAAAGGATAGAATGTGTAAGTTTGTTTAAAACCAAGTTTTGAAACTTAACTGCATAATTTCCTATGCTATTATACTAAAGTTTGAAATACTTAATTTTAACTAAATATTAACATTTACCTCTCAGCCTGGAGAGGTGATTAAAATACCTCGCCGCCCTCAATTGTAACGTTTTGTTGCAATTAAATCAAATGTACTACGAAACATCAAACTCAGAAAAACGTTAAATTTTTGAGCGCACACAGATTAAAGACCAATAGCCAACAGCAATTCTCGCTAGAGTATAAATTCTACCAAAACATTATGAACAAATGTCAGGCTGCTCAGCGGTTATCATTAGGTGATGAAGTATACGCAGAACTAATATGCTAGTATGAAGTTGGGTTGGGCTAAGTTTGGGTTAGGGTTGTTGTTAGTGTTGTTAGCTTTACGAAATCTGTTTGTCATTTGTGCAGTTTATTAAAAAAATCTTACGAAAAAAGTCACAAAATCACGCACAAGAATAACATCACTATCAGACGGGCTGAAGCTTCATGATCGTGAGTTGTGAAAGTGGGTGAAAAATTGTGTTTCCATGGGATATTGCTCAAAAAAAAAAAGTAAACAGATATATCCTAAGACAGAAAACTGGCTGTCCATATATTGGCAGCAACAGTAGTTGGATGTAGGAAATGGAGTTTAGGCGGGTATCACCGGTATTCGGTGAGATTTCAGGAGAAGGTTAAAAAAAACCCGGGTTTTTTGGATCCTGTGCTCTCAACAGGAACAAAATGAACTCTTTGTTTCCTGAGATTAATGAAGAGAGACTTCTGGCTTAAGACATTCAAGTCCTATAGGTGAAACTCCTCAAGGTACAGATGTTTGGTCCTTGGGAATTTTTTCTTACCCGAATTCCAACCCGTCAATGAAATCGGTTCAAAAAAAAATTCTTTTTTCTTTTTTTTTTGAAGTTGTCACATACCGCGCGGTTTTTTCAGTTGAATGGACGGCTTTCATTAGTTTAAACCGCATCACTCTGCCAATTGAAAAATTCCAGGCTATTTTTATTCTCCCCATGAACCTGTAAGTCGTATCTGTTGGTTCAAAGCAAATAGCAACAAACTTTGTAATTCTCTGATTGGTTGAAATAAATTTTTGTTATTCTCTGATTGGTTGAAACAAATTTAAAAAAATTTTTGATTGATTCAAACAAATTTTGAAATTTTCTAATTGATTTGTTTGGTTTTTTTTAGGTATTATGAAACCGGCAGTTTCAAGGCAGGCGTGATAGGTGGCTCAAAACCAAAAGTAGCGACTCCGTTAGTGGTGGACGCGATAGCAAATTACAAACGTGAAAATCCTACAATGTTCGCTTGGGAAATCAGGGATCGGTTGCTAGCCGAAGGGATTTGTTCCCAAGACAACGTCCCTTCCGTCTCATCAATTAACAGGTGAGTTTAAAAAAAAAAAAAAAAACAGAAAAAAAAGTATGTTTTTTTTTTATAAAATTTACGTCTTTTGCCACTCTTCCGCAACCGCGGATAGAAAGAAGTTACCCATGAAACGAGTCAGGTATTGCATTTCTTCAACTGGAACACTACGGAAAATTCAAATAACTTTTCTCTACTTTCTCCACTAAAGAAAGAGATAGAAATATGCAAATTGTGTCTCATAAATCAGCCCCCTCAATTCTATAAATTCTACCAAAAAAATCCCGTTTTTTTTTGTAAAAAAAAAAAAAAACCAATCGAACTGTCGAGTCATAAATATTACCCTTCCCAATTCCCTTGGCGAAACTTTTCCTCGGACTGTTGGGCCTGGGCACACTAGCTTAAGGGAAATTTTTTTTTGTAGAAATCACTGTAGAGAAAAAAAAAATGNTTGTAAAAAAAAAAAACCAATCGAACTGTCGAGTCATAAATATTACCCTTCCCAATTCCCTTGGCGAAACTTTTCCTCGGACTGTTGGGCCTGGGCACACTAGCTTAAGGGAAATTTTTTTTTGTAGAAATCACTGTAGAGAAAAAAAAAATGAAGCTTTCTCTAAGAAAAGTTTCTTTTACGAATTTATACTCCAACAGGCACATTTGTTTGCTCAAACTCAGAATTCAGGGGTAGTAGAAAAAGTAGAAGAAGTATATTAGTGAATATTTTATAACTCATTTTGTAACCATGGATGTCAAATTTGTACTTTCAGAATTATAACGAAACAGAAATTGTGTTAAAAAAAATTATTATTATTTGTAATTATTGGTCAAAAAAAGAGAATTTAAATTGAGAATTATGAAGGGTTAAGGTTGATTTCAATGATAATGAAATATATCTTGTATCTCTATAGAGTCTATTGGGAATTATATGTATTGTAAACCCAAAAAACAATATAATTCAGACAATCAACTATATTGTGAACCTCGGAAAATATATATTTGATTCCGATTTGGGAAAAGTGAACAATAGTAAGTATAGTTTTTGACAATAATGTGAAGATCCATGAACCGAAACAAATCAAAAACAAAAGTTTCCCAGACAAAAATGAAATATGGAAATGGTTCTTCTCTTTGAAATGAATCCGATTTTCAACTAATGTTCCACGAGTAAGGGAGAAAAAAGGCTCATCAAGACCCAATACTCTAAAATTAACAAAATAATCCGCGGGTTATATTATTATTTTTAAAATAAATAAAAAGTTATATATAATTCCATCACAATCGTATATTTTATACAACTTCTTTGAGTAAAAATTTATAAACTACTTTTTTTAAATTAACTCCTATTTACCGCAGAAAGGCAAAAGAAAAAAAAATGAATAGACTATTGCACCGCTATCTCCATTTTGAGGGCTTATATCCTATGAACAAAATTACCAAATCTCAACATTTCTTTTTTATTTTCTACTTGTGTTTTTCTCTTCTTCTACCGAGTACAAAATAATGTGGCTTATTTTGTATTTTTGCTGTAGTAATTTAAAAGGCATTATGCAGGGTAGGAGTCCCTTTGGACCACCACTGATGATCTCTTGATTGTAAGCCATAAATAAAATTGTTGGCGTATGTTGGGATCCTTTTCAGCGGATAATGGCAGTAGTCTATCAGATCAAAGATGTTCTCTAGATTTACATCAAGTGAGTCTCCCTTGTCCCAAATTGATCTACCCTTTGAGCACAAGAGACAAAAATTATCATATTGATTAGATTAAATCAGCCTCAGTCTCATGTCTTCATCTTCCGTTACTTAACTCATTATCATATCCATCTCACTACTAATGAACTCCATTAGAGGAAGGCTTGAGTTTTTTATGGAATCTTTACATTTAAAAAATTATATACAGTATGATCAAATGTCACCTCATCTTCATATTTTATTTAAATAAACCAAGGAAGACGGAGAAACGAATAAGCGGACAAGCCAACAGTCAGACAGTCAGACGTAAATAAAAATAGCATAACCCGCTTCAGCTTCGTTGGTCGTTAATAATAAAACTTAATAATTTAACTATTAACTCGTAAACTCACTTAAAAAAAAACTCCTGTGCAGTAGTCTATTTTTGTTTGTATTGTTTTCACCGCCAAATTACAACGTATACCAATCATCCTTTAAAAACCAAACTTACAGACGGACGTACCAAAAAATTTATGTTGTATAACCCTCTCTAGTTACACTATCCGCAGTTAAAAAGCTCGTGCAAAAAAAAAATCTTACCATGTAGGTGTTTTTTTTTTGTGTGTAATTAAAAAAAAAATTCCGCCAAACACTTCTTACCTTTGAATTGGAGTGTACAAGTAGAGTAAACTTATATAACCCCATGATTTGTGGTTAACTTAATTAGAGTCATAAATTAATATCTCATTACGAAAATTTAAGAGTTCATTTATCAAATTTAATCCTAGAGCGGGTAGTTTTGAATCCTTAATTCCCATGTTTTATAACTTAGGTTTCACGGATTCTCTTAATAATCCACATAGATTAATCTCATAAATATTGGGACAGGAGCCATTAGAACCCTCAGGGAAAAAAAAAAGGGGGGGGGGACTGAAGAGAAAATTAGAGAAAGTTTCCATAGAGGTTAAGTTTATGCCGCCGATTACATTTTACGAACCGAAACTTATCTACTACCCCTCTACAATTACTTGAAATCGGAGAATTCAAATGGACCAATGAGGAGAGACTTTTCACCAAATACACTTTCACATAGAATAAAAGAGGAGGAGAGACTGAGCATCGATTCCTCATTAACAGCTCAAACCTTTACTTTTTCTATTGTTGCACAAGATCCACTCAATTATTGTCAAAAAATTTAACTCTTTTTGATTAAACTAATCACGATTCACGAGGGTGATTGATTTTTTAAAGAAATTTTCAATTTTTTTTTTTTTTTTTTGGTTCTTCATTGTTTAAAAATCAGAGAAAGTTGCAGTGGGTATGAATATCAACAAAAAGTCGTTATTGCCGTACATTTCTTTTTTGATAAAGACAGGACACCTTAATGTTAATATCATAAAATGTAGGGATGAAAATGTATATTCATTTGTTCTATTCAAGTGTCACTGGGTCCTTCCTGTGTCCAAAAAAAGACAAAAGGACCTCAAATGACCCCCTGGTGATGACCTCCAGACACTCAAAAAGGTCTCTCAAAAGAACGGCTGGTAGGGGACGTTTTGACGCAGTTGATAAGTTTGAGCTTCCGCAAACACTCGACTCTATGAATAGCACACAAAGAAGCGGTTAATGTGAATTTTTTTTTTTTTTTTTTTTTTTGCGAAAATTAGGCAAAATTTTTACTTTAGATTAGTATTATAATTTTCAGTAAAGTCCTTACCAAGTTTTTCCTGTGAAATTTGGTAATAATTAGAAGCCTAGAAGTCTAAAAAATGAAAATTAGATATCTGCGCCGCTAAAGTGATGTTATTCACCTTTGACTTTCAATTTCAAATTTTTGACCAAAAGTGCCATATGAAAAGAGTCAAGTCATGTCAAAATTGTACCTTTGAAGTCATCCAAGTGAATGAAATGAGTGAAGAAAGGGTGATGGAAATTTTAAAAGTGACATGGAAAGGTCACTAGTCACTATGTCCATAGTAACTATTCACCAAAAAAAAATTAAAAAAAAATAATAATTGTATATTTTTCCGTACAAGTATTATAATAAATTTGTAACAATAGGATTAAATATTATGATGATGCTAACTTTCTGACTTCCATTGTTGTGAGATTTTGAGTTGATTGTTAGTAGTTTGAGTGCAATCAAGTGTAAATAAGAGTGTTGACAATGGGGTAACTGAATGACACATATGGGAGCCTCTGTAGTTTAGTCATTTGGAATTAATTCGACATATGGCTCCTCCTCATTTTCCCGCTTCAAATATATATATATATAAGATATATATTTATATAAATTTCTTTTTAAATTCTCCGCTCAGAGATTTTCGTTTACCTGTTCTCATTCAATCAAATATCTACTATAAGAAATATTCCTTAAAAAATATGTTTTTTTTTTTCTTCTATACTATTTCTTGTCGGTATACCTATATAATGATATTTCATAATAGATTCATTTTACAACTCTCAGAAAACCATAACTGTCAAAAATGTACCTTTTAAAATGTTTCTAGTAGCTCTTAATGTCACTTTCATAAGAGGACCCACGAAAATAATTGTAAATAATTTTATTTATGAACTGTAACATGGGGTGGAAATCCTTACATCATCGCCTTTCATCATAGTCCAATTGAGTTGGTAAATTTATTTTTTATGATAAAAAGCTTGTTGCCCCTGGGCTTAACTTGTAAACCAACTTGTAAAGCGGCAACATCAAATGTCGACTCACTAAAGATAGGCGGCGGTATAAAATCAACGGCGCAACTGTCTCTAAATCAAAAATTTTTGAACTAAACATGGCTATAACGTAAATAAAAAGTCAAAATTTCAACATGGTTGAGATTTTATTAGAATCTTATGTAATTAACCCAAATTACAACAATGGTCATACTCATCATAACTCATGATTCATAACCAAATAACTTAAAAACCCTAATCATAACAATTGTAACCTAAACCCTAAACCCTAAACATTAAAACTAACTTTAACCTTTAACTTTAACCTAACCCTTATAATTTTTATTCTAAAAATTTTTTTGATGCAACACACCTCTGAGCTCACAATACAATACTCTCATGACTTTATTTTAAATTTTATATAAGCCGCGTCTTATAAAATTCTTTTTGATCATTTTTAATTTCTAAGGAGATCAAATTGATTTTTGAGAAAATAAATAAATAACACATCAAGTTGTGTAATTTAGGCATAAAATAGATGTTAAGAAGGCTTGTTATTACATTATCTCTCCATTAGGTACAGAAGTAGAGCACAAATTCTAGGAATTGGATTATGGTTTTGTAATGTTGATGCTAATCATAGGGTTGAAGAACCAATAGGAGNCCTTATAATTTTTATTCTAAAAATTTTTTTGATGCAACACACCTCTGAGCTCACAATACAACACTCTCATGACTTTATTTTAAATTTTATATAAGCCGCGTTTTATAAAATTCTTTTTGATCATTTTTAATTTCTAAGGAGATCAAATTGATTTTTGAGAAAATAAATAAATAACACATCAAGTTGTGTAATTTAGGCATAAAATAGATGTTAAGAAGGCTTGTTATTACATTATCTCTCCATTAGGTACAGAAGTAGAGCACAAATTCTAGGAATTGGATTATGGTTTTGTAATGTTGATGCTAATCATAGGGTTGAAGAACCAATAGGAGAGCTAGAATGATGAAATTGAGTACCATATGTACTCATCTCTCCCCTATTTCCATAAAATTGAGTTGCGAATGAAGTTGTCTGAGTCTAATCTAGAGAAAGTAAAGGGGAAGGAGAAAACTAATGGAAAGTAAAAGCTTGTCGCAAACTCTTGAACAAGCCAATTGATTAAGTGCATTAGTCCGTTGGGAATTTTTCACAAGCCCTTTGTTGTCCTCAGAAATTAAATTCTCCGCTCTTCTTTTTTTTTACTTTTTTTTTGGTGACAAAAGAGAAGAGAAAGTAACGTTAAAAAAAGTCTCTGGTGAAAGTTCAAGGGTCCCTCCAATAATTTGAACAAAATTCTACAACGCCATTAAAACTTTGAATTTTTACAAAAACCAAAAAAAAAAAAAAATTTTTTTTCTTTTTGTTTTTGAACTACCAGACGTTAGAACTCTGTTGAATAAATGAGATGAAATATTAGAGCCATAAATTAAATCCTTTTGGAAATGAATCCTTAAACTTTTTCTTAAAGGGAGAAAAGCGGAAAGGGGTAAAAATCTTAAGAAAAAAATGGGTAATGAAAAGTGTGAGATTTCACATTAGTTGAAGAAATTCTTTTTTTTTTTGGCGGTAGAGTGCATTTGTCGGAACATACATTTGGCTGAATAAATTACAAGTTTCCGACAACTTTAGTGTAAATGAATTGGCTAGTAACCAAAAGAAGTCATTTTTGGTTTTCTCGGAGAGTTCAAAAAAAAAAAATAATAATAATAATACCCGGGAGAGTAAATTTTTAGAATGAAAATGATTGTCGTGACTCTTGTTCATTATTCCCGCCGCACCCTTTGAACCAACAATTTGACTAACTTATGTATGATTTTTGATGAATATCGATCAAAATAGACTATTGTTGAGTCTACTGCTCTTACCTGATCTTAGTTGTCCAGGAGTTAGGTCAGAACAGTATGCAAATAAGTCTCTATCCACTTCATAATATTTAACAACAGTGTATTGAATTACGACAGGGTGGGTCTAAAATTTATAAAAATATATTATAATAACAATCAGTCCAAAGAATATTGAATGCTTCTTCTCTCTATTAATTTCCTTGAAAGCCTTTTTTTTTTTTTGTAAAATTTTAAATAAAATAATTTCTATTCTTTTCAACCTTGTAATTTAACCTTCACAAAGTTGGTTCATTTAATATGCATTACGATTTAATTTACTTCAATGTACATTGTATGAATTCTTAGCTTGTTTAGAAAAAATTATTATAAAAAAAAAAATTTTTTTTTATACCCAACTGTTGTTACACAGGGTTTGTCAAAAAAATTTTTTTGGAACCTTATGTCGTAACAGAAACAATTTCAAATATTGGTTTCATAAGGCGACAATAATTGTTATAAGGTTAGCCTTAATTTTGCCAAACTCTGTATATTATTTTGAAAAAAAAAATTTTTTTTTGTGATTTGGGAAAATCGCTGAAAAAACAATATATCAATACATTCTCAATTATAATTGGTCATGAAGGTCTATAAACTATGATGCTAACACATTCTCATTGTTATCACCATTGTTGTCACCGTCATCGTGTGAATTGCTCAAGAATAATTTGAAAATTTTTTCAAAATCTCACTCTTTCTATCGTATTTTTTTCAGAATCGTCCGAAATAAAGCCGCAGAAAAAGCCAAACACCACCACCACCATTCGAACAATCAACAGTCAAGCGGTGGCGGTGGATCAAACGGTGGGAGTATGTCACCGGTTGAAGGACTCCGGCCGTCTTATTCAATCAATGGGATTTTAGGAATCAACAATGACCCAAAGAGAAAACGAGAAGGTAAATAAAAACTTTCATTTCGTGTTACAACAATCAGAGCAGAGTCATTGTTGACATAAGTACAAACAAAAAATATATGTAAACAACAAGAAAAGTTAATTTAAAAAAATACAATCTGACTATTGTTTATAGGTACTAATAGGGACTTTTCATTTGTTTTGGTTTAGTTTTTCTCTCATAGCCATCTAACCAAGGTTGCTGAAAGGTTCCTAACAACCTTACAAGCTAACTTTAGATTCAGTTAGGTTATTAATTAGGTTATTTAGGTTATTTATTAATAACCTTGAGATTATTATTAACTAAATAAGGAACTGGATATTAAAAAAAAATATTCAAATCACTCTGTATTTTAATCAAAAAAAAAAAAATTTTTTTTTTTTAAGGAACCCTTTTAAGGTTGTTGAGGAAAAAAATTTTCAACTTTTTATTTAAGAAATCTTGGATAAAAGTGAAAGGAGAGAGATGAAAAAAGAGAATCTTTAGGATCGTATTTCATTGGTTGGAGAAAAGTTTTTTTTTTACTTCTTTCTATGTAGTTTATACTGATTTTAAGAGAAAGTGAGTGGAAGTGAGAGTTGAATCTTTTAATCTTGCTGAGTTTGGAGAAAGTAAAAATAAAATTTTGTTAAGGGAAAAAGGATAGGGTAGGATCCTTTTCACTCCTTTCTCCAAGTGAAAAAAAAAAAACATAAGAAAAAAAAAGTACCAAAAAAACCAAAGACTCGCACTTCTTCGCTCTTTTGGCACGGAAATCTCGCGGAAAGATGATGTGACCGGAATTCCTTCACCGGAGGATAATCAATACTTCCCTTTTTCACGCCAATTCTCTCCTAAAAAAAAAAAAAAAAAAAAAAACTACGAATGGAACAGGGTTAGAGAAAACGACTTTCCTTTATTACGCCTACTTTCACTCACTTTCACCAAGTGAACTCAACAAATATAAAATAATACCCATTACAGAGGAAATTCGGAATTATAACCACAGGATCTTTTCTAACAAACTACAAGTTTGTCTCACTCTCAACCTTATTGCAATCAAATTTACCAAAAACCGGAAGTGAAAGCTAAAACTTTCATTTCCGGTGAAAAGTTTCAAAACTTTCACCTTTGAATTCTCAAAGGAAGGAAAGTAAACTATAGGGAAAAAAAAAATTTTTTTTTTCATTCCACTTCGAATCAGTTTATTTTAAATTCTAAGTAAATTTTATTTTCTCTTTGAGAAATTTGATTAAAATTTCTCAAAATTAAAAAAGAACTTTTTGTCAAATTTCTTCATTTAACAAAAAAATATGATTCGTTAAGAATAAAAGATTGAGTCTTTACTTTTATGAGTATTTTTGAGTGCGTAGAGAAGATGCGTTAGGGAGGGGAGAAATTTCTATTATTCTCTGAATGGAGAAGATGGGAGGGAAGCTGACAGGAGCAGTGGACTGGAACCTTCCCACTGCACTCAGAGATCCCTCCCTACTTCCATCGTTGTCATAGCAACTATTCACTATAATATACCACTTTTTTCTTTTAAAAAATTATTAAAAATCATTTTTAATTTTTAATTTTTTGACTCAAAAAAATTTATTATTTAGGACCAGAAACCAAAATTTTGACTTTCAGAGTACTAAATAATATGTAAGAAGATGAAAGTTTGAAGTTTGAATTTGAAGTTAAATAAACTGAAGTGATTATTGATTCTAAAAGGTCATATTTAATTTTTTTACCCATTGTTAACATCACTATGACCACTAAATTATATATGATTTTACTCGTCTGAGGAAATTAATTGATTTCAAATCAACTTTCCATGTAATCGCGTGTAATCTCAATGTCTTGCGTGTCATGTATGGGTAGGGCGTTAGAGTTAATCAGATAGGTTGACAATAATAATAATTATTTTTTTATTGTTCTTTTAACACTTGATTATAATGATGATTATTTTTGTTTTTCTTGTTTTTTTTTAGATGAATCTCGTGAAGAAGATGAGCTAAAACGGCAACGAACCTATAACAATGAGCAAATTTACGCCAATGTAAGCAAAAAAAAAAAAAAAAAAAAAATTTTTTACAAAATTTGTAAGAAAATTTTCTAAAATGACTTTCTCCATTGTTTTTTTTTTAGCATCTTTGGGCTGGAAAATGGGCAGTTAAAGATGACACGAGTAAACTTCTTTGTGACCTCACTTCACCACAACCTGTCAATGGATATCATCCTTTTATAACAGACAACCAGGTAAATATTAATATTTTGAGAAATTTGGACACAATTTTAGAGAAATTAGTAAATTTTGACTCATTGGGCCAATTCCCGCAATTGTATAGAACGCTTCATAGTACTGTAGGACTATGAAACTATGAGATTAATACAACTATGAAACGTGACTCATTTTGGAGGTCTCTGATTGGTTGAAAAAACTATGAGGCTCCCACTAGTTCTAATCTACTCAGAGGCATGTATAAATGTCATAGTCCCTCAATTCAATCCTCTCCACTCAAACTCAAGAGAAACAAATTCTGTTTGAGAGGAGTTGTGGAGATGGGAACACATTTTCTCAACTGTGTAGTGACTTTATGAACACAGGCTAGTTGTCCCCTTGATAATCTTCCTTACACATTTCGGTGAGGAATAGACAGCTGTTAATTCTAGCACAACTTTTCTATCATTTTCGTTCCCGTAAATTTTCTATAATCTCAAAGTACTATGAGTCTTAATACTATCAGGCGCTCTATACAATTACGGGAATTGGCCCATTATTTGTTGAAAAGGTTCATTTTAGATTAAGGAGAGAAAACTAAAATATTGAAGCTTTTTTTTAAAAAACTTTGTTTTTTAAGACTTTGTTGTAAATTATGAATTATAAATTATAATATTTTTATTCGTATGTATATTTTCAGTCTCCGTTTAGCCACCAAGCCCCACCGCCCCCACCTCCTTCCGGTCAAACGAATCAGAACCATCACAATAACAACAATAGCGACATGTATGAGTCACTCAATGGAACTGTATACAGTCCTGCCACTTCCATTGGATCTGCACTTGGTGAGTTTCAAAAAAAAAATTTTTTTTTAAACTGCTTCAAAATTTTTATTTTTCACTTTAGTAAGTAGTAGATTATGTATTGCACGTAGTTTAGAGAGATACAGAGCAAAATTAATGTAATAATACGTAGGGGAGGAGTCTAATTTTTAAACCCCATCTATCACACAGAGGGAAATTTAAATAAACCAATAAGCGTTGTCAAATTTTAAAAATTATTAATTTTGTTAATACTCCTAAAACGTAGGCAAGTTTCATTGGTTTGCTCTGTATTATAGCAAAAAACTAAATTTGTTGTATGTAGTATTACTATCTATGGTTACGGGTTATTATATCGGGTCTCATGCAAGATTTTTTAAACTTTAATAATTAATTCAAAATTTGTGTTAAAATACATAAAATAATTCATAGATAATAATGTAATATAAATTTCGTTTTCCTGATGCCCATGCCTAACTTTGTTTTCTTGATGCCCATGCCTAATTTTGTTTTCCTGATGCCCATACCTAATTTTGTTTTTAGATTACGCTTTGAAAACCTCGTACCACAAAAAAAAATTATTTTCCTGCTTTTAGGCTGTTTTTGGTTGAAATTTTTTCAAATTTGCTCAATTTTATTTTATTTAGCTTTTCTTGTTGCTTGGTTCAAATTTTTTAGTGGCTTTTACTAAACTTATACATTCTTTTGTATGATTTTGTAAAAAAAAAGATATTTTTTTTTAGATAATTAGTTGATTTGTTGCATAATATTTTATTCTCATTAGGCCAAATGCCACCAAACGGTTCCAACAACGGTCCAATTGAACATCTGAGTAAAGAATACTCAGGTATATTTTAAAACTAAATTAAAAATAATTAAGTTTAGGATTATTAAACTAATAGATATTAATTGGCCTTTACTTGGCTCTTTTTTTGGCAAATTTATTATTGCAAATTATTACTAATCCATTTCACTTTCTGTTTGTTTTTTTCTTTTCCGTTGTTGTCGCTGCTGGAATGATTGTTTGGCAATGATTACTGCTTGGCCATTGTGTTAACCTGGAACTTTGCATGTGACCTTTGACCTACCAGACGGACAACCTGATCAACAACAAGAAATATATCCTAATTTGTCAACACCGCCTGGTCTACCACCACCAAGTCTCCATCAAGGAATGGCCCATGTCCATCACCATGACATTAAACCACCTACCCCTACAACTACACCCAACAGTCTCACACTCCTCCAGCCAATACAAAATCATCATCCCTACAGCTTACCTAGTTTCGGACAATTTGGAACCGGTACTTAATTTAAGTTGTAAAATAATTTCTCAAAATAAGTTGTTAGATAGGTTACGGAATACTACTCTGCCCTGTTGAAAGGAATATCCCTAAATTATGCTAATTTAAAAATATATATATTTGTTTTTGAGGTTTTAACAAGAATTTATGGAAATTTGTTTATTTTCAGTGCCTGGTCCTGAATATGGTCTGAATGGATACGGCTACGGTCAATATACCACTAGTTACAACTATTCCTATGGAACTGGACTCCTTAGTATGTAACTAAACAAAAAGTTTTGCATAAAATTTTGAAAATTATAAAAAATTTTGAAAATTTTTGTTGAAAATATTGTATAAATTTTTGTAAAATGAATTCAGAAAAATAAAAATTTGATTAAAATTTTTAACAATTTTTCTCTTTTGACAGGCTCAACTCATCACCACAGCCAACCCACAGTTCAATATGAAGATAAAGGAGGAATCCATCCCTCATCCCCCATTTCCGGAATCAACGGCAACACCGCCGCAGTTCTCAAAGTGTAAATCCAATGGAAATTAACACAACTAATTAATTAATTAATTAAATCAATTGCATGATGAGAAACGGTGGTGATTTTACTACTGTTACAGACGACGACGGGAAAGTTACCAGGCGTATCAGGATCATCGAAACCAAAGTTTTTCTTAACAGTCAGAACAAAATGTAATCTCATTTTTTCTCATTTTCTAAATAATCTCTTGGAACGTTTAATTATTATTTACTAATTATTGTTACCATAAATTATAATTAATTATTATTAATTTATGTTTTCAAAAAGTCCAGAGCGGAAGGGTAAAAGTCTTAATTTTAGGGGATCATTCAACAATTTTCTCTGTCTGCCGTGAGAGTCTCTATATATTTACTTTGCAATGCATCATCGTCTCAAAAATTGAGTTTAGTTAATTTAAATTAAGATTTTTAGAAATTATTGAAGACATAATAATGTATAATTTTTTCACTCATTATAAATTGTACAGCTAAGTTGTAGGTGTTGGGAATTGACAATCTGTGGTCTGATGAAGAAGAAGAAAGAAAAAAAAACGGAAAAAAATATCAAAACGAAATTTTTAATAATTTTAGCACATTGAATTTGAATCTCATACAATATTGTCTCAACGAAAAAAAGAATCAAAATACTTACGTTTCTGGGGTTAATTTTTAGTTTTTAAATTCAATTAATTTATAATTTCTCTCAACAGTCAAATGCACTACTCATCAAACATGTAACTTTTTCAATAACTTGTAATCTCATTCAACTTTTTCTTTTCTGAAATTATTGCAAAATCCTCCCTTCCCTTACACCAGCAGAACTTACGTGTGTTTTTGCAATAAATAATAAGGAATAATAAAAAAAATCAAATATTCTGTCGTAAAATTAAAAGTTAATTAATAATACATAATAATAGTAATTGTATCCTGTATAATTAGGGACAGACGGATACATCAATCGTATAAACTCCTCTAGGTTCATTGTTCGCGGTTAATAATGAAATTACGATACAAACGGATGAGCCAATCACACAACCCTTCTAGGCCCGCTGTCCGTGGTTAGGCAGACGGACGGACCAATCACATAATCCCCTTCAACTCCACTGTCTGCGGTAATTTACTTCATTTTACCTCTACAAATGATTCCCAATCACAAATTTACAAATTTGCAAATGGAGAATGTAGAATTCCCCATTTCTTTGAAACGATTCACAACTTTTTGAACTTTTTGAATTTTTCATTCAAAATTCCTTCAAAATTTTACAAAAATCTGTTAAAATATTCTTGTTATATAAAAAACAGGCAGTAGATGTTTAAAAAAGTACAGTAAGTGTTGCAAATCTAGTTGACTAATGATAAATAATAATGACGATAATAAAAATCGTTAACCGGTTTATCCGATGTTGAATCATCAAAATTTTTTAAGAATTCTTATAATGAATCACTCCCTAATTAAACGAAAACAATCAAATTTAATTCTTAGAAAACAAAGAAACAAAACTGACTAATTAATCTAATTTACTAAAACTTTCAAATTTTTAATTTCTATTCATAAAATTCTGATTTTTTATAACAATGGTGACAGTTTTTTGTTAGAATTGGTGATTGGATGAAGAAAATCGTAATTTTCTAAGTTNACGAAAACTATCAAATTTAATTCTTAGAAAACAAAGAAACAAAACTGACTAATTAATCTAATTTACTAAAACTTTCAAATTTTTAATTTCTATTCATAAAATTCTGATTTTTTATAACAATGGTGACAGTTTTTTGTTAGAATTGGTGATTGGTTGAAGAAAATCGTAATTTTCTAAGTTAAGTAACCGGCTGTCCTAAACAGTAATTATTGGATGCACTAAACAAAATTCAAAAATTCAAATTTCCCATTTAGATTTGAATTACTAAAAAAATTTTTATTCAAATCTGATTGGTTGAATTTGAAATTTTGAATTTTCCTGATCATCAGTCAACTAAATATTTACGAAAAACATCACATTAGAGATTAGACATAATTTGGCAACTCCTGTTTTTATCCTTAAGTTACTTACCCAAGTCAAAGACGAATTAACCGTAAGTTACTTCATTTTCTTTGATTAATTTCTATTAATTAGTTAATTTTAACTGCGTAATNATTAGACATAATTTGGCAACTCCTGTTTTTATCCTTAAGTTACTTACCCAAGTCAAAGACGAATTAACCGTAAGTACTTCATTTTCTTTGATTAATTTCTATTAATTAGTTAAATTTAACTGCGTAACTACTAAACTACGAAGGATCTGCTTTTTCGGTATATTCAATTTATTACTTAAAATTCTACGTTAAAGATTCATTTTTTTTGTTCTGTTGTGTTGTTTAGCAGTCTTAAGTAACCTAACCTTACAGTACAGCTTAGAGCTTATTTATGAGCTGTATCAAAATTTTCAGTAAGCAAAAAACACTAATCACCATCACATGATTTTTCCACCCCGTCGTCGTCGTCGAGTTGTTCCGTTCTTTAGTTACAAAACGCCTCTAACATCATCTAATCACTTTACAAAAAATAAATACACAAAATTTTGTCCAAAGAAGTTATAAAGTAGACGAAACAGGAACATACTCATCATTCAATTAACTGCTGCTGACTTCATCTCATCACCAGGATACCAGGAACCAATTTACTCAATTTTAACNATTTATGAGCTGTATCAAAATTTTCAGTAAGCAAAAAACACTAATCACCATCACATGATTTTTCCACCCCGTCGTCGTCGTCGAGTTGTTCCGTTCTTTAGTTACAAAACGCCTCTAACATCATCTAATCACTTTACAAAAAATAAATACACAAAATTTTGTCCAAAGAAGTTATAAAGCAGACGAAACAGGAACATACTCATCATTCAATTAACTGCTGCTGACTTCATCTCATCACCAGGATACCAGGAACCAATTTACTCAATTTTAATACTAAGCTCAATCTAAGCATCCATCGTCTAACGAACAAGACAAACAAGGGGTAAGGATTAAGGAACGATAATGTATTTGAGATTTGCTACAATTATTTACTACAGAATTTAACTTGTTCTAAATCGAATTCTAAAGTTTTGACAATGAAACTCAATCTTCACTAATTTATAAACACAATAAGTTCCTGGTCTTTCAATAAGTATGGTTTTAAATATGGTTCGAGAAATTTGGTAGGACTTAATTAGCCAGGAGATTTGTCATCTAGATATCTAGGTTAGATTCTGGATGGTCTTTGGCATGGGTTATTCATTTCTATTGATTTTGATTTAAATTCGCCATTCAGCTTCGGTAAACTTAGAATATGAATCTGATTTGTTAGGATTGAATTTTGAGATTCACTTAGGGAATCTGGTATCCTTATTGAAAGACCCAGGTATAAAAGATTCAGAATTTTAATTTACATTTTTGTTTTGTCTTATTAGAAACTCACCATACTGACCAAACGACACAGTATTTGTTATTGCTGTTACTGGAAGCTGTAGGAAGCTTTTTGAAGATTTGTCAATTTGACCCAAGATGAAGGGTATGGCAACGTTACTATGGCTATGTATTACTCTTGCAGTCACTGCAAATGCCCTTAGTCTCTTTGAATTGGCTCAAGACGAATGGGATTTGTACAAGGTTAGTTTAATGTTAAGTTAGCATATATCAATTCTGCCAAGGTGATTTATTTGCTCATCAGATGAATCAATCTTCAATTAATTATTGTTTATGTTTAAATTCTACTGCAAACTTTTTATTGTAACATTGAAGTTGTATCGAAATTTAAACTGAATGAGTATTAGAGTCAGTGAGTGTTTATTTGTTGTTTAATTGATTACATAATAAGAATGATGAGCACATGGAGAATATAGGTTTCAAACTTCTGTCAATGTGGTTAACCACAATCAATCGGAAATCAGCATAACGACATTGTTCGATGAATCTGCGAAGACATCCAATGTGTCACATTTTTCTGTCCTAGTCCTTTGAATTAATCGATTAACATCCTGTGTTTTCATGATTCGTAGTACCATAGGGATGAAGGCAACAAGCTATACAATTTTAAATGATGACATTTGAGATTAGGCGTTTCCTTTAAAACCAGGACTATGATTGCTTTATCTCAGATTTCATTCTCATCTGTGAATTTGTTTAATTTTAGCAAATTGTGATTAGAGGTTCTAAACAGTAAGTTCTACTAGTGAGCAAGTGTTGAAACAAGAGACAACCAATGACGCATATGAGACTAGTTTAGTTGTTAGGTCTTAGGTGATTGATAAGGGATTTATGGATGGATCTATGATGCAAAAAATTATAACCATTGGTCAAACAAAGATGAGGTGATTTAGTTTTCTTCTTAAAATAATTTCTCTTATTATCAGTATGAGAAATTAAGGAAGTAAGAAACTAGTCATGAAACTGACTCATGATGACCTTTTGAACTTGCTTTTGATTGAAATTCATATGGAAAGTCTGCTGTAAAAGTTGACCTTATCCTTTATCAGAATTCCACGTTATTTGAGTTTGGTTATTATTTCTCGTGCCTAACCCTTTCTTCAATAAGTTGTGTACTTTAGCCAGAACGCAGTTAGGAGCGATTAATCTCTAATAACTCTTCCCTTCCTATAAAAACGGAAAGGTTCTATTTCCATTGACAAAAATAAAATGGAGTGAATCAACAAACTGAAAGCAGTTGGAATTATTATTATTAGTCATCGTCATTCCTTGCCTGGAAGGATTAGAATCAGTTTGACTGATTATGAAAAGAATACATACAAAAAAGTTATTTTTGTGGCGTGTCAATAAAACGGAATGATTTGTCACGCTTGATAATAAATAATGGGCATGATGTAATTGTTTGACTCTAATTGTTTGACTGTAATTCTTCTTTATTTGTTTGATTTTAGACTAAACATTCAAAGTCCTATAACAATGAGGTTGAAGAGCGATTTCGAATGAAAATCTACTTGGAGAACCGAGGAAAAATTGCCAAACATAACAAAAATGCTGATACACATGGATTCTCTCTTGGTATAATCAAAAATAAGAATTTTTTAATTTAAGACTTCACAGAGAGCATTGTTGACCTTAAGTTAATATAAATTCGACAGTCAAATTATGTAATAGTTTGACTTATTACACTTTGAGATACGTCTAGCTCGAAATCTGGTGAGTGGTGCGACCCTGTTTAAAGCGGTGGAGACCGATCGTATGATGAGGTATCAAACTCATCGTATGATGAGGTATCAAACTCATCATTTGATGAGGTATCAAACTCATCATTTGATGAGGTATCAAACTCATCATTTGATGAGGTATCAAACTCATCATTTGATGAGGTCATCTTCATTTTGATGGTATGATGAGGTGTCAGCCCCGACAAGTCGACAGTCCACAAGACTGCCCACTTGCATAAACATTCGGCCTAACCTTGCAGCCAAACTGAGACAAGAAAGTGCTCGGTTCGGCTCCGATTACTAGCTAAGCTAATATCTCAAAACTAAGATATTTGACTCCCTCCTAATGGGTGCATAGGTTATATTATTCATTTGAAATCTTATCTGAAGATATTACTTTTCCGTTGGTACATTCAATTGCTAATTGGTTAATTTATATATTTTTTTAGAAATGAATGAGTATGGAGACTTGCTCTCACATGAGTTTGTATCCACCATGAACGGATACAAGGAGAATTTACGAAACACTACACGCCATGAGCTCGAAGCCTTTTCTTACTTGTCACCTTGGAATGTTAACATTCCTGACGAAATTGATTGGAGACCCAAGGGAGCTGTTACACCGGTCAAAAATCAAGGGCAGTGTGGTTCATGTTGGTACGGATAAAACGACTAATACTACTATTTCATTCACTTTTACTTCAATGAATTTTTATTCTATTCAGGTCATTCAGTGCAACGGGGTCACTCGAAGGTCAACATTTCCGGAAAGCTGGGAAACTCGTATCATTGAGTGAACAGAATTTGATCGACTGTTCATCGAAATATGGAAACCAAGGTTGTAATGGCGGACTCATGGATAACGCCTTTCAGTACATCAAGGACAACAAAGGAATTGATACAGAGAAGACCTACCCTTATGAAGCAGAGGACGACACATGTCGCTACAAACCAAGTGACAAAGGCGCTGATGATAAAGTATAGAAAATAAAAATTTCTATTCAAACGAGTATTTTGAAAAAGTACGAAAATATATTTTTCAATGGTATTTTAATTTTTAGGGCTACGTTGATCTCCCACCAGGAAACGAAGAAAAACTCAAAGAAGCTGTGGCCACGATTGGACCTGTAAGATTTTCATGAAACTATATAATATGCAAAAAAAAAAAAATTTTTTTTCACAAATGTGGGAGCAAAAATGGTAACTAAAATTAAATGTTTAAGGAAAGTTTTTCTAAGTACTTTAACGCAAGTTTTTTCCCAAATTTCTGGTTTCCAGTTTTTTATAGAGGAAAAAATAATTTATTTTTGTTTAAAAAATGAGTTAGCTTATTATACAAACATAAAAATTAATTAAATTTTTTTTTGCTCCAAACAGATCTCAATTGCCATCGATGCCTCTCATGAATCTTTCCAATTCTACTCGACTGGAGTTTATATTGAGAAGAAATGCTCATCCCAAGATTTAGATCGTAAGAACCAGAAGCGAATAGTTAAAACGCATCTTTTCAGAANTCTACTCGACTGGAGTTTATATTGAGAAGAAATGCTCATCCCAAGATTTAGATCGTAAGAACCAGAAGCGAATAGATTTTTTTTTGTTATATTAATTATTTATTATTTTTAAGACGGTGTTTTGATTGTTGGATACGGAACTCAGAATGGTACTGATTACTGGCTTGTCAAAAATTCTTGGGGAGAAGAATGGGGTGATGGTGGGTATATCAAAATGGCTAGAAATAAGAACAACCAATGTGGAGTCGCCACTTCTGCCAGTTACCCATTGGTTTAAGCTCTCAGAAAGTTATGTTACTCTTGGAAGAACTGTGATTGATATCGCTTCCTAGTGCAGTTTTTTGGTCAGCAGCTCTCGAAATTCTCACATTGTAGTAGTTACATTTGATTATTATTTAATAACTAAGGTAAGGATTGAAAAAAGCTCAAAATTTCTGTTAACTACTTACTCTCTATTACATGACTTCAAAATTTTCTTATTTAAAACCAAAATTTCAATTTTCAAATTTAAACTTCTTTTATATTACTTTATACACTAGTTGAATAAATTCTTATAAAAATTTTTCTTTTTCAGGCAATGTAAATTAGTATCTTCATAAAGTAGCCCCTCGTAGATGCTTCAATTCTTTGCTTTTGCTTTCATAGACTCGTTTTTCGTATTTCTGCTTTCTAAAACTTGTTGAATTAGTCAATCAGCATTTTCTTGTTTGTTGCGTAGAAGTAGAAGTGTTATGCAATAATAAGAGCAAAGATGCGTGTTATGAAGCTGTCGTCATTTCCAAAAATGTTACAATAACGATGTGTTACGTGATAATTTCAATTATAAGCCCTAGGGGCGTTGAGGTGCCTAATTTGTAATCTTACTGTGAATTTTAAAATTTAATTTTTTTCAAATTTAGAAAAAAAATCTTGAGTTAGCGAATAGCGATAGGGAACTTACAAAGAACCGAGCTAATTGAGAAAGAGTCCGATTTTCCATAACCCATCAAATGATGCGAAATTTTATATAAACCAATTAGCTTTTAAGGATTCTCAATATTGACTTCTCCAAGGTCAACTTCGTTGTCTGTCCTTGTATTAGAGACTTAGGTTATAAATTTTATTTATAAAAAAAAATTTTTTTATCTCCAAAAGACAAGCTTCGCCCATTTTTCTAAAAAAAAAATATCACAATTCTATAAGCTTATTTTCAACAATTTCTCTATACGCCTTATCTCAAGATGTATGAACGGAGTTCCCCATACAAGCTTACTCATTAGAGTATCTCATGACTCATTCTTGCCCAAGACTCAGAGTCATTCACTCACTAAAAGTCGACTCCTTGACTTTATTTATAGAGTCAGAGTCAAAATTTGACTCTTTAATAAAAATATACATCGAAATATAGAAAAAATATATATTCTCGGATTAAATAGCTGTGAATACTGACCGCGTAAAGAAATTCAAATTTTAAACAAATTCTAGACTTCTGCACACTTATTCTTTCATGAACACATTATATATTTTAGTGCGTCAAGTAAAATGTCCAAAATTTTATCACGTGGTATTATGATATCTTTTCGGTAATATTTAGTGATATTAAGTGATCAGTTGAAAAAGCACTCCGGTCATGATTTGAAAGGTTAAAAAAATTGGTTAAAAAATTAGGATTATTAGCTAATTTAACCAGTGCTACGGCAAAGGCTTGCGACGTGAATAAGAGTACTGTTACCAGACCTTTTAAGCAGCGTTCGACAAGCACAGTTTTCCGAACGCTTTTCGGAGTGTGACTCATTTACCATCGGAGTGATTAGAAAGATTTCTCACCAATATTATGTATTTATTTGTTCTTTATATTCTAAGAACAAAACCCTTTATATAAACTCAATCCCTTAAAAAAGTATAATTTTGGTTAGGTAATGTGTTTCTTTGATAGTCCCATTTTGGTTTCTTTGCTTTTTAGTAATTTTTTTTAGTACAGAGTGACACCTTAATTTTTTTAAGTTTCTGACAACTTGTCGCTAACAAGATTAAAAAAAAATAAAAGTGCTAATGCAAGTGAAGCTTGCTAATTTGTTAATTTAGATTATGAAAACGCAAATGAGCATGGTTTAAATTTTTTAATTTTGGGGAGTGAAATTACATTATAGACCATTTCCCATCAAAAAGTCAAATTATCTACCACTAGAATCATTATTTAATATTACGAAAAAAGAAAAAAGTTCATTATTTACCTTCCCTAGCCTCATTCATATTATTATAATATATTGTAATATTATATTTATATTATATTATATAATATATAATATATTTATATTATGCCATTATAATATTAATGATTAAGGATTATGAAAAATATTCTGTTATCATAAATAAAATTTTCGTGCAACTGTCTAGAATTTGGTTAAAATTTGAATTTCTTTGCGCGGTCAGTATTCACAGCTATTTAATCCGAGAATAGATTCAGTCAAAATTTGACTCTTTAATAAAAATATTACATCGAAATATAAAAAAAAATAGAGTCAGAGTCAGACTCGTTAATAAAATATACATCGAAATATTTAAAAAAATTTATAAATTTACAGAAGGTTACCCAAACTCTTTTACCCCTTTGTCGTAGCCGTATGATTTTCAAACAGTAATTTTATTAAGTACAAGATTTACTACTTAAAATCTCCTATTGTTGAATTAGCTCAAGATAATGATAATACTTTATATTCCAAACTAAAATCAATATTTTAAAGAATAATATCTAAAACTAGGAAATCACTAGATATTAAAATCAAAAAGTCTACGACAGTGGGTAAAAAAAGTATTTGGATAACCTTGTTTAAATAAATCACTTCCACCTAATTCTCTATTACTTACAACTCGAACTCATATCACTCTAAACTGAAAATATGAAGTTGTTAGATAATACCAAAAACAAATTTTTTTTTATAAGGCGCGTCTTGTACGCACTTTCAGGGTATGAATCTATAGTTTAAAATCCAGTTGTGTCGTAGTAATAGTAATGGTAATAATCATTAATAATAATACTACGTATTTATTCATAACTACTCTTTTCTTTGCTATGTAACTAACTGTCTCTCATCGGCCGTCCCCTTAACTACTTTAGCCTTAACTTGACAAACNTCTTTTCTTTGCTATGTAACTAACTGTCTCTCATCGGCCGTCCCCTTAACTACTTTAGCCTTAACTTGACAAACTAAAGCTCTCTAATATAACATAACATAACCTTCTAACATATCCATGTATCTAATAATTGAACTAACAAGAAACAAAATCCTTATAATTTCTCTTCTTACTCAAATCTAACCTATTAGTATTGTATTTAGTTTTTAGTTAACTAAACAACTCATAGTGATTTCTCTACTTTTTCCTCCTCAGTGAATAGCAGGAATGAGGAGAGAAACTATTAGTTAATAGTTTAACAAGCATAGCTAAACATAGGACATAGCAGAGCCGCTACTACTGCTAGATAGAAAAAAAAAACTATCCAGAGAGATTAAAATTAACCCTTTTCGTCTACCTTATCTTTAGAGTTGGTACTAAAAGATTCTCAAAAGTTTTCAGTTCTCTGGATCCATAGTTTCTGTACGCAGCAACAGTCCACAGGACTATGTGACAAAAATTGGTAATTCGTTAACAATCAACTATCCCTCCTGCAAACATTGTGATTTTCACTCTGTTCTCTCACCTTGTCACTGTCTCACCACCACCACCACTACCATCATGTCCACAACTCTAGAAGAACTAAATTCAGAAATTGAATTTAGGGATAAAATTATACGAAAATTAGAACTTAGGTTACTCGACAAAGAAGAAGAAATACAGCAACTACGCTCTGATCTCGATAAGGTGATATTATCAATTTATACNAGGTTACTCGACAAAGAAGAAGAAATACAGCAACTACGCTCTGATCTCGATAAGGTGATATTATCAATTTATACCAACAAAAAAAATTTTTTAGCAGAAAAATAGCAATATAGCAAACTTTTTTTTTAAGATCAAGCAAAACGGAAATAGTAAATAGCAAAGCAAATAGTAAATTAAGTAAATAGCANAGGTTACTCGACAAAGAAGAAGAAATACAGCAACTACGCTCTGATCTCGATAAGGTGATATTATCAATTTATACGAACAAAAAAAATTTTTTAGCAAAAAAATAGCAATATAGGAAACTTTTTTTTTAAGATCAAGCAAAACGGAAATAGTAAATAGCAAAGCAAATAGTAAATTAAGTAAATAGCAATAATGGTAAAAAGTTTCAATTTTTTATGACATTATAGTTTTAAATAATAAGATATTATTTAGATATTATTGTCATTTGGCACATGGGCACGGTTTTCATAAAGTAGTGCCCATTTTTTTTTTATTTTTGAGTTTTATAGGTTATTCCTAATAATGAAATCACCTCCCTGGGTGTTAAAAAAGGAATAATTTTAAAAATTGACAACTTCTTATTGGTTGGTTTTAAATTTGGCGCCTTGTGATCCTTGTGATGTGTAGTTTATCATATGGAAGACTCCACCTTTAAGGCAGGTCTCTTTATTCGTTTGTTATGTTATTTGTATATAATTACTGCATCTTAAAAATAATATAAAAATTCAAAAATTTGTAGTTATAGTAAATATAAAGTTTAATAAGACCTTGTAAAAATTATCGTTTAATTGATAATTTTTTGTTTCCGCTGTGATAACAACAATTTTTAATTTCGATACACCTCTTTTAATTGCTGTAGATTGAAAAATAAGTAGTATTTCTGAAAAATTTTTTTTTATTTAAACTAATCCACTTAGGATGACAAGGGCAGTGGGCAGTAGTTGAATTACCTTTCCTAAAATTCAAGGTTAACAACTCAGACCATTGAATTTTTGCCAAAATTTACTATTACTATTATTTCTAAGTATTTATTTATCATTCCAAATTACTGACCAGTGAGAATAATTTTTGTGAAGATGCCGCAAGAAAGTGATTTATTTTTTTACTCTTTATCACCTTATGCAAATAAATTAAATAACACAAAGTTTTTAGCAGTGTTTTAGACATAACTTGGAATATTTTATAGTACTACTATCCTTAACATCAACATTCATTTTAAACCTAAAATTTAAACAACATGGCCAAATACTGCTCTTACAAAAAAAAAAAAATAAAAAAATATATGATATTTTTTTTATTCATAATTTTTGCACGTAGTTGGACAATGTTGGACAATCACGAGTGAGAGATTAGCAAAGTGATATGAAACTAAAATTAGGTATTTAGCCTCAACTCTAAGACCATTAGCCATTGTTCTTTAAAAGTTAATTAAAAAAAAAATAACCACTCATCCTAACAATTATGATTTTGCAAATTTGCAAAAAAATTTACATAATGTGAAGTATGGAAATGATATTTTTACAAAATTTAGCCGCCATGCTGTTCAAAAACCAAAATTTAAATGAGATAAGTTACTAAATTTAAAGATAAACGATTCAACTGTGACTATGAGAGGATTGGTTATAGTGTCTACTAAAAGTTGTCGTTGTGTGTGCAAAATTGCAAAATTGCAAAATTACAAATATATATATATATATATAATTAAGACTCATAATCAGTTTTCATTTTCTAGAAAAAACTTTTGTAAAAACACTATAGTTTTGCTCAGACATATAAGAGGTTTGGATAAGTTGCAACTTTGTATACTAATAAAATTTTCTTTGTCCTAATTTTTTTTTTTTTTTTTGCAGTATCAATCTATCATTCACCAGAGTCCAAAACCGCAACCGGAAGTTGCAAAACCAAGGATCCGAGCTCAAGGGATTTCAGCAGAACCACAAAGAGACGTTATAATTCAAGAAGAACTTCCTACCTACCCTAAATCCGACAGGTAAGAAAAGAAAAATCTTATTTTTTTTTTAATTTGTTTAACCCTTGGAGTGCAGATTTTTTACACTAAAAGCTTGAATGTTTGGTTGGAGGCGCTTATTGCATATTTTGTTACTTTAAAATAGAATTTAACAAATCCGATAGTCTCTTGTTGAGAAGTTGAGTGTATGGATTAATAAAAAAAAAAAGTTTTGTATGAGCTGCAGAAGAGTTAGGATTATAAGTATTCAATGTCAATTTGATCTGGTCAGAATTTAAACCAGTTTGCGTCAGACTGGTAGATTAAAGAGAGAATTATTTAGTATCCATCTGGAGAATTTTTTAGTGTCAGAGAGCTTATTATTAACTATATAAAAGACTCATGATTCTTCAAACTAAAAGGACTACTAAATCCTAAGATTTACAAAACCTTTGATTTATTGCACTCCTTTGTCTTTTCATTTTCATAAATCTCAATACTTTTTATTTATATCTTCTATTCATATTAATTTATTGTATATTCCTACCATTCTTTTTTTAGATAGGGACTGTAAAGAAAGAAAAAAAAGATTATTTCCACACTCTATCATTTTAATTATGGAATATAGAAGTTTGTTTATAAAGACGTTCTAGTCTATAAGACTCTTGTTTTGTGGTAGANAAGATTATTTCCACACTCTATCATTTTAATTATGGAATATAGAAGTTTGTTTATAAAGACGTTCTAGTCTATAAGACTCTTGTTTTGTGGTAGAATTAAAAAAAAAATAAAAAATACGTCTTTATTGTAATATAAGACTCGGTTAATATTGTAGAAAAATGGTAACTTTTCAAATTTTAATTTTTTTTTTATTAATTTTTTTTTTGGTAGGCTAAATTTGTAACCACTGCACGGCACTGATTAAATTTATCATTTTTGAAATTGTAGTNCTTCTATTCATATTAATTTATTGTATATTCCTACCATTCTTTTTTTAGATAGGGACTGTAAAGAAAGAAAAAAAGATTATTTCCACACTCTATCATTTTAATTATGGAATATAGAAGTTTGTTTATAAAGACATTCTAGTCTATAAGACTCTTGTTTTGTGGTAGAATTAAAAAAAGAATAAAAAATACGTCTTTATTGTAATATAAGACTCGGTTAATATTGTAGAAAAATGGTAACTTTTAAAATTCTAATTTTTTTTTTATTAATTTTTTTTTTTGGTAGGCTAAATTTGTAACCACTGCACGGCACTGATTAAATTTATCATTTTTGAAATTGTAGTTATTAGGATTCATGATTGATTTACTATACAATAAAATTTATTTGCAAATTTATGATTTGTTTCCGCTAAAATCCTATCTTGAAGGAACTTAAGTCTATTTTAATAATCATTTCGGACTCACATCTGCTTTTTATCTTCACAAATCAAAAAAAATAACCAACTAAACTAGTTGGGTTTATTTTCATTTGTCAAATACAGAGTTTTGCCAAAATCCAGATTTAAAAAAAAAATAATAATTTTTGTTTTCATATTTTACTAAACTTACTAAAAAGTGAACATGACTTCCGGAATTAAGAGAGTTTGAGATAACATAACACGTTTGGGGAAATAAAACGTCAACTAGTTTTAAATTTTTATAATTTGCAAATAAAAATGTGAGTTTCAGATGGTTCTGCAATATGATATTCTTTACTATTACCGGATTACTTTGAAGCAAAAAATGTATTTCCCATAGAAACTTTATTTTTAAAGTGAGCAATATTATTTCCTTTGGGAAAAAAAAATTGTAAGAAAAAGTAATAATTTATTTTTAGAAATTTTTTTAAGGAACTTTCTGTTGTAACTTTCTATACAATATCCTATNAGAAAAAGTAATAATTTATTTTTAGAAATTTTTTTAAGGAACTTTCTGTTGTAACTTTCTATACAATATCCTATTTTATAAAGAGTTTATTGTAGTAACCAAAGTTGCTATGAAGAATTAATCTAAAATGTGATAGCCATTTTAGATTAATTTCTCATAGCAACCTTGGTAGTAACTTTATAACTACAATTTCGGATGGAGCAGTATTTCCTTTGGGGGTAAAAATTTTTCTAGGAAAAAGTAATATTTAGTTTTAGAAATTTCTTTAAGGAACTTTCTGTTGTAACTTTCTATACAATATCCTATACGAATTTTTATAAAGAGTTTATTGTAGTAACCAAAGTTGCTATGAAGAATTAATCTAAAATGTGATAGCCATTTTAGATTAATTTCTCATAGCAACCTTGGTAGTAACTTTATAACTACAATTTCGGATGGAGCAGTATTTCCTTTGGGGGTAAAAATTTTTCTAGGAAAAAGTAATATTTAGTTTTAGAAATTTCTTTAAGGAACTTTCTGTTGTAACTTTCTATACAATATCCTATAGGAATTTTTATAAAGAGTTTATTGTAGTAACCAAAGTTGCTATGAAGAATTAATCTAAAATGTGATAGCCATTTTAGATTAATTTCTCATAGCAACCTTGGTAGTAACTTTATAACTACAATTTCGGATGGAGCAGTATTTCCTTTGGGGGTAAAAATTTTTCTAGGAAAAAGTAATATTTAGTTTTAGAAATTTCTTTAAGGAACTTTCTGTTGTAACTTTCTATACAATATCCTATAGGAATTTTTATAAAGAGTTTATTGTAGTAACCAAAGTTGCTATGAGGAATTAATCTAAAATGTGATAGCCATTTACGATTAATTCCTCATAGCAACTTTGATAGTAACTTTACANGGAAAAAGTAATATTTAGTTTTAGAAATTTCTTTAAGGAACTTTCTGTTGTAACTTTCTATACAATATCCTATACGAATTTTTATAAAGAGTTTATTGTAGTAACCAAAGTTGCCATGAGGAATTAATCTAAAATGTGATAGCCATTTACGATTAATTCCTCATAGCAACTTTGATAGTAACTTTACAACTACAATTTCCGATAAGATTACTTTATACTCAAAATCCGAAGCACTATAGAAGAAGTAGTACTCATGTTTGGATTATTTTATATCAGAATCTAACGCAACCAATTATAATTAGTCTTGTAGATGAATCCTCAGGAATCGAATTCGGATAATGAATCCTCAGGAATCGANCGCAACCAATTATAATTAGTCTTGTAGATGAATCCTCAGGAATCGAATTCGGATAATGAATCCTCAGGAATCGATTTTTTTTTTTTTTTTTTTTAAAGATATCATTTTAAAAATTTCCTATATGTATTTTCTTATAGAAAATCCATATAGAAATTTCCTTTAGTAACTCTTTATAAGAATTTCCTATAGGAATTTATTATAGTAACTTCTTGTGGCAACTCCATGACCCAACTTTCAATAACACCGTTTTACTGGAACTTTCTAAAAACAAAATTCCTACAGGAAGTATTTTTATTTGCGAGACTTATATTACTTATCCAAAGGTTGCTATGAGATCTTAAAATGCCTCAAAAAAGTTAATAATAATTAATTTAATTGACCTAAATTTGGGAAACTTGTTGTAAATGTTGGAAGCTCTTATTCATAAGATGAGAGGAAGATAAAAATTATATCATCTTCAGAAATCCAATTAATAAACTCAATCATTTGGTAGTAATAAGTAGAACATAACCATGTGACATCAATAAGTAATTAAGACAATGAATTAAGAAATATAAGATTAGTAACTAAAATTGAACAATTTTTGCTCAATAATATCTCTCCAATGTCAAATAATAATATGGCAAAAATTACCCTACTCACCTCATTCTTTTGTTACAAAACTCTAATGAAATTCAAAGTAGGATTTTTCCATGACCTCAACAATCGAGGTCAGACTGACGGAAGATTCTTACTGGACTAATTCCACTTATCAAATCTCAACTTGGAATCTTCAGACCCTATTATTACTAAAAAGTTACCAAGGTTTTCTTATTTATCGAATTTCTTTTTTTTGCATTGTTATGCAAATTAAAGACTTCACGTCAGAGTAGTTCCGAAAACGAAACATCAATGATACAAAAATTTACAATCTAATTCATATAGATTGGCAACAAAAAATTTAGCAAAATTCTATCATTATTATTACTTTCCATCTTATGGCAAAACTGGTTTAATTTTTATGCTAATTTTATAAATAATATAATAATAGTTATGTAACATCAAACTTATTCAAGTTTATAAAAGAAATTAGAAATTCGCAAATTTTTAATTTACCTATGCTATACTTAATCATACATTATTAGTTAGTTATTTAAATAAAACATAAAAATTTCCACATTTTGCAATTGGATTAGAGATGTGCAGAAGACTAACATCAATTTCCAAATCATTTGGATTCAATAATGAATTTTGTGACTAAAATGAAAATGTANTTTTTTTTTTATTTTTTTTTTTTTTTTTTTTTTTTTGCAAATTTTTTTTTCAGAGTACGTGAATTGATCAAATCTGCAATTTTGGACAATGATTTTCTCCGTCATTTGGACCCTTCAAGGGTCAATGAAATTGTGGATTCAATGTACCCTGAAGAATACATGGAGAGTTCTATTATTATACGAGAAGGCTCTCCAGGATCAACACTTTATGTCATGGAAGGTAACAAATCCAAATTTTTTATAAATTTGCAATTTTAGAAAATAAAATTTTTGAAAATTTCCAAGTTTACAACTCAAACTCCGAATTTTTACTTGTAATCTTAAGGCCTACATTTTTATAATTTCCAAACTATTTTTATTTTTATACCCAAGGTCCCTTCACAACAGAGTCATCCGCTTTTTTCATAAACTATAGTATTTTGCGCTCTAGAAGCTCAGTTGTTGCAAAATTTGGATTTTGCATGGCGTTCACTTTATTATTCTCCAGTCACAAAAAATTTGCACCTTTTCTAAATCTCAAAAAAAAAATTAGTCTACGGTTTAATTTTTGTGTAACATTATTGGTGTCAATAGGTTAAACATAAAGCTGTCGCCAAAAAAAAATTCAAATTTCTTTCTTTGTATTTTACTATTGAACTCTCCTCATCAGTATTATATTTTTTGCAGTTGCAAAAAAAAAACCAGTCTGAACTGACCAACAAGGCCAGAGAATAATAAAAAGTATTTTCAATTACTGTGAATTGAATAGTGTGCTAAAAACTTAATTAAATGTTTCTCATAACTATTACACTGGTCAGACATAATTTTTTTTTTGCAAAAAAAAAAATTAAAAAAATTAAAGTTTACAGCTATAGTCACTATTAATCACCCCCTCCCCCCTCCCCATACACATTTCAAACGATAAGAAAACAAAAGAAAAGAATGAACAAACTACAATAGAATTTTACAAAAAAAAAATTGTATGTGCCAATAATAGGAACAGGGACGAAATGTCTCGGAAATTTCACCCCCCAGCAGTGTACATAGTATGAAATATTTGCAAGTTTTTTTCATACACTAATGAGACAGGATGAAATCTGATTGGCCTAGAGCCTTTAGTTTCTAAGGGTGTAGGGGTAGTTTTTTTGATAACTTACAATTGACTACGTAAGATGGTAACTTAACGTGAAATTTAAGTGTTAGTAATGTTAAGTCAACCTTTGCCAAAAAGACTTTGGAAAAAAAAATTAAATCATCTAGTGCACTGAAAAGTGTAAACCTTAACTTAACTTTGGTGAATCAACAGAGTTTTCTTCACTCTATTGTTACTTTTTAATTTAGCAGTTAATAATTTTACATATTTTTTTTTGCAGAACAAAAACTTTGTGGAAAAAATATTTGTTACTCTTTGCTAAATAATATTTTAGTGCAGATAGCTAACACTGAAATCTCTGAAGTTTTTAGTGTAAATTTGTGTAAAAATTTTTACAAAGTGAACCGTGAATAATGTGTCTATTGAGCAATTTTATGGAATTTGTAGCAAATTTAACAACATATTTGCAAATTACGACTCATCAACAAAAGCCAATGACCTAATTTTTATTATCTAATTCAAGTTGAGTCTTTTGTTTATTTGTTTAAGCTATGACTTTAACAAAAACTATTTTTTTGCAAAAAAAAAAAAAATTATTTTTGCAAATTAATTATGCTCTAACTGATTAATAATAATTGATTGTGAAGTTGATACCCAAGAAGACGCATTTTTTTTTTGTGTGTCCAAATGTTTTGTTTCAATTGTGTAAAATCTGCAAAAAAAGGAAACAGTTTGCAAATAATGTAACGGAAGTGAACAAATAATCATAATCAGTGACGTTGTTGATTCAGTGTGCAAAAAAAAAATTAAAATTAACAAGAAATCCAATCTGTAAATCTTTTCTGGAGAATGGACTCAGGATATAACAAATTAGCATCACTTTTGTATGAATTGCAAAAAAAAAATTTTTTTACCCTCAGTGACCTCGGCACACCTTATCACTTATAAATTCTTTCTATTCATATAATAATATAATTTCTTATATTTATATATTTTGCAACAAAATTTGCACAATCCTTATATGAGGATGTTTTCTGGTTCAATGGCAAAATCAACTTCTTTGATGAATTATTATTGAGAAGCCGCTAGAAGATCAGGGCCAAAGATCACCACCGTCATCACCACATTACAAATTCATAAGAATTATTTTTTTCGCAAGGGTTTTTTTTATTATTATTATTTTGAAATTAGTTCAATTTTGCAACAAAAAAATTATGAGTTCTAGCTATTGTGGAAAGTCTAACCATGAGACATTAAAAGTATTAAGTCGATCTCACCTCTCATCACAATTTGCATCACTTGTTGACGTCAGTGGATGTGATGACAACAACTATCAGTCCCTACCACAATCTGATTTTCATAATCAAAATTTGCGAATTTTACCACGTGCAAAATTAATTGTACCGACACATTCATATGGTAGATTAGAAAAACGAGTGGTAGAATTTGATAAAAATAAAAATTTTACAACCTATCACCACCATCCGAATTGTGCCAATAATAGTCAAAATGGAAATGGAAGAGCACGGCGTCATAATGTCTACTCTAAAATTTTTGCAAATTTACAAAATGAACATGGATACCAACAGTATTGGAGAAATCAAAATGAATTACCAGAAAACGGTGCGTTTTTAAATGATCAAGAAGTCATTAAATTAGATAATTTTTTAACTTTTGTGAACTTTTTATGCAATAATTTTTTTTTTTTTTTTTTTTTTTTTGCAAAAAAAAAATTTGCGAATTTATATTATTAATGCCTTAAGAAAATGTCTCATTTATGCCCTAACCAATAATCAGTTTGTTACTACATTCAAGGCTACTGTCTAAATTCTTTTGTTCCTTTCGTTTCACTATTATACAATATTTAGTCCCATTGTCTCAAAAATCACTCAAGGTTTCCGTTGATTTACAACGGATTTTTTTTTTTTTTTTTTTTTTGCAAATAATTTTTTTTTTTGCAAAAAGAGAGATTATACGATTCTTCTGTTGATGTGTATTGTAAAGTCTCACGAGTCGTTACACAAGAGAAGAAGTGAAAGCCTTCATGCTCTCATTCCGCATTTGATTTCGTAATCATATTTGCAAAAAAAAAAAAGTAAATAAAAAAATATAAGCAAAATGATGAAAATTGTGATAAAATTTATGCGAAAATGATGATGGTGTGATTAATTAAGCTAACAATAAGTTGAATTGAATTGATGTGGAATTTTTTTTTTTTTGTAAAGGTGGACGAGTAGAAGTGTCAAGGGAAGGGAAGTACCTTTCAACAATTTCTCCTGGGAAAGTATTTGGTGAACTTGCGATTCTTTACAATTGCCAACGAACAGCTACCATCAAAGGTATGAATTTGCACTAATTTTGAAAAAAAAAATTTTTTTATTGGATTTAGAAATTTTGGCAAACAACAAAGGGAAAACATTCGTGATGAAAAAAAAAAGTTTTTTTTTTCATTTTCTACTATTAATGTTCCTAATGACTTACATTTTTACCTAAGTCATGACTCATGTGACTCAGGGCCATGAGTCGCTGAGTCATGAGTCATGTCTCAATAACTTAGATTTCTACACCAAATCAAAGTCATCAATTTTTTAAATGCCCAGTCATGACTCATCAGTGGTTCCTTCCGTGTGACTTTTTAAGCTTGAGTTAGAGTCAGATGGGTTAGTAGTCATGACTCATTGGCTTCGAGTCACAACCCACTGCCTCTAAAATCAATAAATAATAGCTTAAACTTCAATATAAATTGGCTAGTATAGGTTAATATAATGCAATGTCGAATCAATGACTCAAATCTACGAGTCACGAATCACCTGACTCATTGTAAATCACCTGACTTGAGTGAAATTGATATATATATATATAACTAAAAATGACTCAAATACGACTGATTTAGGGTCGAGTGTTGACTCAGAATCATGATGATGCTTCTGAGTCATTGAGTCAGAGTCATAGGCACTGAGAACTCTACTACCCACAGGAATTCTGAACCCTCAGTAACTAAATTTTTAATTGTTCCAACTTATTAGTAACTACACCGATTTTATGACAATTTTACACATGTAATTTTCATGTTTGGATATTTTTAATTATTGTAAATTCCAAAGAGAAAGGACCCAATTGTTTATTTTCCACCTAGTTAACGACATTTTGTCCTCAGTTCTCATTGGTTAGTACTATTTTGTAATGGATTTGTTCTGATTGGTCGTTTCAGCTGCCACATCATGTCGTCTTTGGGCTATCAAGCGCCAGTCCTTTCAGACAATAATGATGCGAAGCGGAATGATGCGTCAAGCAGAATACGTTGAATTTCTTAATTCTGTTCCTATATTTAAGAAACTTAGTGACGAGAGTCTCAACAAATTAGCAGATTGTATAGAAGAGGTAAGTAACTTACCTCCTAACTTAATCAACCAATCAACATTTAGCTTTTTTTAAATGATTCCAATGTTTTTTTTTTATTTTTAGACGAGTTATGGAAAAGGTGAATATATTATACGACAAGGTGCAAGAGGGGATACTTTCTTTATTATTTCCAAAGGAAGAGTAAGAAAACGTGGTTAATTAATTTAATTAATATAAGAAATTAGTAATTGTTGGTGATTGGTTAATTTATTTATTTTTTGTTTCAGGTGAAAGTAACAATGAAGGGAGAACAGGACGTAGAGCCAAAGTTCATTCGTGCTTTACATCGTGGAGATTTCTTTGGAGAAAAAGCACTTCAAGGGTAAAGCAAAGCCAAGATTAAAAAAAAAATTCAAAATTTCAAAAAATTTCAAAATTTCAAAAAATTTCAAAATTTCAAAAAATTTCAAAATTTCAAAAAATTTCAAAATTTCAAAAAATTTCAAAATTTCAAAAAATTTCAAAATTTCAAAAAATTTCAAAATTTCAAAAAATTTCAAAATTTCAAAAAATTTCAAAATTTCAAAAAATTTCAAAATTTCAAAAAATTTCAAAATTTCAAAAAATTTCAAAATTTCAAAAAATTTCAAAATTTCAAAAAATTTGTTGAATTTTTCTAAAAGTTGACATATGTATATGACATGTTGTGTTTATTTTTGTTTAGGGATGATCGACGAACTGCAAATATAGTAGTAGACGATGAAGGCGGCGTAACTTGCTTAGTAATTGACAAAGATGCATTCCTACAATTAATTAGTGGATTAGAAGAAGTGAGGAATCGTTACGATGATGATCAAAAACACCGCGACCGGTATAAAATACAAAATTTCCTGATAATAAATCGTCATTTGTCATCTTCATTTATTAATTTTTCAAATTATGAAACAATTTTTATAAAATTTCAGATTGGCGGCGGAATTTTCATGTATATCACTCAAAGATTTACGTGTGATAACTACACTTGGTGTAGGTGGATTTGGTCGTGTTGAGTTAGTGACTTTATCCAACGATAATTCACGCTCATTTGCTCTTAAACAAATGAAAAAGAGTCAGGTAATTACTAATTACTAATTCTTTAGAAATTATTATTAAAATTTTGAACTAAGAAATATTAATTAGAAAATTTAAAAAAATTTTCACAAATAGATTGTTGCCACAAGACAACAAGAGCATATTAAATCCGAGAAGGAAATCATGATTGAGTCGAATTCAAATTTTATTTGCAAATTATACAAAACATTTCGAGATCCTAAGTACTTGTAAGTAAATCAGAAATTTTGGAAAAAAAAAATATTTTTTTTTTTGAATTTAGTAAATTAAAATTTGAATGATTAAAAAAAAATTATAAAATTTCAAAATTTCAAGGTACATGCTCATGGAGTCTTGCTTAGGAGGGGAACTATGGACAATCCTCAGAGATAAAGGAAACTTTGACGATCATACAACACGGTAATTTTTGAATTTTTTTTTTAATTTTGAAAAAAAATTTTTTTTTTTTTTTTTTTTTTATGTTTACGTTAGCATTTTAAATTCAATAACTTTTAAGCAAAAAGTATCTTATTTAATTAGATACATTTCTTACCAGATTTTATACGGCTTGCGTGCTAGAAGCATTTCACTACCTCCACTCCAGGAATATCATCTACAGAGACTTAAAACCAGAGAATTTATTATTAGATAATCACGGATTTGTTAAACTAGTTGATTTTGGATTTGCCAAAAAATTACAGGTAAAGGAACCATAATTTATAAAAATAAAAATAAAAAAAATTTTTTTTTAAGTTTAAATTTAAAATTTGGTAACGAAATTTTAGGGTAGAAAAACATGGACTTTCTGTGGAACACCTGAAGTAAGAGAAAATCTAAAATCTTCACTTAGTTTATAAAATATAAAATTATATAATTATATTTTATAAATAATATTTTAATAACAGTACGTCGCACCAGAAGTGATTCTAAACAAAGGTCACGACATTGCAGCAGATTATTGGTCACTAGGAGTCCTTATGTTCGAGCTTCTCACTGGAACACCTCCATTCACTGGTAAAAATTGTATAAAAATTACCAATTTTTAAAATAAATTTGGACATTTTTAAACTTTTTTTTTTTTTTTTTTTTTCATATTTTTTAGGAAGTGATCCAATGAAAACGTACAATATCATCCTGAAAGGGATTGAAGCAGTTGAATTTCCACGAAGTATCAGTCGGAATGCAAATTCTCTTATCAAGCGCTTGTGTAGAGACAATCCAGCTGAACGTTTGGGTTATCAACGAGGTCGTGACCTAAAAATTGAAAAAACATATTCACTTCAAACGTTTTGTATACTGAAGCATGTTGATAAGAATTTTGAATTTGATTTTACAGGTGGAATTCCAGATATACAAAAGCACAAGTAAGAATTTATAAAAATTGATATTAAAATTTACAAAAATGTCAATCATATTACATGTAGTTTGTATGGTTCGATAGATGGTTCGATGGTTTCAATTGGGATGGGTTACGTACAAGGTCTCTCACTCCACCTATCATACCTGATATCCGGAGTCCTACTGACTGTGCTAACTTTGACGAGTACCCAGCTGATCCTGATGGTCCACCTCCAGATGATAACTCTGGTTGGGACACGGAGTTTTAAAACTAAAAAACCTTCAATGTCAAGAGTGATGAGTATAGTCAAAAAATTGGATCATCTTAAAATATAAAAATAATATAGAAAGTCCATATAAATTTTTTTTTTTGGGTTCTTATAGCCAAATTGGTTCTTATAAACGGATGATGGTCTTATCAACTTTTCTTCTGTACTTCCAATACTAATAGACTTGTATACCTTCTTCGCCTTATTACTTATTGAATAGGATTGTTTTACAACAACGTTTACTTACAATTTAGCAACAATTGACAATAATAAGAGAATAAAGTCATTCAGAGACCAGTCATTATATTTTTACAATTATATGTCTATATCTTCCTATTTATTAAAAATTTATTTATAAAATTATTAAATTATTATTAGATTTTGGTTAATCAAAAGTTTTACTTTAGCATCACACCGCTATATGAACGGTTATGAAAAATTGCAAAAATCAAAAANATCTTCCTATTTATTAAAAATTTATTTATAAAATTTTTTTTACAGGCAAACGGTTCAACTTTTATGTTGCAGTAGGTGTGCCTAGAAACTCATTGTTGATTGGATCTTAAACTCTTGTGGGATGTCGTCTATTGTAATGATCGGAGATTCCTGCCGCGGTGGTTGTGGAGGAAGGGCGTAGAATTCGGCGCCATAGCGCCGGCGCATGTGACTCGACTGCTGGTAGTCGGTAGATGGTGGAGCTTGTGTCAATGGCATCCAGGAATTAGGGAAACTGTTAGCATCTTGCTCAAGAACTGAAAGAAAAATAGATTTTTTTTTATAATGAGTTACTATAAAAAATTGGGTTACTAACAATAAAATTTGAGTTACTACGAATAATTGGGCTATTGCCTACCATTGAGGAATCACCTACGTTTAATTACTACAAAAATTTGGGTTACTATCAGAATTCTGGTTACCCAAAAAAAAATTTTTTTTTTTTGTAGTAACTAAACTACTTACAATATTTGAAATCTTTTACAAATTTTATATTAATTTTACTTACTCTGCGTGAGTACTGGAGAATTTGCAATAGAGGATGGAAGAACTGATGAAATCCGCGATAAAATATCTTTATTGTCAGTTGGACCTTCGGATTCTGAAATTGGAATTCCGTTTACCTGAAAAAAAACATGAAAAAAGTATCTTATAGTTAAAAAAAAAAAATTAACACAAAATTTTACATTTAGATAAAATTTAGACAATATTTTGACAAATCACTTACAACAGTGTAATATCTGGTGTTTTTCGTGATATAATTTTTCATCATTTCACTTAAGAATAAGCCAGCGTCTTGACAAGTAACTGATTGGATTTGCATCAACCCAATAACTATTACTGCAACAATACATCTAAGAAAGAAACTATGAGACGCCATTTTATATTGTTGACAACAATAGAACAAAATAACAACAATTATTATTGAATCACACTTCCGTATGCTACCAGAACTTGCGGTATTGCCAATAACTCCAAAATTGACCAATCATGGGTGTATTTATAGTAAAATTGAAAAACGGTTTCCTAAAATATGGAGTCTGGAATAAAAATTCCGTTAGAACTCATTACTCAGAAGAAGCCTTTCAAAACAACAATAAACTCATTGTTGTATTATTACACTTGCAAGTATAAACTCATCATTAGTATCAAAGGGTCCATTTGAATACTTGACCTGACCTACTTTTTCTTATACTTACTATTAGTATTTTCTTAGTAATTGATTTTCAATCAATTACAACAATTCTATACAAAAACGTCATCAAATTTTACCAAAATTATTAAATTTCTTATGTAGTAACCACAAATTTTTCTTCCTTTTTTCAGATTTTTAATTCTTTATTAAATCATTATTAAAGCCATTGTCATTTTTATTTCACTCGCATTTATCAATGGCGGAATTACAAATACGAGCTTTTATTCTCCTTTAACGGAGTGTCTAATTAATCTTTAGCGCTGAGGCCCTAAGGGCTTCAAATACAAAAATAAACTTAATAAATCTTGGCAACAATTAAAATTTTTTCAAAAATTCATTAAATCTTACTGTAGTTTATTTAAACGAAAGACGAATGACATAAAGCTTAATACCGATCTAAAAAAAAATAATTTTTTTTGTCTTATTTTACGTTTTATCAATCTCCTTAGATTTTTCATAATCTCATTTTCAAGGTAATAATCATGGGAATGATATTTTTTTTCAGTTTTTAACATTTTCCATCGAACTATGACATATTCATATTACCTTTTGATACCGATGAGCTCTGTCTCATTGTCACTAAATAACTTGCCTTGATGGCGGGTAGAATTATACAATTTGAGAACTTTTTTTNTACGTTTTATCAATCTCCTTAGATTTTTCATAATCTCATTTTCAAGGTAATAATCATGGGAATGATATTTTTTTTTCAGTTTTTAACATTTTCCATCGAACTATGACATATTCATATTACCTTTTGATACCGATGAGGTCTGTCTCATTGTCACTAAATAACTTGCCTTGATGGCGGGTAGAATTATACAATTTGAGAACTTTTTTTTTCATTGTTTTCACTTTTCACAAACAAACTTAGCCCAGAGTGGATATAGTACAGAGAAGAACAGGTGTGTAAGCGCATTATCAGACTACAACGTAACAACCCTTGCCTTAGGTCCCCAGACACTAGAGAGGTAGCAACAAACCTTATACTCCAAAAAACGACGCCCCAATAATAGTNTCACAAACAAACTTAGCCCAGAGTGGATATAGTACAGAGAAGAACAGGTGTGTAAGCGCATTATCAGACTACAACGTACAACCCTTGCCTTAGGTCCCCAGACACTAGAGAGGTAGCAACAAACCTTATACTCCAAAAAACGACACCCCAATAATAGTAATACAAATTTTTTAAACATTTGTTCCATAAAGTGAATTAATTTTTGAATTTTGAAAGAAACCAAAAGATTATGGGGAAACTATTAATTTTCGGACTCTCAGTAGCATATTGTGGCATTGTTCTCGTCTGTAAGTTTTCATTTACACATTTCATGTAATATTCTGCAAAAAAAAAAAAATAATGATTTTTATCTATTTATTTTTATTTGATATAAATACAGTAATGATTCCAGAATCGATAGGAATCAAATGTTGGGTTTGTAACAGCTATTCAGACAGGAAATGTGCAGACCCTTTTGACAACAAGTCTTACGTTATTACTGACTGTGACTCAAAGGACCAGCTCAGGACAAATTTACCCGGTGTCCCAGGAACAATGTGTAGAAAAGTTTCACAAAAAGGTAAAAATTTGAAAGTTTCAATTATTGTTTCACAAGATCAATTCAAATCAAAGTCGGTGTTTGTTTGTAATCTGGGAAGATACTACTTTTTCTTTAAGTTATTTTTTTTGTATTGTTGAACAAATCAATAATTTAATTTTTTTTTGTAAATTTGGGTTATCATCAGTAAATGGTATTTGGCGATATGTACGAACCTGTGGATTCTTGGGAGAGCCTGGAATAGGTCGAGATGAGAGATATTGCCGTAGACATAAGGGTACGAATGATATTTACATTGAAGACTGCCTGTGTCGGTAAGTTTACACAATTGAACTTAATTGTAATCTTTAAATTTGAAAATCCTAATCGGATCTCTTACAAAATGAAATTTTAAATTCAAATTATTCCAATTCAAATGGGATTGGTTAAATTTGAATTTTTAAATCTCCCGGGATTAGAAAAGACCCGGTATAATTCAAATTTAATTTTCAGAGGAAAGGATGGTTGCAACAGTTCAGAAAAAATGGATTCCTTGTACTACGTTCTCTTACTTGGAATTTTCATTCGAGTCGTTTCATCCAAAATATTAATGAAAGAGTGAAATTATAATTTAATTGTTATAATTTCATACAAAAAATTATACATAAGTCTCTAAACTTTGTTCAAATTAATCTCATTACAAACGATCTTTGGTCAAATTATCTCCGTCCGGTGACAAGAGTCTGAGAAAAACAGCACATCATTTGGTAGGTAATGTGCCTTGTTTATTACATATTTTGTAATTTAATAATAAATAGCATGATTAATGATAGCTTTTAAGTTAATTGTTGTGTAACAGTGTAACTATAGCTTAAGATGTATTGAAATCTCATAATTTTTTACATCTGACAATAAACTATACACGGTATTTTGATAAAAATAACCAAAGAAAATTTTTTATCAAATTCAAGCTCAACCAATTGGATTAGTTTAAAATTTTATTATTCAAATCTAATTGATTGGATTTGAATTTTTGAATTTTCTTTGGTCATTCTTATTGAAAGACCCGGTACTATTAGTGAAATATTTTAACAATGAAAAAATTATTTATTTTTCAACAATCCAATATTATGAGTCACTTCTCCTGCCACACCTGACTCGTTTATTATCCAGAAATGACAATGGGCTATTATATAACAATAGAAATCAAGCAGGTGTGTCTGCGCAGGAACTTTGAACTAAAGATTTAACAAAAGATTTCAAATTTTCTTTACTTATTTCATATTTTTTACTTTTTATAATTTATTTTTTAAACAAAGAAATACTGAAACGGTATTTAAATTGTATTCTGACTATGCTATGAAATAAGTAACTGAAAATTGCAACAATTAATGTAATATATAGAATAAATAAACTAATTAGTCAAAATGAGAACACTATTACTATTATTTGGTGTCTTATTATTAGCACTATGTAAAACTGGAGGTAAGTACTACTACTGTTCCTATATAAATTATTTCTAATATTTTTATTGAAAATCTGTACAGTTACCACAAACGTATCAGGTGTAAAAAAAAATTTTTTTTTTCAGTAGCAATTCGTTGCTTTCAGTGCAGTTCAGCGGAAGATAAAGTTAATGACAACTGTGGTGTGTATGCTGGTTTTGATCGTGATCGGAACATTCCAGTGGACTGTCAAGGAGATGAAGCAGTTACTCCTGGTACCTTCTGTGTCAAGATTACACAACAGAGTCCACGTGGATTTATTTGGGATGGCAGGTAAGGTCAAAGACTAACAAAATTTAGATAAGTAGAACTTTATAAAACAATGAAATTCAACTAGAGACAAAAAATTAGGTCAATTTGAGGACAAATCTGAAATTATGAATATTATTTATGAAAGTGAATATTAGTCAGTGTCATGATAGTGACTCAAATAAGTCATAACTTTCCCACTGGAGTCAGAGTCACTAGAAGGGGTTGAACAAAAGAGAATCTAACTCGTAATTTTTCCATTGAGTCAGTCTCACAAAGACGATTGACTCTTAAGAATTTGAATTTGCTGACTAAAATAATTTGAGTCATTTGACTCAAAGTCGTAAATCATTTCAAACAACGTAATTACACCTGAGATAAAACTGCTTGAAACTGTTACCATGATTTGATTATCATTTTTCAGATGGCGCCAAGTGATTCGTCGCTGTGCTTCCGTATCTGATACAGGAGTCACGGGTGTTTGTAATTGGGGAGTTTATGAAAATGGAGTTTACTGGGAAGAATGTTATTGCTCAGAGGATTCCTGTAATGGGACAACCAATCAGAAGGCTTCAATTTACATCCTGTTATTTTCCATAATTGGAATAATAACTCTATACTTTTTGTAATAATTCCTAGCTACTTAAATATTTTGATAAATTATCATTATTGATAATTAATTGAATCTCTTCACCTAATCCTGGTAAGAAACTTATCCAACGATTTAAAATAGTGAAACTAATCCGTGACAAAAAGAAAATATTAATGATATTTTATGTAAAAAAAAATTCACAAAAGAAAAACAGTGAAACAGTGTGTTCAATTTTTTCCGTTCAAAAATGACAAAAGTTTTATTTATATCTTAAAATAAGCAATATTTAGCTATTTTATGTAAAAAAATAAATAAAATAATTTTTTTTTCAGTTAAAGTCCAATTACATAACTATTGAAATTCGCTTAACTGAAAAATTTGAAATTTTGAATTCTTAATTTTTTTTTTGTTTTTGACCCATCAGCCATCGTCACCCATCGACTAAAAAATACTCTGTACTTTATCAGAATCAAAATAATTGACTTCTACAGCATAACATAGGCCGACCTCGGAAAACTTTATGAAATTTTTATTAAAATTCTAATTTTAAATTTCAAACTTAACATTAAATCAAAGGGTCTTTGCTTACACACGTGGCGCTTTAATTTTAAAATATTCTTATCGCGCTTTAATTTTTAAATATTCTTATCGCGCTTTAAACTTTTGAATACCCTTATCACGCTTTAAAGTTTTGAATACCATTTTTACATAAGTTTCAACGATTTACAAAATTTCAAATAAAATTCAGGAATAATTTTTCAAAATTAAACATGCCCGAAACGGAAAATACTATTTAAATTTTGATCAAATTTATAACAATCTATAAAAATTCTATAAATTTGTTACAAAAAGTCAATATACGAATTAAGTAGGTGTGATCTCGTGTGATAAGTGTTTTGGTTAGGTACCATGATGACACGCCTGGGTATGAAAAATGAGAAAGTTCTGTCCTGGCGGAGGAGAAAGTAAATTCTTCGAGCTTTCTCTGATCTCAATCGATCGTCTTCCTCTCTTTAGGTTTTTTTTTTTTTTTTTTTTTTTTTTCGTTACCTACCGTAAAAGTTCCATTTCCAAAAAAAAAATCTAAACTTTCTATTTCTGTCTTTCTCGGAAGGAAATCTGAAAATCTCACCGTCTGCTCATCCTCTCACCTCTCCAGGTTTACTTTATTACTTTTCCCTTGCAATTTCAAAAAAAAAAGTACACAAGAGATTCATTCAAAATTTCATAAATTATGAATTTTTTTTTAATTTACAGACAGATAACGAAAGTGTATGACCTCAGTTGGAATTTTCACTCGGCTCTCTTCCGACGTCAGAAATTATCACCTAATTTTCTCTTCTCTTCATTCAATCAGATTCAGTATCACCAGAGACCTTATTGGTAATTTGGAAGTGAGAATCACCAACAAGATTATCAATCANTCAATCAGATTCAGTATCACCAGAGACCTTATTGGTAATTTGGAAGTGAGAATCACCAACAAGATTATCAATCATCGAACAAAGTCCAGCTGTCTAGGTAAGATAGAATTTTAATAAACCACACATGCTACATACAGATGAAATATTAAGTAAAAAATTGATGTATACATTAATTTTGTTTTGTTTTTGGTTTGATTATCTTAGTAGTGGTGTTACTCGAATTCAGATTCAAAACATCATCTGGATTCCTGATAAGTCGGAAGGTCAGGGTNAATCATCGAACAAAGTCCAGCTGTCCAGGTAAGATAGAATTTTAATAAACCACACATGCTACATACACATGAAATATAATAAAGTAAAAAATTGATGTATACATTAATTTTGTTTTGTTTTTGGTTTGATTATCTTAGTAGTGGTGTTACTCGAATTCAGATTCAAAACATCATCTGGATTCCTGATAAGTCGGAAGGTCAGGGTCAAGAAAAACAACTGCCAGGTCAAGTCAACTAAGCTTAAGTATTCTAAATTAAAATTTTTTTGTGAGGACAACAGTAGTGTAAACAACTATCTAAGCTAATTTACTTTGAAGGCTTACTTTATTCATCNTACTTACGTATTCTAAATTACAATTTTTTTGTGAGGACAACAGTAGTGTAAACAACTATCTAAGCTAATTTACTTTGAAGGCTTACTTTATTCATCATCACCAGTAGCTACAGTTAAGTGAAATTTATNATCATCACCAGTAGCTACAGTTAAGTGAAATTTATGGAAATATCTTGGAGGAATTTTTGAATTGATATTGATATTATTTATTCGTTCGACCTATAACCTAAAGTTTTAGTAGAAATGTTGTACTGTACTGTTTGGCGCCAATTAAGGAGACGTTACGTACTGTGTAGTGTCCCTGAACTTTATTTTTATTATTATAAAGTGAAAATATTAATGAGATTGCTTCAGTCTGGCTAGACTAGTTTTGAAACGATTTCAATTTAATTATTTTATGTTACTACTATCGATTGTTAATTCTTCAATATGATTATGTTCGATTTTTTTTTGAATTGACAGATACTACTGGTGACGGAGGGAGTACTGGAGTGAGTAGGAAAGTGACCCTTGACCCTTGTGTCCTTTAATAAATGCCCTTTGGATTGAGGATGTCCAAGAGCAGTACGAGTGGGACCAGCACCACCAACACTTCCACATCTCAAGCCCCAGCACCTGGCTTCTACACTGTGGAAATTGGTGACACGAAATTTACTATCCTTAAGAGATATCAAAACCTAAAACCCATTGGTTCTGGTGCACAAGGAATCGTATGGTAAGTTAAAAATAATCATTATAATCAATGTCAAAATTTTGTTTTTCTAATGAACTGTATAACTGTATGACGAAGAAGTGGAACTTCTCGACAATTTTTACTATAGCATATTTTGATTGATTTAAAAACTCTCANAACTGTATGACGAAGAAGTGGAACTTCTCGACAATTTTTACTATAGCATATTTTGATTGATTTAAAAACTCTCACTGTCATCAGATACTTGAATGTTTCAATTGTGATCTCTTTCTTACAGTTCTGCATATGACACTTGCTCAGGGGTCAATGTTGCCATCAAGAAGCTCTCAAGACCGTTCCAGAATGTCACACATGCGAAGAGAGCCTACAGAGAATTCAAACTTATGAAATTGGTCAATCATAAGAATGNGTTCCAGAATGTCACACATGCGAAGAGAGCCTACAGAGAATTCAAACTTATGAAATTGGTCAATCATAAGAATGTAAATTAAACTGTTTACCATTTTAAAATTTTAGACAGTAATCTTAACTGTTGAATTTTTATGAATGTGATTTAGATTATTGGACTTCTCAATGCGTTTACACCACAAAAAACGCTGGAGGATTTCCAAGATGTCTACTTAGTGATGGAACTTATGGATGCAAATTTGGGTCAGGTCATCAACATGGACCTTGACCACGAGCGGATGTCTTACTTACTGTATCAGATGCTCTGTGGAATCAAACATCTACATTCAGCAGGGATTATTCACAGGTATAATAATCCAAATTCCATACTCATGTGACTTGTCACCTTGTCAATGTATTTTTTTTTATACAGGGACCTCAAGCCCTCAAACATTGTTGTAAAGTCAGACTGTACATTAAAAATTTTAGATTTTGGTTTAGCACGGACTGCCGGAACTAGTAAGTTATGGTCATCAATTATTTCACTCTTTCTTTATGTTTACACGAGGATTGAATTCATTAGATGTTTAAATTTTGTTTTGCAGCGTTCATGATGACCCCATATGTGGTAACACGATATTACAGAGCTCCTGAAGTAAGTGTTTTGAGAAAAATAATGAATTTTACTGAAAATTATTATTACCAGTTAATTTTTTTTTCTTTCTTCACAAAATTTCAATCAAATTATATTACTCATGGTTGAAATTATGACTTGACAGGTCATCCTAGGGATGGGGTACACAGAAAACGTAGACATTTGGTCCGTGGGTTGCATTATGGGTGAGATGATTCGTGGTGGTGTCTTATTCCCAGGAACCGATCATATTGACCAATGGAACAAAATCATTGAGCAATTAGGTAGGTTTATTTAAAATTTTGAAAATTTTAGTACAAATGTAAACTTTTTGTTGACCTCTAGGTACTCCTCATGCAGAGTTTATGCGAAGGCTCCAAACAACAGTGAGAAATTATGTAGAAAACCGACCACGGTTTGCAGGCTACTCTTTCGAGCGCCTGTTTCCAGACGTCCTTTTTCCCTCTGACTCTTCTGAGCACTCGAGACTGAAAGCTAGCCAGGCCCGTGACCTCCTTTCCAAGATGTTGGTCATTGACCCTGAGAGGCGAATAAGTGTCGATGAGGCTCTTCTCCATCCTTATATCAACGTCTGGTACGACGAGTCAGAAGTCAACGCTGTATGTAACCAATATGAATTTAAAATCATAATTCGGAATTTACACACTTAAAACGGAATGATATTACCCCATTACTAACCGCTGTAATCAGCAGCGTCAGAGGGGTTTATACTTGAGAATACTATTCTCCAAAACTGGCACAAAGTCGTAAGTTTCGGTTCAAAATCGAAACTTTTGACTCAAAGCCGAAAATTTTGAGCTACAAAGCCGAAGGTTTTGAGGTACAAATCCCGAGGTTGTAGCTCAAAACCAAAGACTCTGGCCCAAAACCGACGTTTCTCTCTATCGATCTATCGCTCTATATATTTTCCTTAGACAGATGGGTTAAATTTAATCCAAATTCTTTTTAATATTGCTGCTTTTGGTGGCAGCTTTCGGTAGCAATAGCAAGTGAACCATTCAACAAATAATAAAAATTTTCAAATTCATATAAATTAAAATAAATTAAAATCAATTTTCAATTTTATTTCAGCCAACACCAGGTCCATATGACCACTCCGTGGACGAACGTGAACACACAGTGGATCAATGGAAAGAGCTCATTTACTCTGAAGTGATGGAATACGAGCTCTCTCATTCAAATGAGACCCTTACGAACAACACAAGCAACTCACTGGCTCAACGGTGAAGTTGAGTAGTTGCTCACTGTTAAATCAACAATAACAAGTGTAAATCCATCCCATTTTTATTATTATTTTTAGGTTGTTATCTTCGTTGTTAAATCCTGTACATTCGGTCAGTATGAGTGATTGGTTGTAACTGTTACTTCTAATCAGTGTGTTGTATATGATAATCTAAGGATTCTTATTTGTTTTTGTTTTTGAATTGGGCCTACAGACACAAATTGGTCCGGGTTTTTATTAGTAATTGACATTCAAATTGAGTCAAATAGTAATTAGCTAATCAAGCAGGGCAAGTCAGAATAAAAAGATCGGAGAATTTGGACAGTTTGAAAAAAAATAATGGAAATTGTATACAATCGGATTTAAAAAGAAATATTTAAAATCATAATAGGTTATTTCTATAGGGTTTTAGGAAAGAGGTTTATTATATAGCTTGTGCCATTTTTGCATGTGCAAAAAAATATATGTATATATATGTAAGATTTTTAGGTAGGAGATTACCGTGGGCGGATTCATGATGGGCTAGTATGAATTTTTTTTTTGTACCCACCGCATCTAGGAATAGGGCAGATTACGTGTTGGTGTTTTGCTATTAGTCACCTCAACTCTTTACTTTGTAGTTTATAAAGTGAGAGGTATAGAAAAGGAAGACTAATTTCTAAATTATCTATTGTTTTCTTACTTTTTATTTTTCAAAAAAATTAGATATTAATTTAAACATTATTTTCTCNTTTGTAGTTTATAAAGTGAGAGGTATAGAAAAGGAAGACTAATTTCTAAATTATCTATTGTTTTCTTACTTTTTAGTTTTCAAAAAAATTAGATATTAATTTAAACATTATTTTCTCTTTTTTTTTGGAGCTTAACTCTTCAAAGACTGATATTACACATCATAAGAAAAGCTGTGATTTGAGGGCCTGTAGTTATATAATTGGGAGTAATTCATAATAAGTATTTTTAACTTAAAAAATTTTGAATTGAAATTTTTACAATTTGCAAATGCAAAATGTCACAGAAATTTTACACAGTGGAAATTGGGAACAATACAAGTTTTACTACGCCTGAACAATATCAAAATTTAGTTCCGATTGCAGCCGGTGCTCAAGGAACTGTTTGGTAGGTCAAGGGTCAACTTAATTGATTAACTTATATTACTTATTTTATCAATAATTCTTTTAATACTTGTCATTTTATGTTAATTTTTAATTTTTGCATATTTTTTTTTAAGCTCTGCGGTGGACACAGTGACCGGGATGAACGTTGCTATTAAGAAACTCTCCAGACCGTTTCAAAATGTAACGCATGCCAAACGAGCCTATCGTGAGATCAAGCTTATGAAATTAGTCAACCATAAAAATGTAATCATTTAATCAAATTAGTTTAATCTACTTGAAATTTTTTAACTACTTAAATAGTACTAATTGAGTAGTACTTTTTAATATTTTTTTGAACAGATTATTGGCCTACTCAATGCATTCACTCCCCAGACAAATTTTGAAGAATTTCAAGACATCTACTTGGTTATGGAACTCATGGATTCAAGTTTGATTCAGGTAAGAATAAATTTAATAAAAAAAAAAATAATAATAATAAATTAGACTTGATTAATGAAAAAGACTTTATAAAGTAGTTAATTAGTGATTGACAGGTCGTGAGTATGGACTTGGATCATGACAAGATGTCCTATTTACTCTATCAAATGCTCTGTGGTATCAAACACCTCCACTCTGCTGGGATCATTCATAGGTAACATTACTTAACTACTATTACTATTAGTGTACAATCAGATGAGCACAAAAAAAAAAAATTTTTTTGAAAGCAAAGGGTTATTTTTTTCAAAAATTTAAAAGTATTATTACTTTGTTAATTTTTGAGATAAAAAAAAGAGTGAATAATTTTTTTGATTTTTTTGATTTAAAAAAAAAATCAATGTGTTTAGAGATCTGAAGCCGTCGAACATAGGTGTAAAACGAGACTGTACTTTGAAAANCTGGGATCATTCATAGGTAACATTACTTAACTACTATTACTATTAGTGTACAATCAGATGAGCACAAAAAAAAATCAAAAAATTTCAAAGCAAAGGGTTATTTTTTTCAAAAATTTAAAAGTATTATTACTTTGTTAATTTTTGAGATAAAAAAAAGAGTGAATAATTTTTTTGATTTTTTTTGATTTAAAAAAAAAAATCAATGTGTTTAGAGATCTGAAGCCGTCGAACATAGGTGTAAAACGAGACTGTACTTTGAAAANTAAAAAAAAAATCAATGTGTTTAGAGATCTGAAGCCGTCGAACATAGGTGTAAAACGAGACTGTACTTTGAAAATCCTTGATTTTGGACTGGCAAGGTCAGCAGGGTCAGCTTTTACAAAGACACCATATGTTGTGACTCGTTACTATCGAAGTCCTGAAGTTATACTGGGTATGAACTATACAGAAAGTGTGGACATTTGGTCAGTAGGATGTATTCTAGGAGAGATGATTCGTGGAAGCGTACTTTTCCCTGGTTCTGATCATATTGACCAATGGAACAAAATTATTGAGCAATTGGGTAAGTCTGTTAGAAATTTATAAAGTTAAGTTACACCGTGACAGTGATAACTGACAAGTAACGAAATTCTCTCATGGAGGAGGAGTTTAATTTTTCATGACTACCAATCACCGTATAAATTTTCAAATAAACCAATCAACTGCTGAGGATTATAAAAATTGATCTTCCATTGTAATAAGATTTCTTTGCTTTTTACTTAATTTTCTTTAATACTTCTTGTTTATTGAGTGTATCTAGGAGTGTAGGTTAGTTTCCAGTTTACCCTTGTAACAGAAAGACCTTAGAAACAAGCTAAAAACTTTTCATTTTGGAAAACCAATTAAAAATAACTTAGGTCAGCGTTGTCCGGTCAATGCTCCGCTCAGTCAATTCACCGGAAAGTCAAGTAATTCGGATAATTAAGTGAATTAATAATCTACCGGTAGGTGTGATTTTTATCTACAATCTACGTTCCATGGAATAATATAATTTACTAAATTTATTTATAAATATTGAAAATATAATATTAAAATTTGACTGTTTCCCCAACTACGGTGTATCTTATGCACTGTGCTGGGGAGGAGGGGGCTACGAGTAGATTGTTAGGTTGTTAGGTTTGTTAGTTGTTTTGACTATCCTTAATTTATTTATACCATTGTCATTTTTATTAGGTTCTCCAACCAAAGAATTTATGAATCGATTAATCTTCACTGTAAGGCAATACGTCGAAAACTGTCCAAAATTTACAGGTGAAAGTTTTGAAAAACTCTTCCCTGATGCCCATTTCCCTTCGGATTCTACAGAAGAGTCCCGACTCAAAATCCACCAAGCACGTGACCTCTTATCTAAAATGTTGGTAATTGATCCTGGGAATCGAATTAGTGTAGATGAAGCTCTACTCCATCCATACATTAACGTCTGGTATTATGCTCCAGAGGTCAATGCTGTAAGTAAATTACAACTAACCCAAATAAGGTAATTTAAAACATAATTTTTTTTTAAATATGTTCTTCTAGCCTGCTAGTGCTTCCTACGACCATTCTATTGATGACACTCCTCGTACCGTTGACCAATGGAAGAGACTCATTTACGAAGAAGTCTGTCAAATGCAGCAAGATGAACCTTGACCTTGATGTCTCATAAGGTCACTTACATAATGTCTGCCTTAACAAAATCCTTCCGAAAGCCAATCTCATCTACTCCAAAGCAACTCATGTCTTCCACTTTATTATCAAAAAAAAAAAAAGAAAAGTTTATTACGACAATGCATTTTTAACTCTCCAACGACGTGATAAATAATGACTTTAACAAATTAATTGAACAACTGAAGAGTCTTTTTTTTTATTGTTCTTTGGAGTATTTTGAGTATTAGGTTGAGAATTTATGATTACCGCGGTGGTTGGCATCTTCTGTATTAACTAGTAGTAGTAGTGTCTTTTACATTAATTTTAATAATTTCATATTTGAGTATTAGGTAGTTGAAAATTTTTTTTTTTGAAATTTCACATATTTTTTTTTGTTACATGTAGTGTCTAGTCACCACTGTAGAACCTCCGCATGACAGCCCTGTAGAGATTTGTAAANTTTATTGTTCTTTGGAGTATTTTGAGTATTAGGTTGAGAATTTATGATTACCGCGGTGGTTGGCATCTTCTGTACTAGTAGTAGTAGTGTCTTTTACATTAATTTTAATAATTTCATATTTGAGTATTAGGTATAGTTGAAAATTTTTTTTTTTGAAATTTCACATATTTTTTTTGTTACATGTAGTGTCTAGTCACCACTGTAGAACCTCCGCATGACAGCCCTGTAGAGATTTGTAAATNTTTTTTTTGTTACATGTAGTGTCTAGTCACCACTGTAGAACCTCCGCATGACAGCCCTGTAGAGATTTGTAAATGCGTAGACACTGATGCTGAGGATCATGACAAGGACAATCCCAAAGACAGTGGACATGAGTGACCCGTCCACTGTTCCTTTCTTACATCCTGGTCTCTCACCTTCAAACTCGTCAACTAAAGTTCTAAGAGTTTCCAATTCTTCATAAATTCTGAAATTTTGAATAAGGAAATTTTTTAGATTTACAAATTTTAAAAATATGAGAGAAATTATCACCGGAAACTTGATTTGATACGTTTACGCTTCCTTGTAATGAACTCTCTTTTTTGAGACTATTGAATAGTTAACTTTTAATCAAACTGAAATTGAAAACTAAAAGCTCTAACGAAAATTTTACTTTTTGTTTTTTATATAAAAAAATTTTTTTTTTTTTATTTTTTGCACGTTACCCAGAATTGGATTGGTTAGGTTCCGGTGGTACTCGTTTCCGTGTCATCCCTGCGGCACCCATTACCATCTCATCGTCAATTCGATTAAAATCTACAAATATGAAAAGAAAAGAGATAAGTTTTCAACTTAAGACACAAACTTTGAGAATTTTTTATAAATTCTAACAAATTCTGAACTAAAAGAGGTAAAATTTTGATGTGAATTTTGAGGTGAGGCTTTTCTTACACTTGTATCGATTTTTCGGATCCATGTTCCTTCCGGGTAAGAAAAAAGTTTGACTTTGGGAATGGTACTTAAATGAGGATGCAGAGAGAGAAATCAGATCTTTACATTTTTTATTGATTATAGCCTTCTTCTCAAAAAGAAGAATTTCTTTCACTTTCGAATATTATTCTGAAAAAGTGTTATTAAATATTTCATAAAGTTTTATCATTCCCTACGAACAAAATCATTCCTTGTTTGGATATAACTTTTGAAGAAATCAATGGAATCCGTCAATTGATCTATTTACACTCCCGTCTTCATCGTTCCTGCTTGACCTAGCTAGAATTTTGATTAAACAGAGTTAAATATCCGAAAGTGAAAATATTTGTAAATAGCACAAGAATTGAGTTTCGTGGGAAGCTCTATTCAGGGTTACCNAAATATCCGAAAGTGAAAATATTTGTAAATAGCACAAGAATTGAGTTTCGTGGGAAGCTCTATTCAGGGTTACCTTACAATTAAAACTCCAAAGTGAAAAGAATCTTAAATAGTAGAAAAATAGGGCTTACATGGGAACCTATGTATATTCGGGGTTCCTTTGCTATTAAATGGCAAGAGAAAGACCGAATATAGCTTCCCAAATAAGTTCTATTTAAAAATGTTTTCACTTTAGATATTTAATACCTAAGCTACAGAGGTAATAATATAAAAAGTAAAATTTTTAATTTTTCCAGTTTCACCTATTTTTTTTTACTACTTAGGATTTGGATTAAAGAGGGTTAAATGTCCAAAGTGAAATCATTTTAAAATAGCACATAAATAGAGCTACGCTATATTTTTTTGAATTTTTCCATTTGACCTANTCCAAAGTGAAATCATTTTAAAATAGCACATAAATAGAGCTACGCTATATTTTTTTGAATTTTTCCATTTGACCTACTTAGGATTTTCATTGAACAGAGTTAATATTTCAAACTTTGAATTTTTAATATAATTTATTTAATAAATGACTAGTAAATCCTTTCCAAAAATATCTGATAAAAAAGCACAGCCACAAATCTCTAGCATCATTNTTTAATAAATGACTAGTAAATCCTTTCCAAAAATATCTGATAAAAAAGCACAGCCACAAATCTCTAGCATCATTTAAATTTTAAATTTACAAACTATTTGTTGATAAATTTTATGTGATAATTTGGCGATAGAAACTTTGTGGCAAAACTTCTTTCCTTTTTTAATTTTTAGTCACAAGACAAAATGTATTTAAAAAAAAATGTCTAAATGTCTGAATGGTGGGATGTTGGAAAATTTTTTTTTGACGTTTAGCCCCTAGGCGTCGTGTTTTTCACTAAATTTTGATTATAATAAATAAGTTGANAAATATCCGAAAGTGAAAATATTTGTAAATAGCACAAGAATTGAGTTTCGTGGGAAGCTCTATTCAGGGTTACCCTTACAATTAAAACTCCAAAGTGAAAAGAATCTTAAATAGTAGAAAAATAGGGCTTACATGGGAACCTATGTATATTCGGGGTTCCTTTGCTATTAATGGCAAGAGAAAGACCGAATATAGCTTCCCAAATAAGTTCTATTTAAAAATGTTTTCACTTTAGATATTTAATACTTAAGCTACAGAGGTAATAATATAAAAAGCAAAATTTTTAATTTTTCCAGTTTCACCTATTTTTTTTTACTACTTAGGATTTGGATTAAAGAGGGTTAAATGTCCAAAGTGAAATCATTTTAAAATAGCACATAAATAGAGCTACGCTATATTTTTTTGAATTTTTCCATTTGACCTACTTAGGATTTTCATTGAACAGAGTTAATATTTCAAACTTTGAATTTTTAATATAATTTATTTAATAAATGACTAGTAAATCCTTTCCAAAAATATCTGATAAAAAAGCACAGCCACAAATCTCTAGCATCATTAAATTTTAAATTTACAAACTATTTGTTGATAAATTTTATGTGATAATTTGACGATAGAAACTTTGTGGCAAAACTTCTTTCCTTTTTTAATTTTTAGTCACAAGAGAAAATGTATTTTAAAAAAAATGTCTAAATGTCTGAATGGTGGGATGTTTAAAAATTTTTTTTTGACGTTTAGCCCCTAGGCGTCGTGTTTTTCACTAAATTTTGATTATAATAAATAAGTTGAAAATGATTTCAAATAGTAATATAAAATTCTCTTCTAAATTATAATAATGTACATAAATTAAGAGAGATTAGAAAATTACATAAGAAGGGATTAAGAATTAGAAGATTTAGACATTGTAGAGGAGGGTTTTGTTGCGTTGTGCCTAACTTTGAATAAGTTTGGAAAAATAGTCAATAATACATAGAGACGTAAGTCAAAATAGATACAAGGTGGGTAAAAAGTAGAAGAAGCAATTACATAAATTAGTTAATTAGACAAAAAAGAGTAAAAAGGTATAGTGAATTGATCATAATAATTATTTCCGAGGTTGCCTGAATGTAGATGAGTACTTATAGAAAAAATGTGAGTCGTCAACTCCATTTACATCTGGACCGTCGAGGTCAACGAGCTCATTCCAACCACCCAGAGTGACAGACGGTTCTCCAAAAACTCGGGGACTTCGGTTGAATGTCACTCTCTCAGGCATGAGGTCATCAAAGTAACACTTACAAACACAACAAGAAGGGAATCGAAACCTACAAAAAGAAATTTCAATTTTTTATAATTTATTCAAGCTTAATTGACCTAGGTCTTCACCTCTCTCACTTACCAATCAGAAAATATTCCTCTGCATTCATTCTGAGGATCAAATGCAAGTAGTCGATGAAGTCGATATTGTTGCTCGCATCTAAAAACAAAAATATATAAGATTTCGCATAAAGATCAAGATTTCTTTAAATTTAGGGTTAATTTAAAAGTTAATTTTTAATTACACCGATCTCACCTGCATCCATCCCTACAGTACATTTGTCTATGCTCATTGGTGCATTTTTCCNACATATTTTTAATTACACCGATCTCACCTGCATCCATCCCTACAGTACATTTGTCTATGCTCATTGGTGCATTTTTCCCAGTGAATATACTGTTCAAATGGATACAAATTTAACAAAGCAAGAACTTCTCCTCGAGTATTATTTGCCCAATATGGTGCCACCACTTCTTCTTTNCCCAGTGAATATACTGTTCAAATGGATACAAATTTAACAAAGCAAGAACTTCTCCTCGAGTATTATTTGCCCAATATGGTGCCACCACTTCTTCTTTTACTGGACATGCGTTCCTAAAAATCATCCAATCAGAATTAAGAATTTTTTTTTTNGGTGCCACCACTTCTTCTTTTACTGGACATGCGTTCCTAAAAATCATCCAATCAGAATTAAGAATTTTTTTTTTTTTTACAAATTTGTAGCCGCTATTAACAATAACCTAAGTTTCTAATGTTTCTTACATTAATGGAAAACGGTGAAATTTTTTATTTCAATTTCTCTTATTTTCGCACTAAGTTCGCTGTCGCTATATATATATATATATATATTTTTCGGTTTAATTTTTTCGCAATTTTTGAAATAGATCGCTTGGAACCGTGCTTTTTACTTACACTCCTTGTTTCTGATTGGTTGTTCGTATTCTAGGCTCCTCTGTAGTCGTCGTACTCGGTGGTTNGGTGCCACCACTTCTTCTTTTACTGGACATGCGTTCCTAAAAATCATCCAATCAGAATTAAGAATTTTTTTTTTACAAATTTGTTTGTAATGTTTTTTACATTAATGGAAAACGGTGAAATTTTTATTTCAATTTCTCTTATTTTCGCACTAATTTCGCTGTCGCTATATATATATATTTCGGTTTAATTTTTTCGCAATTTTTGAAATAGATCGCTTGGAACCGTGCTCTTTACTTACACTCCTTGTTTCTGATTGGTTGTTCGTATTCTAGGCTCCTCTGTAGTCGTCGTACTCGGTGGTTTACTGTTAAACTTTTCAAAATCTTGAAACAACAACATTTGACCTTCATTTCGAGTTTTTTCACCTTCTTGATNTTACTGTTAAACTTTTCAAAATCTTGAAACAACAACATTTGACCTTCATTTCGAGTTTTTTCACCTTCTTGATCCTCTTGTGATGAATTTCGCTTCACTTGAACTTCCACTTGTACTGATTCGTCCGACGTCATCTCAGATGCTCCTGACGAATCATGGTGTGATTTTGGAACATTTTGATCAAGCGCCATAGTCGATGGAACTGGGACTAATTCTCCCTCAGGTAAAGAAGTCGATAGAGTACTATCCGTATCCCCAAGCAGCGGTTCGTCTGTCGCCTAAAATTAACATCAAAAGTACCACAAAATTGATTGATTTTTTGAACTTGGTTTCAAATTTACTGTTAATTTTTAAATAATTTTTTTTGTTTTTACCAATGAAGAGACTATACCCATCCCTCCAGTATTCTCAACTGCTTCCTTGTCCATAATTTCTTCTGTAGTAGTCACCATGTCAGGAATCGTTGTCAAAGAATCACTCTCTTCTGATTGGTCACCACTGGTACTATTATTCCCAACGGAATTATTTACACGTCCAGTAACAATTTCAGTACTAGTTCCTTTAGAACTGCTCACAGTACTAGTACTACTGATTCTAATTTCAGTTTCTTCAACACTACTGCTCATGACGACAAGAGTAGGAATAGATTCAGTAGTAAAGTGACTGGTTGAGGCAGGGTCAAAGGTCGTGATTGGTCTGAAGAGGTCATCGAAATCTCTTGATTCTTCTAATGTATTACTATCTCCAGAGAATTCCATCCGGAGAAGTGAGAGTTGACGTACTTCACCATACATTCTGCGCATGAGCCCTTGATTTTCAAAAACAAAACGTCGAACCGAATGCCTGTAACAAAAAAAAANACCATACATTCTGCGCATGAGCCCTTGATTTTCAAAAACAAAACGTCGAACCGAATGCCTGTAACAAAAAAAAAAGTAAAGAAATTTAACTTATTAGAATTTTGAATGATTAAAATGAGTTGTGATTGGTTTATATTTGAAAATTTATTCTTACCAAGGGTAGTAAGGACCTGGAAGTGTACACCAACTGTCCATTGTATGTGCCATAGTATCACAAGNACCATACATTCTGCGCATGAGCCCTTGATTTTCAAAAACAAAACGTCGAACCGAATGCCTGTAACAAAAAAAAAGTAAAGAAATTTAACTTATTAGAATTTTGAATGATTAAAATGAGTTGTGATTGGTTTATATTTGAAAATCTATTCTTACCAAGGGTAGTAAGGACCTGGAAGTGTACACCAACTGTCCATTGTATGTGCCATAGTATCACAAGNCTATTCTTACCAAGGGTAGTAAGGACCTGGAAGTGTACACCAACTGTCCATTGTATGTGCCATAGTATCACAAGGTGTGTGTATTTGTTGTCTTGATGACCTGGATGTCTTGACAGGTCGTGAACAGGTCATGAACTCGTCTTGTCCATCAACTAGACTCAATCCAAGGGTCAACAGCACCTGTTTGTACAGTTAACCCAATTAATTAACAATAAACAATCACAGACAAACAAAACATTAACCTAACAACTCCTAACCGTATGACCAGTTATCCTAAAACCATTATTGATTTTTGCACAAAAAAAAAGCAGCAGTATTATGTCTTTTTTTTTTTGCAAAAAAAAAAAAAAAAAAACAAAAAAAACAAAAAGAAAATTTATAAATTTTAGTTAAATGTCTTGTTTCTTTGGTTTACAGTTGATTATTTACATGGAAATGGTAAGACTTGACAGAAAATGAGAGTAGTACTTCCTTTTAACAACAATTACCAAAGTTAAGTAGGACTTTACGAATACATCTTTGACTCAAAATTAGTCATTATTACCTACAACAATATTACGTTATTTACATATGTACAACAATGGACTGTTTCTTAAAAATTATACAGAAAATGAATTGTACTGAGACTTGAAAAAAGTGAAATATGAAAGTTCTCCACGCTATTTTCTCATTCCATGTAGATAAAATACATTATTACCTTAATTATATTAATATTAGGTACAAATTAAAAAAAAAATACAATTTTGCTCCATTGTTGTCAATAATAACAATAATAATAGTTTTGGAAGAAACAGAATAACAGATAAAAATAGAAATTGAACACCAAATAACTTTTCGTTAACAACAATAGATTAGGATTACATAGTTGTTNATTGTACTGAGACTTGAAAAAAGTGAAATATGAAAGTTCTCCACGCTATTTTCTCATTCCATGTAGATAAAATAACATTATTACCTTAATTATATTAATATTAGGTACAAATTAAAAAAAAAAATAGAATTTTGCTCCATTGTTGTCAATAATAACAATAATAATAGTTTTGGAAGAAACAGAAAAACAGATAAAAATAGAAATTGAACACCAAATAACTTTTCGTTAACAACAATAGATTAGGATTACATAGTTGTTNAAACAGATAAAAATAGAAATTGAACACCAAATAACTTTTCGTTAACAACAATAGATTAGGATTACATAGTTGTTCGTTCAACAATAGAAATAGTCATCTTCGCTTTTACTTTTTTGTTTTTTCTTACCGTTATATGAGTCCAAGTGTAAATAATAGCGATTATTTCCATTTTTTTTTCTCTTCTACTTAATAGCTGGGAAGAAAATCAAAAAAATTATAGAAACTAATTCAATAATTAGTATTGTTGTCAAAGGTCAATGGCTTTTATACCGTTTTCTTCAAGTTGAGTCCCACAACAATAGAATTATTATTATTATTATTATTATTATATTATTATTATACTCTTGACTCAACCAATCTGCTACCTTCTCCAATTACAACAACTGTCCAAAATTAGCATGGTTCTAAAGTATATCACTCTTGATTTCTTCTAGTGTCAAAAAAAAAAAAAAAAAAAAAAAAAAAAGACCAAAAATTCTAATTGCAGAGACGAAAGAGACAATAATAATGAAAATGGTATTATTTCTGAGCCTAGGACAAGAGAACAATAGAAAAGTTTTGATTCTGAGACTGAGTGAATCTCTCCAATGAAGCACGAGAAGGAGAGAAAAAAGTAGAACTGGACTGCAATGAAGAAGATGAAGAAGAGACAGAAATGTGTGTCAACACACCGTTATTCAACTTCATTTGACTCTTCTTTTTTTTTCACTTCTTCCAACAACACCTTCAATCAACAATGAGTCGGTGTGGGAAGAAGATCCACTAATTCACTTCATTGAGTCGAATAACAATGGGACTCACTCAGGTTTTAGGTACGTAAAAACAAGACATTCAAATCGACTTTCAACTCAATCTCACTACTACACTTATTACAACTAAGTGCCTGTCTTGTACTTATAAAAAAAAAAAAAAAAAAAAAAAAAAAAAAAAGTTTTGAATTATTTTCGCATTTCCGTTCAGTTGAGTCTTGAGTGTGAGTCTCAAGCTTTTTTTTTCGAAATTGATTTCGAAAATTAGTAACTTTCTAGACAATCGTGGTTATCATCACAAGCAAGAGGCATTCGCGATCTTTAGAGATTAATTTCACAACAAAAGCTACTTTGTGAAATTAAAATTTGGACTGGAAGGAACCTATAACAAAATGTTAACAAAAAAAAAAAAAAATTTTTTTTTTGTTAAGAGTTTGTAACTTTCAGAAGTTGTACCAAAAATTATCAAAGTGGTAAAAATTCTGTTGAGGCTTATATCACTAGTCCACGTAATATAACTTTATTAAAAAAAAACTTTGTACTCAAAGCAGCCTTTTTTCTGACGTAAATAGATTTATATTTTGTAGTGTTTCCCGCCCATAAGGGCTCCAGTAGAGTCATTTGAACCTTCACTCGATAGGTCATCATCTGTACAAGAGCTGCTACTCGAACTAGAGCTGTACCGTGGCGTTTGTGTCGTTGAGTTGTCGCTGTTTGAACGGAAGCAGCGTGGAGACGTTGTCACCTCAGAATCAGGTTCAGAGAAGGAGAGCGATATCCGGAAGTTGGATTTATTTGTGATTAAATTTTTATTTGCTTTGTCGAGATGAGACTTTTGGAAGGTCAAGTGCATTGAAGGTACTGGCACTTTCTTCATCTCGTCAAATCTAAAATATTAATTTTCATACAATTAATATAGTGGAATTATTATTTAGAAGATATTCATAGTAACCGCAAGCAATGAAGCCAAGATTGAGCTAACTATTTAGAATTTCGGGATTACTATCATAATGCTACAGAAATTATACAAACCTCTCACAGCTACGCTGTTCGCAGCTACTTAGCATAAAAAGTTATAATAATTATAAAATTTCTTTTTCATTTATATATTNAGTGCATTGAAGGTACTGGCACTTTCTTCATCTCGTCAAATCTAAAATATTAATTTTCATACAATTAATATAGTAGAATTATTATTTAGAAGATATTCATAGTAATCGCAAGCAATGAAGCCAAGATTGAGCTAACTATTTAGAATTTCGGGATTACTATCATAATGCTACAGAAATTATACAAACCTCTCGNTTAGAATTTCGGGATTACTATCATAATGCTACAGAAATTATACAAACCTCTCACAGCTACGCTGTTCGCAGCTACTTAGCATAAAAAGTTATAATAATTATAAAATTTCTTTTTCATTTATATATTTTACTTACTTATCATCGAAACGAGCCCATTGTTCGGGAATGGGTGAGCGGTGCTGTTCAGTCAGAGGAGGGCAACTCATTGTCCTGTCCAGCTCGCGTACATTATCACTGCTATTTCTAACTGCCGGAGTTTCTTGTAGAGAAAACCTAGAGAGAAAAAAAAAATACAAAAAAAAAAGTTAAATACTGATTCGTTTGACCTTGAGAATATAAAATTTTTCTACTTCTCACCTGACTGCGGTACTGTTGGTAGGCGGGGGAAGTGAACAGTCTTTGGAGTTACTCCCTGGTTCCTTGTCAATGAAAAAAGTATTGAACCAGAAGTGACATAGCCGTTGTTTCGTCATCATATTTTTTACAAAGAGTTCTACTTTGATATCACCGTGGAGTGCCAGCGGTTGGATCAGTGCCATTGAAAACGATCCTGTGAATAATACATATAAAAAAAAAATACTTAAAATAAAAAATCAATTAATTCTAATTAATTAGTAANGGTTGGATCAGTGCCATTGAAAACGATCCTGTGAATAATACATATAAAAAAAAAATACTTAAAATAAAAAATCAATTATTCTAATTAATTAGTTCCCTTAGCACAAACATAAAAACAAACCTTAACCTACCTCCAGTTTTTTTCCATTCAATACCCCCATGTCCACTACTATATTTACAGTCCTCAGTTCCAGACTGTGTAATTGAGATATAAATTGTTCCCGTTGAGCCGCTCGTACTAATAGATCCTTCCAATGTCAACTCAAGGAGATGGACAACCCTTAAAAAAAAAAACACAGAAAACATTTAAATATTATTTAAACAAAAAAAAACCTTTAAAACTTTAATAAAATTTAATAAATTAACAAGTTTAAACAAATTTACCTTTGTGTATACTGGAGTTCAGGTGACTTGAGAATTTTTTCGTAATACTCGACATATCTTCGCTATAAACCAAAACCAACAACATTACTCACCAATAATCATTTTATGATAAATTAATAATTATTATTCAATTAACCTGTGAGGGTATAGTGACACCTTTGGAGTCATGTGTTCTTTCCTTGGCGTAGTAACACATGGCATCGTTAGCAGTCGTCGCTTGGTTACTATGTAATAGGTAACAACAGATCATCACTCCCGTTCGACCCTACAAACAATAAAATAAATATACATATATAAACCCATTAATCTAGTATCTTTACTGCTATTATCTTTATTTTTTTTTTAAATCATCATACCTTCCCAGCCTTACAATGAACCACAGCCACATTCTTTGGATCAGAATTCAACCAATTTTGAACATCTGAACAAAATGCAGGGATGATGCTCAAACTCGGTGGGTTATGATCTTTGAAGGGAAAATGAGCCACTCGCCCTTTGAACTTCTGAGGATCATAGGATCGTTCTATAAAAAAAAAAAAATATATATAAATAATACATAAATTGATTATTATAATTCACCATTACATCAGTCCATGAATGACATCATCCTCATTTAACAAATGTAAATGTATTCCGTAAATTAATATCTATTGTTACAATAACCTTAGGTATGACTAATAATCTATAACAAATTCTCATTAATGTAAAGTTCAATGAATTTTTATATAATAAACCATTCTAAATAATCATAACTATAAAAATTGAAATTTCATTAAAGTGATCATGGCATGAGATATATCCTCTTGAGTTCATTTCAATCATATGATAGAGCAGAAACGTGAGGCTAATAAATTCATATTTGATGGGACATGTGAATTTGACATGAAACTTTCGGAAACAGTCACATAATAACTCTTATCGCATTTTGGCCTTTTCAGTTTGCAGATGCACAAAAAAAAATTTTTTTTTTTCTTTTTCTGCAATATTAATATTTCCTGGTTCGACAAGAATAATGATATAATTTCTATTATTCAATAATATTCTTCCATACCATGAGTCATGAGTCATAGCATTTAATTTAAAATATTACAGTAGGCCTCGGCTGCAGTTATACCAACTCAGGATTCTTAGTTTACTGTAGTCAATGTTAACAATACACGACATATCTAACCAAGTTGTGTTTCCTATAAACGATAACATGAATCCCAAGAAATTGGAATATTTAGTGGGAATTAAGGTTCGGCTTAATCCAATTAAAACACACGGCATGGCTACTATGACTATGAAAATTAATTTTCTAAGCCGCGGTTTACTGTAGTTGTCGAAAAGAGTTACTTTTCTTCATTCAACATCAATCTAATAACAAATTAAAAAAAAAAAATTTTTTTTTTTAAATAATGTGGAGATTTATTGTTTATAAATATTCTTTATATTAGCAATAAATTTATAGCCGAATTTCACTGTATAAATTAATATTACAGAACAGAGGTTTAAATCCTAATAAATACAATAGGGGTCTACCTTTTCATATTGCACACTTTCACAGAAGTGTGAAGGAGAAGTGCGAAACTCCTCCCCAGAAANTTCTAAGCCGCGGTTTACTGTAGTTGTCGAAAAGAGTTACTTTTCTTCATTCAACATCAATCTAATAACAAATTTAAAAAAAAAAAATTTTTTTTTTTAAATAATGTGGAGATTTATTGTTTATAAATATTCTTTATATTAACAATAAATTTATAGCCGAATTTCACTGTATAAATTAATATACAGAACAGAGGTTTAAATCCTAATAAATACAGTAGGGGTCTACCTTTTCATATTGCACACTTTCACAGAAGTGTGAAGGAGAAGTGCGAAACTCCTCCCCAGAAAGTGTAAAGAACCAATTACAGAAGCGCAGAAAAACAGGTCTCACCCGAAAAAATTTCATACTTGAGCACTTTCACACTTTCACAGAAGTCTTTACAAAAGTGTGAAAACACGCCCCAAAATTCAAAATTTGCCAATGAGACTCCACAGCGGGACAAAGTGTGAAAGTGTGAAAGTGATCAGATAATTTTTTTCACACTTGCTTACAACTTCTATTCCTCCGTCAATTAAAAACTTGAGATTTTCGATTTTAAATTGTTTTCAAGATTTTGATCAACGACATTGATAATTTTTGATAGCATTTATTATTTATTAGCGTTTATTTATGACATTAATAACGCATTGATAGCGTTTATGTATTGCCTACACTCAATTAAATAACCCTAAATAAATTACTGAAATTTTGAAAATTTAGCCTTATTTGATTGTTTTCCCATTTGGATTATTTAATTACTACTTCAAACCTAGGGCTCATCCGATTCCTCTTCACAATTTTGCACACTTAAGTACAGAAAGAGTTGAAATATTTTCAAGTGTGAAGGGTTATAAGGTCTCACCCGCTGTGGCTTCACACTCATGCGCGCTTCAACATAAAAGTGTGCAATAAAGTCATCTGTGAAAGTGTGAAACTAAAAAGGTAGACCCCTAGTCTAAATTATAAAAAATTTGACTGCTGAATAAAAAACTGAATTGTTGTTTCTCATAAAAATGTTTAAAACTGGAGATTTATTATAAATTTTTATTTTATTTTACAGAAGATAAAAAGACGTGTCTCCAGTTTACTGTTCCACTCTCTCTAAATTCAGTATGAGTATGACTAATCAGTAATCACAGTAACATATGTTTATTACTTTTTGTAAAAATAACTCAACAAAAAAAAATTTTTTTTTTTTTGTTTCGTACGTTAGTGTAACTTTTCTGTAATTTTAATATCTAATCTCTACATCTTATAAGTAAAAAAAAAAAAGAAAACTAGTCACCACCGGTCAAAAAATTGGCAAAAACTGGATCTACAAGTTAATTAAATCTATTCATAGCATGCAAGAGATTTAAATCTAAAAAAATATTCTTGCATGTTAGAATAAGAAATTTAGGGAGAGCTCAGTTACGTTATTATTAATCTAAGAAATAACTACACCCACGAAAACTTTATTTTTTATATTTTTATTCTTGGAACAGGTTTTCCCACCGGTTTGCAAATTTATAAATTACTTATGTTATTAGCTAGCTTGCGTTTCCAATCGGCACAAAAGTTTATAGAAAGTTTGAAATTTGCTAAGATAAATCGTAATCATAAGAATTTGAGTTTGGGTCTTGTATACTATCAACTATCAAATCAAACTATAAAAAATAAAATGTGAAATTAAAAAAAATTTTTTTTTTTTTTTCATTTACGAATTTGGCTCGTGTTTATAAGAAGGAGTTCTACAACTCACATAATCTTCACAAATGACCACGTGACTATTGAAAATGATACAAAATATAATCCCAATCTTCATAAATTCTTTCAAAATTGAAAATGATACAAAAATGTGACACATGATTTCAAATCTTCATAAATTTTGTTAAAAAAATTTAAAACTTCATCGAAGACAACTCAAGATGTCACTTTTTATAACAACTTACAAATTTTTAGTTTAATTTTCTAACTCTTAGACTACTGCGCGTACGGATTTGAATCCACCCAACCCTTAAAACGGTTGCTATGACTTCCTGAGGACACCTATATTTCGGGTAGCTGTCTAAAAACGTTTTTCTGACGACTTAGTCAGCGCGAAAAAAGATTTTATGAATCAGTTTGACTCTGGTTTAATAATTTCTCACTGTCTACTGTCAAAATTAACTAACTTGTTACATTTCATTTGACAATGACATCGTCCAGCCACATACAAAATGTGTATAATATTATTATTTTTATAAAATTTTTTAATTTATTACAACCATAAGTCGACTGACTACATCCAAAACTCCCTATTACTTTCACAAAATATTATTATTATAATTTAATTTACCTGAACAGAGATTGTAAATTTTGTATTTCCCTTCATGCTTCTCTTCCAGGAATCTAGTGACTTCATCGATATTGTTTCGATAGAAAGCTTCAAGTGCTTCACCAGGAAAGCCCATTGCAATTACATTACCACAGATATCTGTAAAAATACCAAAAAAAAAAAAAAAATAACAAAAAATTATTTAACGCTAAACATTGATATAAATTTCGTTGATCATACTCATACAGAATTGAATTGATTTTTTTTTCACGTGGTTCATTCCAATCAAAAACCACAAGAGACTCGTTAAAAAAANCATACAGAATTGAATTGATTTTTTTTTCACGTGGTTCATTCCAATCAAAAACCACAAGAGACTCGTTAAAAAAAATATTTTTTTCTTCTCATTTCTATACTTACACTTCCATCGAAACCAAAAAAAAATAAATAAATAAGANCATACAGAATTGAATTGATTTTTTTTTCACGTGGTTCATTCCAATCAAAAACCACAAGAGACTCGTTAAAAAAATATTTTTTTCTTCTCATTTCTATACTTACACTTCCATCGAAACCAAAAAAAAATAAATAAATAAGAGNAAAAAAATATTTTTTTCTTCTCATTTCTATACTTACACTTCCATCGAAACCAAAAAAAAATAAATAAATAAGAGAAAACTGAATAATTTATGCATAATGGACTTATAATAATTCCCCGAATCAAACAAACTCCCCATGAATACTAAGAAATTATAACAACAACCAACAACACGGAATCACCCAACGACCTCTAAATTTCAAGATCAAGTTTCATTTTTCAATTTTTTTTTACATTAACTGCAATATGCAATTACCAAAAGCTCCTATTAACTCTCTTAATTAGCTTTTCCACCATTATTGTCTCTCTGCCAAATTCTTCATCGTGCTCAATTTGCACAAAAAAAAANCTCTTAATTAGCTTTTCCACCATTATTGTCTCTCTGCCAAATTCTTCATCGTGCTCAATTTGCACAAAAAAAAAATTTATTCCAAAAACCATCATCCAGAAACTACGTCAGTCAACTAGGTTATATAGGATTCACAGAGTATAAGTAGATTTTGTGCCAAATATTTTTTTTAAGCTCTCTTGGCATTGACACACNGTATATAGGATTCACAGAGTATAAGTAGATTTTGTGCCAAATATTTTTTTTAAGCTCTCTTGGCATTGACACACGACACAGCTGCAAAGCGGAGGAAACTGCTTCACAAAATTTCACAAAAAATCAAAACTATCAGAGAACGACATGAATTATATAATAATAAAATTACTAATTTTTATTTATATTATTAACACTNAATCAAAACTATCAGAGAACGACATGAATTATATAATAATAAAATTACTAATTTTTATTTATATTATTAACACTGGCTCCATGACAGGAAAGTATGCATATGTGGCATAAGATAGGTTAGTAACCATATTTCTTATACCAACTGTNACTGGCTCCATGACAGGAAAGTATGCATATGTGGCATAAGATAGGTTAGTAACCATATTTCTTATACCAACTGTTATAAAAACGTATTATTAAAGTAGTTTTCTAAATCACCTGTGTGAGAAATTATAACATAAAATCTAAAACCTAAACCGGAAAAGTAAAAAATCCCATTAAAAAAAAATACATTTTTTTTTACCAAATTATAAATTAACGAAAAAACTCACTCATTCTTCAACAGCTTTTGATCAAAATTCAAAAATCAAGGTTTAAAAAAAAAGTCATTATTAAAGTAAAGTTGAACTAATATGAACAGAACAACACCATATTATAGTCACACATTCTAAGTTTTGTCAAAAGTAAAATAACTAATATGTCTAATAATATTCAATATTCAGAGTCCCTGAGTTCCAATGAATTGTAATTTGTAATTCTGGCTTTAGTTTATGATTTTTTTTTTTTTTTGTGAATAATGAAAACTAACCATTAATCCTTCAATACTAATCTCAAGTTGTTTAAAATGAGGTGAGGGTAAAAACCGGGTCAATCACTTCATAATAGTAGTAAGTCATACAAAATTTGATTGATTTTTATAGTCAATTATTAATTATTACAAAAAAAAATCCAATTTAACTCTTATTCGTATTTCGTGATATCCTTCAAAGAAAAAATAAAATAGAGCTTACTTTAGCTAAGCTTTTAAGCTCGACCTCGATTTAACATGAAGGAGGTATTAACCTCAAACATGCCTAAAGTCAATGATTTACAAAAAAAAAAAAAAAAAAAAATTCAAAAAGTATTATAAAAAGGTATTAGAAATTTTGATAAAATATTGATACAATTGGAACTTTCAATTTCCTTAATACTTGGTTTATTCAACCAGTAATAATTATTAAATTTTTATATGAAATCAACCCAACCTAACCAAGGACAACCTCGCCTAGAAACAAAGTTTCCAGGTAGAAAGAAAAACCTTTAAATATTTAATTTCAAACTTTATATGACAAGTTTCATTCCTTTCAACCTCAATTAAAAATAAATAAATCTAAAAAAACCAATAATTTTCATTAGGATGGGGAAGTTTGATGAAATTTCATATTTACAAGGCTAACCCGAACCCGACCCGCCCAATGTCAAAAAATAAAATCTATACCATGTCCTCTTCACAATTTGACTTAACTCAAGAACCCTAAAAATAGTAATATAATAATAGTCCTTGTCATGTAACCAAATGAATAAAAAAAAAAAATTAGCTACACGTTAGACATCATGGTATAATCTAAAAAGAACCAATTTTAGGCCAATGAGCTTCGTTTTTTTTTTTTTTTTTTTTTTTTGCATTTGAGACATTATAATATATGAATGATGGAGAGACTTGAGCAAAAGAGAACAGAGCTAGGCTTTTTTTTCGTTGACCTTCAATTTTATACCACGTCTCGTTTTCCTGTTGTGTAGCAGGTGGAAATTTGCAATCATTCCCTCACTACATTGTATTATAAATTTTCGCAGTGAATATTTCCCATTTATTTGCACAGGATGGGGAGCAACCACAGGAAAATGGAGACTAGGGTAGGATAGAAAACTCAATGACTAATGGTTTTTATAAAGACTCATTTTTTTTTCTTCTAAAACGAGTAAAAAAAAAAAAGTTACAGAAGTTTCATCTCTATTCGAATTTCAAATAGAGGTGAAAACTAATTAAGCAACTGCACTTAAGATAAAACTTTGATAAGAGCTAGCGACACGAGGTCAACAATTTGGGTCAGGTTTGATATTTAACTTGCCTAAAACTAAAACGTAAGCCATCATCCATCATCCATCATATTCCTTATAAATCAATCATGTAAAGCGACGTTTAGACTTTAGACTCTGTGAACTTTTAGGGAGTTGGTAAAAAAAAAATTGTAAATTTCTTGATGGTTCGGTTTTGCTGATGAGTTTTTGTGCTATAATTTAGGTTGAGGAAGGTCAAACAATGTAAAGTTTCACCCAAATTGAACTAAAAATGTGCCAACTTGATTTTGAATAGGTCACTAGATTAAAGTCAAGTTTTTAAAAATATGTGAAAAAAAAATTTTTTTTTTTTTTTTGATTAACTCTTTTCTCTAAATGCACTAAAAGTTCAAGTGGTTTTTGAAACACTTCAAAAAGTACAAAAAAAATGTTAGATAACGAGACATTAAATTAAGACACATGATACGTAATGGATCTGTCATCAAGTAATAATTTTGCTTTTTGAATTTGAGTGAAGTATAAAGAATATTAATATTGTAAAAAATTAACCTTTTTTTAACCTCAAATTATTCTAATAATAGTAATTGTATAAAATATTGAATAATGCTTGGAGGGTTTCAATTCAAAAAAAAATCCAACTTGGGAACATTTATGTAAGGTTTTTGACATGTAAAATCATCTCATGACTAATTCAAGACATTCAAGTCTGTGTGACTGGTGTCTGTCACTTTTTGTCTCGTTGTCATGTCATAGTTAAAAAACGGAGCATGCTTTTATCACGTTGCCATATTTAGCATAAGCAAACAAAAAAGTATAAAATTTAATTTTTTTTTAATTCCAAAAAAAAAAAAAAAAATGTTAAAAAAAACTCTAGTGTTATTCTGCTCAGAATCGAGAGGTACACATTTTTTTTTGGCAAGAAAGAGTAGCTGAGACTTGGATAAAAAGAGTTGAATGAAAAATTAACAATTTAAAATAATAAATTAGTAAACAATTCTAATTCAAAAAACGATATTGGACATAAGGTTTACGTTTAATTCGTATTATCGATTGCTCTGCTCATTCATGTAATACGAGACAAGACGAGCCTCTCCTACCAAATGGACGATTACTATTGGTTGAATAATTCTAATCGCTTATCTATCATCAGGGAACAAAATCGAGACAGCCTGACTCCAATCTCTCATGAAATGACACTCGACACCNATTGGTTGAATAATTCTAATCGCTTATCTATCATCAGGGAACAAAATCGAGACAGCCTGACTCCAATCTCTCATGAAATGACACTCGACACCAAGTGCGACAAAGAAGCCTAAAAAATCAATCGAGGCTTCTTTATCTCAAGTGCATCAAAAAAAAACCTAGGGNCCAAGTGCGACAAAGAAGCCTAAAAAATCAATCGAGGCTTCTTTATCTCAAGTGCATCAAAAAAAAACCTAGGGTATGCATACTTAGAGTCTAATATTAGTGTGTAATCTTAAAACCAATTGAAGGTTGATATGATTACGAAATTGAAATCTAAGACCGTGTATTCAAAAAGTTCAAATTTGGCAAAGAAAAGGCGGGATAAAGCAGGAAACTGATACAAGTAGTACTAATTAATTTAAGTCATATAATTTATGACATGAAGTTCCAGTGTCGTGTTGTGCCAATGTCAATTGAGTAAGACATGAATTAAATTTACAATGAATTGAAAAAAAAAAAACACAAAAGAAACATGCGCGGAAGCTTGGTCAAATTAACCAAAAATATTGTCAAAAAATTTACATAATCGTTCTCAATTGGTATCGTATTTGTTAAATTCATCTCGAATTTTGTCGTCATTTACGTCAGAGCAAAGTCAAGTAGCTGTTGCTAGAGTATCAGAAGGAATGTGCAAAACTGCTAAAAGTGCTAGATTTTGAACATGAATCACGGAAATGCGGAAGCAGAGGTGAACTCAAGGTAACCAGCATCAGCATAGTTCCAGAATCAGTCAGAACGTCAGCCTAATCGTCATAATTTATTTCATTGTCTTCAACTTTGCGGTATCTAATCGTCATCAACACCATGTGTGGCAGTTCCAGCATCAGCGGAAGCATTCCTGTCAGAACCAAGGACTGTCAAAATATTCTAAATTTTAACAAGTTTTAGAATACTATTGACATTCAGATGATGGTTAAATTTTTTATATTTTAACACATAGCCAAAGCTAACCTGACCGGTAGGTAACAGTTAGGTCAAAATGATTCAGACAAGTCAAAATCACGCTGCTGTCCAACTGTGTCGTTTTTTTTTTCGAATTTTGTACTCTGCAAATCTTACGATTGTTGTAAACAAAAGAAGCTAAACGGCCAATTCTCATCTCACCTAAGTCTAATTTAATTCATGATTAAGAACATATTAGTGAAGGAATGAATGAAGATGACTTACAAGACAGGTCTAAGTCGAAGCCATCCTTCTGATAGCGCTTCTTCTTCTTACTCACGAGCCCTTTAATGATATTTGAACTCATGCCACCGAGTTTGTGTATTTGAACTGACGGATTCTTCTTAACTCTTGAGAATTTTTTGGAAAATCTTTGGAGAATTACTGGCTTGTCCATTGGATAGACGTTGTCATATCCTTGGATTTTGAATTTTAAATAAAAAAATTGTTCAGAACAGACTTACTGACTTGAATTCGGTTCGTTGGTGTTGGTTGATTAAGTACTAAACTAATTACTCTGATGCATGACTAACTCCTACAAATCTTCTTTGCCTGATAGAACTCAGTTGACCTTTGACCTGAAAAAGATTGACACAAAATTCTTTCACTTCTTACTAAAGATCAAATGAAAATGAAACTTTTTGGCCGCTCTTTTTACCTCCTTTTCCAACGAGAGCAGAACTACAGCTGAGAGACATGGAAAACGAACGACACCAGCCACACTCACTCCACTTTTTTTTAGGTACTTTTGCATTGCCAATTCCACACAAAGACCTTTAGTAGAGAACCAGATTAAATGGGATTCACTAATGGTTTCATCATTTTCACCCAACGATACTCTCTGTCACCCGGATGCACCCAGGGTCACCTTGACCCATTCCACTACCGACAACAGTCCTCACATGTCAGTAACTTAACGAAAGGACTTTATTTAATTCTCAAAATAAAATTCAACTAATCAAATTCAGTTAATAATTATATCCGAAATACTTTTTTAATTTAAAAATATTAAATAAAAAACCCAGAAATTGTAAATGTTAAAATTTTTTGAAAAATTAAAGAAAAAGTAATCTTCGCGGAATTGGGTAAATGATACCTCAAACAGCAAGTTTCACATCATAGATTACGAATCTAACATGCATTATTGGCGGTCAATTCAAATTTTTCAAAACAAATTTTAAATTTTGTGCAAAACAGAAATGTTTTTTTTTTCTTTTGTAAATTTTGAAACTTTGGAGCATTTCCAGCAAATTTACGCCCGGTGCCTTAGCTTTAGCTATGTGATACCTAAATAGATGCTATTTGGGAATGCACTGGTATATCTCACATTCGATTGAATTACTTACAAGGAATGCCGAAGGACCCAATCCAAATTATCAAGGACGTCTCAGAACCTGCCACTGATCCAAATTTCACATTTTATTTATCACTTTTAATTTCAAATATTTAAAAACTTTTTCAGTAACATTTTTAATTTCAGTCAGTTTTAACACCATAATTTTATCTTATTTAAGTTTACTGATGTGCGTAATCTCATTGATAGCCAACGTCAAATAAACTTAATTGATTGATTGATACCTAAATAGATGTATAATGTGCAGATTGTAATTGTGACATCGAATATTTGTTTTCAAATCGAATTTTATGAAATCATTGAAAATTTCCATCGAGAAAGCTTAAAGAAAACATAAAAAAAATCTTCAGAAAGTCTCAAACAATACCTAAAGAAAATGTTAAAAAAAAAACATAACCAAAACTTAAACAAAAGCTAAAAAAAAATATTTTGGGTGGATAAATATGGGTAACTGGAGATAAATAAAAATGTATTTGCCTGGTGGTAGCTTTGAGTATGTCTCTTGTGAATAGCTGTTTTCAGTTGATTTTTTGCAAGAAGCTCAAGGAGGTGGCGCCGGTAGAGAGAACGGTCAAGTGCAAAAACACTTTGCATCTTTGATTTTTTTCTTTCTATCGTTATGATCCTCACTTTTGCCAAAAGTTTCTGTATTACTTAGGGGGAGAATAAAATCGTTCAGTTACTATTTTATTCTTTCTTTCCCAACCAAACTCATAAAACAAAACAACGACTAGTCAAGTTTAAATCTGTTAGTTTTATCAACAACATAAAAAAAAAAAAAAAAATAAAAATTTTGTGAAATTTTGAAATCTTCAATTATTAATCGTCTACAATTATTTTTAAAAATCCCATCGTTTCATTTTCATTTCATGTCTAGAGGATTTCAAAGACTTGTACCGTTGCCCAACTAAAGCTAATCCTTCTCAAACCGTCCCAGGAGGTGGAGCTAAAATTTCTGTGATGATCAATCACAGAGCAACTTTTTAAAATAATCAATCAAAATCATAAGTAATTGCCTGAGGCAGCGAATTCGTTAGAATTGAATCACAAGATGAAGGATTTCAATTATTATTTGAATTTTTCTGCGGCACTCACATAAAGTCTCGCTCATTCAATAAATTCATTTTATTTGTAATTTTATACAAAAAAAAATTGTTTGGAGAATTTCCAAATTCTATAGTCACACTTGTATTACTTGATTTTACCCGAAAAGAGTGAAACTTTTGTATAAGATTTGATTGAATTAACTTCATTATTGAGAAATTTTCATTTTCAGCAGGAAATTCAAGTTTATAAATTTTTACGATTAGAATTTCAAAGGAAATTCGAAAGATTATAGGGAAATTTTAATTATTCAGGAAATCAATTCAGAATTTTATATTTTTATTTATTTTATTTTTTATTTTTTTATTTTATTTTTATTTTTTGGTTTTTAGGATCTTGTATTCATTTAGAGAAATAAAGTCAAAAGAGTCAATGACTCGTACAAGAGAGTCTTGCGCCACACTTACTTCCATCATCTCTACAATATTCAAATTTTTCCTTAAAATTTTCTTCAAAAAAGGCAAAAAGTTTAATAGTATGTCACTAAAAATTTATTCTTACTCCATCTTTCAACTTTCCATGTGTAGAATTTCATTTTCAATGAAACTCTACAATCTCATTACCTTGATATCAAAATTCCAACCTCTTTGACTCAAATTTGAACTTTTGGTAATAATTTTCATCTAGCTGTGGGAAGTAATTCACGTCACGTGCGAGGTTAGTGGCTGGACATTGACTCTTTGTAAATTAAGTAAAAGAAGATGATAAATATTGTATAAAAAACCAGAAGAACCACTTCTACTTTTCTATCGTCTCATCCAAAAATTCTCATTAGGACCATACATCTCAGTTTATAAATTAACCGATGCAAAATAAGCCCTAACAATTCAAACTATAAAATCTTCAACGAGAAAGGGTTAATACCCAGATTATGTTGATTTTCTTCCTTATTAATCCCCAACAGTGTAAGTTTAGAGGCGGATTTTTTATAACGCATCAAGCCCGGCGAGCATTCATAAATTGCGCCATATTCTAAAACCGATTTCAACAAAAAATTTTAAAATTCAAACCAAATTTCGCCATTTTGCTATTCAATTTTGAAACAAAATGACTCTACATCTTAAGAAGTTTTTGCTAAAAGAGTAAATAAAATCTTTCTGCTTGATAATTAATTCCTCTATTATAAAATCCGAAGTAAATCCTAAGATTTTTGTAAGTCGATGATGAGGTTGGTGACTTCTGATTGGTTAGTTTTGATTCGGATGGGTTGAGTGACTGTTTTCTTTGTTTGACTCAGTCTGAATCCGGTATTTTGCAAAGGTACGCTCCTCAAAGTTCCCCTCAAAACTGGAAATGTACCCCTTTTGAGAAGGGATATGACCGAATCCAAGGTAATCGTCTTATACATATTCCAACAACTTACAAAATTTTTCAGATTTATCATTTTTCTTTCTTTCCTAAAAGTTGGAGCCGAGGGTAGAAACCTTTTCAGTCCGGTTTTTCTTCTGGTCGTAGAAAGAACACAAACTGTGTAAAGGAAATAGCGTCATACATTTTAACCTTTGACCCGTTTTCATGGAGGGGTATTTAGTTTTGTTGGCTGTGGTAGGGCTAGTAGGTGGAGCTCCACAGAACTGGCCCTACAGGGACTCTCTTATGCCCTATCGTTATGGCTACCCATCTCAAACTCAGTACAAGTATTTGCCACAAATTGAAGATGACGAAGATGTGGGACCTTTTCCTGCATCCTTTGCGAGACAAGACTTTGTCGTCGGGTCAGACGGTCAGTCCATAGCGCTGGCGCATATCCTTCGCCAACCGCTTTATAAGAACAAAGCCTGGTTGCCAGGGTGGAAAATGGGTGACTAACACAACTAATGCTTGTGCCATAACTTGCCGTACCATTGAATTTGTAGGATGCGTGGTATCTCTGGTTTGTTATGTGGTGTAACATCCAACGACAAATTTAAACGGCATGCCTTTGTGCTGTATACAAATTTCAACGATATAATATTAATAGTACAATGTACGGTATCATATAGTTTTTCATCCCACCATATCACCCAAAAGTACGCTACCATACCGTTGAAATTTGTTGTTGCACGGTATCGTTGTTGCTGTTGTGTACTCATAGTTATTGGTTTCATATTGAAGGAAATGTGTGCTAACCATAGGGCTGGTGAAGTCTGTCTCAGATACATTACCATTGGATCAAGTTCCATTGAAGTTTGATCAACATGTTGTCCAATCTATATCCCATGACAATTTAGAGTATTTTAGAACCAATGGTACACTGGATTTGAATGTTTGGATTATGATTCTCACCGTTATTGGCCGTTTCTTATTATTAGTGTCTTGAAATTTCAGCTTTCACTTTAATTTTCTACGCTGTGGTCAATTTATGATTAATTGTTAACTACTTTCTTAATAATTCCAGGTGACCGTGTTCGACCTACACAAGAGCCAGTAGTCGTACCTGGAGTTATTGAGACAGGGTCCGTAGCACCTGTGGTTGAACCAAGTAGTCCGCTTCTAGTACCAACAGCGGCTCCAACACCCCCACCTCCAAGGCCAGTAGGACCTGAGCAAAGTGTTGGAAAACCTGTTCAACCTGTAAGAAACAAACCCTTAAATTAAAACAATATTATGATGACGTGTTGCTTTTAATTAACGTTATAAATTTTTTTTTTTTCATTTTCTTACACTCTAAAAAACCTGTTTCTGTCATACAGCCTCCATTCCCACCAGCTCGTCCACCCCAAATACCTCAACCAATTGAAGAAGAAGATGAAGATGAAGATGATGACGAGTCTGACGAAGAAGCTGATGACGAAGATGACAATGTCAAGGAAGAAGAAGGTGACCATGGTGGAGACCATGATGCAGAGGAGGAAGAGGAAGAAGAAGAAGAAGAGGAGCGACGACGACAGGAACCGCTCAATTCTGAAGAAAAAGTTGACGCTCCTGTGGTTATGACGAAACCAGTAACACCAACTCCTATACATCCACAAAATCCATCGGTACCAGTGGTCGTTGACCCTGTCATTATGAATAAGACAACACCCCCAGTAACAGCACCACCTGTACCTGTCAACTCTGTCGAAGAGATTGTTACTCCAACGGCTGAGTCAAATGAAGTCAAGCCATTTGAGGTTGACGATGAATCATCTGAGGAACATGGACTAAGTGACGGAGTTGAAGCACTTGTCCCAGGCTATGTAACAGACCAAGGAGAAGTTTTGGTACCTGTTGACACTGTCACAGGAGATCAACCAATCTCCATTGTCCCTGGTGAGTAACTCAAAATGGCCGCTAGATTTAAAAACATTATTTTTATTTTACTTACCTCCCACTGCCATCATGCGTTGAAATTTGGTAAATAATTACTCAATTAATCACTAAAATGAGAAAATGAAATATTATAAGTAAAATTGATCAATTTTAATAAATTTATTAAAAAAATATATTTTTTTTACAGATCCATACACACCGCCAACACGGGGAGTTGCGATTGGTGGATCAAATTTTCGATTTCGCGGTCATAATTCAAATCCATATTTTTACTCTGATGTGTACTCGGATGATGTAGGAAGACAAGGTCAGTACTACCACGGGTACTGAGGGGTCACAAGTGTTTCCGTCCATGTTCATTCCGTATTATCAACACAAAATTAAAAAAAACACCTCAAAAAGCGAATAAATAATTTATTGAACACAGAAAACACTTGGTGCCCAACGAGTCACTCTCTTTGTCTCTTTACGCACTTTATTTGATTATTTACGCACTTTTCTTTATTTGTACACTTCTTATTTCTACTTTTTCGTTTTTTCACACTCCCAGACTCATCTGAAGAGGTTCCTGACGAAAATCCAAATAATTACGTTGAATCTGGAACAGATGATGAAGATAAATCTGAGAATTCTGAAATACCGGAAGGAAGGAACGAATTTTTAACTGCTTTCCCACCATCTCGAACACCTGAATTGTATGCAGTTATCAATGGTCGGTTTCCTGTTGATTCTGAAGAAACTGAACAATATGGATCTGTTATGGCTTATCGAGTCAAACAGACTCAAAGTCCTTCTGTTTCTGTTGCAGTAGCATTGTCAGGAACGAGTCAAGAACAAGAATATGTAAGCCAAAATTCAAAACATCCATACCTCAACCAAAATTTGAGGAATCCATATGTGAATCAAAATTTGAGGGATCCATATGTGAGCCAAAATTTGAGAAATCCATTTTTAAATATCAATAATCAACAACAGTTGAGGAATCCTTACAATGGACAAAAGGTTAGGAATCCATATATTGGACAGCCGATAAGAAATCCATTCATCGGTCAACATGTGAGAAATCCATTTATTGGACAACAGGTCAGAAATCCATATATTGGACAACAGGTCAGAAATCCATACATTGGACAACAGGTCAGAAATCCATATATTGGACAACAGGTCAGAAATCCATACATTGGACAACAGGTCAGAAATCCATATATTGGACCAAATTTCCGAAATCCATATGTTGGACATGTCAGAAATCCATATGTTGGACAATTTTTACGAAATCCTTACCAGGGATCATCTGAGAGGAATCCATTCATTGGTCAATATGTCAGAAACCCTTATGGTGGTAACCGATACATTTCAAATACGTACATCAATCGATTTGTCAACCGTCCACCACATACACCTTATGCTGATTTTGATGAACCATTTGTTCCAGAAATGAGGTAATGTAACTTATTAATAAATTTGTATAACATATAGGTTTTAGAAATTAACTTTTTCCTTCACTTTTACTATAAAGTTGTTATTACTAAACTGTCTAACTTCTACCACGGTTTAATTAACACTAATATCAACTTATGAGACTTAAACCTTTACTTAAACTGTTTTGAAAAAAAAAATGACCGAATTTGTGTTTAATTTTTTTGATTTTTGTTTTTGTTTTACTTAGGCCGCCATACTTCCCTCGTCCAGCCTACCAACCAGCTTCACCATTTTTCTCAGGCTATGGACCACACCCCTTCTTTGGACCTCAAGGTTTCACTAATGCAAAACCCGTTTTCATAAATAAGAAACCAGGAGTTAAACCTGGAAAAGCTAAGAATAAAAATAAAAACAAACACGTGGCCATCATTGCTCAACCAGTTCATTCAAAACCTGTCAAATTCGCTGGAGTAAACATAAGTAAGAAGCCAACACCAGTTGAACATCAAGATGACACACCTTATGCATTTGAAGACCCACATGGTTATATAAACCCTGAAGGTTCAAGTGAGTCAAGTTCAGGTCAAGTTGACTATGTCCAACATCTTCAACCAGGAAAGTCACGCCGAGCAGCGAAAATGGCCAAAAAACCAATTACAAAGAAGGAGGCTGAGAAACAAAAGAAATTGACTGACCGTGGTGACCCTTTGAATATTTTGAAAAAAGTTAGTAACCCAAAACGATCATAACTTCTTTTTTTTTTAAATAATATGTACAATTATAAATTGTCGTGACAAGTGTTAATTTTACACCAAGGACGATGTCTTATTGGTTGCTGTTGTGCTGTAATGAGTTAATTTATAATCAACAATATAAAACAAATAGAATCTGATTATTAATTGAGGGGTAAAAATATACAAAATAAATTGAAAATTTTGAAAAAAAAAAACAACGAAGAAGAGTTTAATTTATTTTTGGCTAAGTACATATTTACACTTATTATTATTTGATAAAAAACAATTGAGGGCGGGGGAAGGGGGAGGGGCTAACTCTTATGTATTATCGTAATCATATTCTTCAGGTGAATGGGGGGCGAGCGTCGTTTGCGGTGGCATCGGATTATACGGCTTATTATTACTATTCCTTGGTCTCCAACCACAGCCTATATAAAATTATATAAAAATAAAAATAATTATCAAAATTTGTAATAAAATTTATAATAAAATTAGTAAAAATTTCAAAAAATTTCAATATTTTTTAAACTAAAAATTCAAAATTTTCTTTAAAAAAAAACAAGTCAATACCTGGAAGAGGTAAACCATCGAGTCCGAGAGGACACGGTGCATCCAATCCTGGCATTCCCATCTGACGAAAAATAAAATATGAGAAAGAAGTGGGCCAAGGTCAAATGTCAATTTATAAGGTCATACCTCTCCTTTCTGTCCATCTATTCCTTTTCTTCCACGTTTTCCCTATTATAACTCCATATTATTATAAATTAATAATAAATTTAAACAATAATATTTTTCTTTAAAATTTATAAATGAATAAGAAATTAGTTAATTGATTAATTTAAAATTAAGCACCGGTGGTCCAATGGGTCCTGGCAGTCCCTATTTGACGATGAAAACTTAACATTAGTTGAGAGGTCAAAGAAACTTAATTTTGAGGGGTAGTTTGTAGTAAAAAGCAGTTAGAATTTCACCGTTTGGCCTTTCTCCCCTTTTTCACCGGGAATTCCATCAGTTCCCTAGGAACCAATCAGGAGAGGTGGATTAGTAATCATAAATACAGGTCAAAAGGTCAGTAGTTAGAATCAATCACACGCCAGTCAAAAGGAACTATAGAAGCTTCCTTACGGGGAGTCCAGGGTCACCACGTTCTCCTGAAAAAAAAATCAAGAATCAAAAAAATTTAACGAAATTTAAAAAACAAGTAGTAAACAAATTTTTTGTTTATTTACCTTTCTGCCCCGGTTCTCCAAGGGCTCCTTTCATCCCATCCTATAAAAAAAAAACATAAAATCACTAATTTTTTTCAAATTTGAAACTAATTATTGTATATAAGATTTATCAAGAAATGTTTACGTACGAGACCAGGTGGACCCTAGAAATTCGTCAGGAAATAAATAAATTCAATTAGTTTATTATGATTTCTGATTGGTTGTTGGTTGCTAAGCAAATGCACATGCAAAGGGAGGTTCAGTTCGGACCATTTGACCTGACTCTCCAAGACGACCTGGTGACCCTGGCAGGCCCATTATTCCATTTTCCCCTCGTTCTCCCTTCATTCCTGCTTCACCTTTTGCACCATCATGACCTTTCTGTAAAAGAACAACAAAATTTGGTCATTTAGTTGACCAATAGCAATTCTGCACAAAATTTTGAAAAATTTGAATATAACTTTTTGCTATAATTAGATATAATTTTATCTGATTTTTTTAAATGTACTTTTTTACCTCTCCTTTCAAGCCCGGCGGTCCCGTTAGACCTATAAATATTTTTAGGTAAGTTTATAATTTCAAAATTTCAAAGTTTTTAAATTTAAAGAACTTTTTCAAAATTTTAAGCAAAGCAAGTCTTGAATTACCTGGTGGTCCAGCAGGGCCTGTAAAAATATGAAAATGATTATAAATTTTTTTTTTCAAATTCATAAAAATTGAATTATTTTTTTTGAAAATTTTACCTGGGGGTCCTTGGACTTGAACAAAGGGTTCATCAAATGCTCCGTCCCCTTGGAGAGCCAAGTGTTGTCTTCTTCGTAATTTTTTGTACTTCTGAGGTTCTGATCTGTCACCTTTGTCACCTTTTGAACCAGGATAACCCGGCGGACCTTAAGAATTAAAGATAATAATATTACAATCAAAAATTAAAATTTTAATAAAAAAAAAAGAAAACATAAGGTTTAACTGGTTTCTTATCAGGGGTCATGTAGACTTGTTTGGGTGCTTCGCTTAGCGACAAGAATCTAAACTGACCCTGGTTTTCATAATTTTATATAAAACTTACCTGGTAAACCCGGAGGTCCCATTAATCCTATGAAAAACCAAAAAAAAATTGTTTTTCTTTCTTTCAGGTTTGAGTAGTCCCTGAGATTTGAAATTGATACAAGGTTTCTGACCTGGTGGACCAATGTCTCCATATTCTACCAAAAATAAAATTAAAATTTTATCAAAAATTTTGTTATTATTTACTTTTTAGAATTTTTTTTATAATAGCTAAATTGCTCACCTCCACGTTCCCCCTTTGGACCAACAAGGCCTGGAATACCCGGAGGGCCTAAAAAAACGTAAGAAAAAAAAAAGATTAAAATCTGACAGGATTGGTAAAAAAAAATTTAATTTTGAAGAAGTTGACTTTCACCTTGAGGGCCTGGAGTTCCAATCGGTCCAGGTGAACCTACCGAGAAGGTAAAATTTCAAGAATAAGCTAACTGAACCATGAATTCTAGATAATTTGAAAATTAAATAATTGATTTTTTTTTGTAATGTTTGAAAAAAAAAAAAAAAAAAAAAGAATCAAAAATATTTTTACCGGGTAATCCTCTAGGTCCTAATTCTCCTTTGGGTCCTGGGAGCCCTTCCCCTGGGGGTCCTAAAGGTCCTGGTGGCCCAATGTCACCTTTCATTGCAGCAGTTCCAGCCAATCCTTGCTTTCCCTACAACAGTAATAATTATAATAAATATCTTATTTTTTATTAGAAAAAAATTACAAAAAATTATTTTTTTTTACTACTGATTTTCCATAAGTATCTCTCCATTTTTTTTTCAAACTACCCACCGCCACAGTTAGTAAGTGATTAGGTAAACTAAAAAGTAGTGATAAACTAATAGTAAAGTATATCATAATCATAAAGTTGTGCTAAAAATAAAGTAAAGTAATAAAAATAAAAATTTGTTACCCAAATTTAGGAGAGAAAGTCAAATAGGCCGAACCAAATCACCAAAAAGAAACAAACAAAAAGTTGTGGGAAAGTGAAAGCAAGCTGTAGAAAGCAAAAAATAAAAAAAAATCTTTTTTTAATGTTAATAATAATTGGAGAACATGTGTAACTGCCCTGCGACCTCTTTTCCCACGACCAACACTCCCACCTGTACTTGAGTCACCTTTGTCACCCTTTGGACCTTCCGTTCAAAATAACAAGTAAAAAAAATAATAATTAGGTTAAAGACAAAATTATAAGTTGAAAAGTTGTAAAATGAGAATAAAAGCAATTTCTAAGAAGATCAAGCACATAAAAAAAATCCGACACCGAAAACTCGGCCCCAAATATCCGAACCCTAAAAACACACCGTGGAAAATTCTATCTGAAAAAAAAATCCAACCCTTAAAATCAGGGTTCGCACTTTAGCGCTAAATAGCAGTTTTAGTGAAAATAGCGCGAAATAGTGCTAAATAGTGCTAAAGTTTTTTGAAATTTTTATATCCCACAATTGCCAATAATCAGTTTGATAACAAAGTTTAAGTTAATTACCTGAATTGGCTTTACTAATATTTTAAATTTTTAAATTTCTTTACTATACAGAGGTGACCAATAAGAACTGACAGGGGATACCCCAGACTCCTACCCCCCACCTTCTTCTCCAGCTTCCATCAATGGGCAATGGATTAGTTCCTTACATCCTAAGCAAAAAAAAAGTCCCTCGACTCTTGTTTACCTTTTTTTTTTAATTCATATTCCGCGCCAAATGTTTCAAAAAATTTTAATTTAGCAGAGTGCTATTTAGCAGCAACGGTCCATAGCGCTAAATAGCAGTAAATAGCGCTATGCTAAATTTGCTATATACTGCTAAGGGCGTACACTACTTAAAATCTTTCCGACGAATATCTTGCACGATAATCAGCCCCCGCAAAAAAAAAATCCGTATTATTTGCAATTCAACATTAAAAAAGGAACTTGGAGCTTCACTATATCAAAATTTATTAGTAAATTTTTAATAATTCCGACGGCGTATTTTCCACTCAAGATTATCGGGGTCAAATCTCCAGAGTCGAAATTTCAAGGTTAAATTTCTACTGTCCCGGATCTTCATGGAATAAAAAATAATTACTAATACAAACAAAGATAGAAAATTCGACGAAAAATTGCTTAATAATAAAAAAACCACCTAGAAATAATAATAAAAAGCCATAAAATTAGTGAAGCAAAAGATATAAAAGTTATAATAAAAAAATTATGAAAAGAACCTGGGGGTCCAGGGGGCCCTTCAATGATCCCTGTGGGTAATCCCTTTCCATCCAAAGTGGACGTGAATCCCCTCTCTCCCTTCCCACCCTACCAACAAAATTCCTCAGCCAATCAAACTCTCCAAACAAAAAGAAAACGGAATAAAAAAAATCTTTCCCTCAGTCTCGATCACTTGAACTTTCTCCAAGTGAAAGAAAGATTGGTCTCAATTCTTTATCTTCTCTTGTTAAACTTTTTTTTTTTTTCCAACTCATTTCCTCCTCGTTTGTCTGTTTTTGTATCAGTTTCTTCTCAAGGAGAAAAGTTCGAGATTAAAAGTTGAGACGAACAAGAAATTTTATCAATCCAAAGAAGAGAAAGTCAAACGATTTGGTGAAAGTTTTTCCTTATCTTTTCTTCCTATTGTTGTTTTCAACAGATTTTTTCTAACTGATAGGAAAAATTTTATTTTTCAAGAGTAAAAGAACATATTGAGAAATTGGACTCTTTATCCACATTTGTCTGCTATTGATCTTCTTCTACTATTTTTTTTTTGGTTTATTGACACCGTTGTTGTCATCGTCAGCAAAAAAAGTCGCCAAAAAAAAGGAAGAAAGTGCTTGTTAAGCGCTTGAGCTTGTTAAGGGTTTGAAAAATTGGAAGGATTAGTAAAGTGAAGTTTTTATGAGTCTCTTTTAGTTAAGTGGAAGATTTCCCAACAACCAATAAAAAAGGCTTAAAATTAGGAGAAAAAAAAAATGTCAAAAGCAATCCCCTAAAGTTAGGTTTTTGTTAATTAACAAAAAGGCTGTGGTGTGGTATGGTGTAGAAAGAATAAAAAAAAAAAGTCTGGTAAAAGTTAATTAAACGAGCTGTTGCCATAAATCGCTTAGTGGTAAAATTTAGTTCATGTTTTTTCATCATATTGCTTCTATGTTACACAAAAAAAAAACATTTTTAAATAATAATTTTGTTTTCTTTACATAGGAATATAATTAGATGATTAATGACTGTATGATTACATGTGAGTATGATTACAGATTACTAATCTGTAATGTATAATTAAATCCATATGACTAATCCGTAATCATGATTTAATTAAATTGATTAGAAATATCAGTGTAACTCATGTAAATCTAAATTTTGAAATTTAGATTACATGATTACAGGAACGTTAGACAAAAAAAAAATTTTTTTTTCTCTTATGAATGAAACATGTGTAAATTTTACTCACAAAACGAACACGAAGGTCCATGTTTCATACTATTCTTATTCTATAGAAAATTAATTAATTAAAAAAATATCAAAAATATTAATAAACTTTTTTACCACTTGATAAATTTGTAATTGGTGAAAAATTTTAATGGAAATTAGAATGTTTGTAGAAGAAAATATGGTTAAATTAAAATGCCACTCAAAATACAAATACCACTCAAAATATCCAACTCCTAAACCCACACCCAAGTGTTCGGGTCGGACCCAATCCGAACACTTGGAAACAAAAATAAAAAAATTTTTTTTACAAAGCTTTTACTAAAAAGTAAAAACCTAAGAGATGCAGGTTTTTATTCTAGATTTTTTTTTTTTTTTCTGAGTGCTCGCGTTGGGGTTAGAAATCGATACTTTTGACTGGTAAAATCAAAATTGATTTGATTTTTACAAAAAAAAAATGAATTCGACATACCTTTGGACCAGCCGGACCAATAGCTCCAACTGCTCCAACAGGTCCTGGTGGACCTTCTAAACCACGCTCTCCTTTTTCACCTTGTTGACCCCTCTCACCAGTTCGACCATTGACTCCAGGTAAACCTGGTAAAACGTTACACTCCATGATATTTTACCAAAACTTGGAATAATAATTATATCTCACACATTATACCATTCATATTTTTTTTCAAGATGAGATTCAATAGTAAAATTGATAAAGGGTAAAATTAGGTAAAATGGTCATCCGTAAAATTTGATAAAAATGGTAAATGGCAAATGGTAAAATTTGATAAAAATGGTAAATGGTAAAATTTGATAAAAATGGTAAATGGCAAATGGTAAAATTTGATAAAAATGGTAAATGGTAAAATTTGATAAAAATGGTAAATGGTAAATGGTAAAATTTGATAAAAATGGTAAATGGTAAATGGTAAAGTTTGGTTTAAAAAAAGCATTAGTGGTAAGATTTGGTAAAAGAAAACGGCTATAGTAAAAATTATAAAAATGGTAAAGTTGATAAAAATTGTAATTAATAAAAATTTGGTAAAAATAAAATGATAAATTGTTAGAAATACCTTGAGGACCTTGAGGTCCAGGCCTTCCAATTCCTGGTTCCCCAGGCTCTCCCTAAAAATCCCAACAATTGAATTACGGTTTTGTTAATTAATTAGTGTTACTACTAATTTCTAAAAAAAAAAAATTTCCAATTTATCATAAAAAACAACAAAGCATTATGAAAGACAAAGCCATAAAAATGAAATTATAAATAGATATAACCTACTCGTAAAGTGATGACGTTTTGCTCAACATTGAAACCGGAAGCTCTTAACTCCTACAAAAAGCGGTTAAAAATTAAAGATTCTTCAATAGACAGAGGCAATTAAAAAGAAAATAAATAATAAATAAATGCCAAAAAAATTTCATAGAAAATAACCAGAAATTATGAAATAATGTAAAAAATATACCCAACACCGATAGATTTGCAACAGAAAATGAAACTACTGGCGGAGCTCTTCACTGGGAACAATGATTAGTAACAAAACTAATTTTCCAGTAATTAACCTTTATTGCTATAATTTCCGCGAATCCGATGGTTCCACCTGAGACGGACGTCACGCTGCGCTTAACACCAAACTGAACAGGATTTACATATAATTACGAAAAAAAATTGAATTTTTTTTTCATAATATACCTTCACCCAATAATCATTCATTATTGATTCATTACATTATTATTACATAATTTTGATAATATTGTTAATAAGGAAGACAAAAATTTATAGAAATTCTCACCTTGGCAGCTGTACTGATATTATAACCAGGTGAACCTATAAAAAAAAACGTAATTTTTTTATTCATTATTTGTTATAAAAAAATTTATTTTTTTACCTGGACTTCCACGTTCCCCTTTCTCTCCTTTTTCACCCTGTAATTATCATAATTTTTAAATTATTATTAATTTTGAATTTAAATTTTCCTAAAATGAGAAGTTAAAGCTAATTAAGAGTCACCGCAGGCAAAAGTACGCTATGTAAAAAAAAAAGCTTTTTAAATTTATGGATTATTACGAAGCAAGTTTGCAAGTTGGTCTCTGATTCAGAGCTTATTTTAAAATAATTTATTAGTATGGGCACGGTTTAAATAAATAAATAAATTTTTCACTTTTTCTTTCCTATTTTTCGACAGTTATAATAATTATTCTAAGATCTTAGTTAACCAAAATTTCATAGGAAGATTTGGTAAGAACTTGACTAATGGAGACTAAATTTTTTTTTGCATTCTACGATAATCCGACACGCAATATTCCAACCCCGAAAATCATATTATTTGCTAAACCTACAAGAAATTTTACTCCAGAAAATACAGTTGAGTGCAAGATCTTAGGCGCATGGTTTTTTTTTTTTTCAAATAATTCTTGAATCAAAGCGTGGTTTATCTGAGTATGCTAACAACAATGATACTCGGAGTGTCTCGAACTTGAAGTGTCTCGCAAATATGCTGAAAGTTTCAAATGTTAATTCTTAAAGTTGGCGAAATTAGAGCAAAAAAAAAGTTAAATTTTGGCTGGAGAAAGCGGGTGCAAATCTTTAGGCACACGACAAATTTATTGCTTTGCAGCAGAATAAAATGGTGGACTCGGAAGGGAATAAGTGCCTAACACTTACTTGAGCATCCCTTAACAATAAGTGCTTAGAAAATTTCCATCGTAAGTGAAAGTGGCAATTTCTGGGATAACTTTCTTCAATTCAAATTTCACCCTGGTTTTGAGTTCCTTAATATTTTTATTTTGTTTGCTACTAACAGAAGCTGAACAAGATACTGTTCCCGCTAGGTTTCAAATTTCAGATTTAAGCCCAAAATGTTTAGTGGCCAAGTCATCGCAATTTATATTTCGTTGATAAACCTCTGTGGCATTTACGGCAGCGTCCATTATCTTGTTCGAAAATGTCTTGCCTTTGTGAATACACTGTGTTCCAACAAAAACATACTGAGCCTAAACTCGAACCTTGGTAAAAGTGAATAAGGTGGTGATTGTATGATAGGAATTCGGCAAGTAGATTAACAGATGTTGATTAGGAGTGTGTTAGTTAAGAACCCACTACTTGACCAAATAGAAGACCAAATGTATGCAAAAATGTTTCTGGTTACACGATAGGCTTGTACCGATAACTGGAGAAAGCTGACCGACTCTCTACTTGGTAAGTAGACGTGCACATAATCAGGGAATACGCCGAAAAATGTCTCTCGATAAATGTATTCTCCTACCTCGTAAAGTCGTGTGTATTTAGCTAAAAATTCATCAAGATCATTTAACTTTGTACCTTTCACATTGATTTCGATTCCGAATACTGCATTCTGCATTTCTTAAGATTTTGTGCACTTTCACTTGGTCTGTAAAGATTGTATCAAAAAAGAAGTCATGCGCCTAAGATCCTGCACCCAACTATATATATGAGAAATTTAAAAATTAATCAAGGCCGCAAAACCTAGTTATTCAAAATACTAATTTTTAGTAAAAAAAACTTTCCAATCACTGAATGGGTTCAAGACTTCTTTTTTTTTACATTTAAACTTTAAATGTAAAAAAAAATAGAATTTTTATTTCATTTGATCACACTTAAACTTATAATAACTTTTAGTTTTAAATTTCTATCTCAAACCTAACGTAACGTTTAAAGTTACCAAATCGAGCGTTTTATGGTTACGCTCGTTTTATAATTTTTCAAAAATTGGAAACTCAATATTATGCTATTGTTGTTGCATCATTTTTTTATAATTTTTCTGTACAGCAGCAAAATAACGCAAATTATATGAAAATTTATAATTTTTTTTTATTAAATAGTACTTTATACGTTTTTAACTCATAGTAGGGCAGATTTCAGGGTCGAATTTTCAATGCCGAATTTTAGGGTGGTATATTTTCGGTACCAGATTTTCTTGTACTGGATTTTGATAATATAATTTTTAGCAAATTCCTGGTTCATCTCTATCTACAGAACAGAAGGAAAAGATGTTTAATTTTTTGCCTATTTTGTCTATAAATTTTTCCATTCTGGTGCTGTTGGTGCAAAAGTTGCCAAATGGTTTCTCTAGACTTAACCTAACAAAATCGTTCTTGCTGTGCTATTAAGACAAAAGTTATGATGATCTCTGGAACAGTTTCGATTTTTTCTCCTCCTACGAACCATATGTGTTCCGTATTTTATTTTTTTTTTGAAGTTCCGAAGAACCCGTTTGTCTGTAGTTTGTTTTCTACCGAAGACATACTCTTCGTCCATTAGAACTAATTTGCCAAATGATTTCTTTCAATTCCCTTACTCTTCCGCTGACAACCCTTTTAACCCTTATTTTCTCAACCATTTCTTAAAACGGAAAAGCAGCCAAGCACAAGAATACATCTTTCAACTTAAGATCAAAACAAAACACCAAAAACTTCATCAAAAGGAACCAAAAAAAATTCAAAAATTCTCAAAAAGGGCAAAATCAGCTATTTGATTTTTCTAAAAAAAAAAATAAATGTTCAATCTGCAGAAATTGATGAGATTGAGGGCTCTCTTGGGTGTGTGAAAAGTAAAAAAAAAATAATAATATACCAACTTTTTCTATTGCATCACAAAATTTGATAAAATTGGCAGGTTGTAAACGAATTTTGATAATTTCATTTCAGAAGTTTATAACATGGTGTCTGGCACATAGCAAAGAAATTATTATTATTGAATTTTTTTTTTTTTTTTTTTTTGCAAAGCTTTCACTTCGTCATGTCAAAAGCGGAAATAAAAATTGAATAAAAGTGTACAAAAAAAAGTGAACAAAACCGGAAATTACTAACGGAAGATCCTGGAGGACCGTCCTAGAAAAGATATTTGTAAAAAATAAAATTGGAACAAAGGGTTATATAAAAAAAATTTTCTAAAAATTTACCATTCCAATTGGACCCTAGAAGATCCACCAAAAAAAAAAACAACAAAAGAAAATCAAAAACACTCAAACCAAAGTGAGTGGAGAAAGTAAGAAAAAAAAATTTACTAACCGGAAATCCATTCTTTCCTGCCACTCCTGGAAGACCTGGAGGGCCCTTCAAAAAACCAAAAAAAAAAATTAGTTTTGTCAAATTTCATGACCTTTGACCTAAAACAATAATTTTTTTTTTGACTTACTTGTTCACCTGGTAGACCTTTTCCNATTTTTTCTAAAAATTTACCATTCCAATTGGACCCTAGAAGATCCACCAAAAAAAAACAACAAAAGAAAATCAAAAACACTCAAACCAAAGTGAGTGGAGAAAGTAAGAAAAAAATATTTACTAACCGGAAATCCATTCTTTCCTGCCACTCCTGGAAGACCTGGAGAGCCCTTCAAAAAACCAAAAAAAAAATTAGTTTTGTCAAATTTCATGACCTTTGACCTAAAACAATAATTTTTTTTTTGACTTACTTGTTCACCTGGTAGACCTTTTCCTCTTCTCCCTCTTTTTCCAGGAGGACCCATGGGGCCTGAAAAAAAAAACACTCATAATAACAATAATAATAATAATAATAAATAATAATAATAATATTTTTCTCGTAAATGATCAATTTTCAAACTAGAAACAACTTGTAACAAAAAATTTAGCTAGGGTTGGCAAATAATCCGATTTATAAAAATTATCAAATTACCTAAATTTCTTATAATAAATTTTTTTTTTAAACTTATAAAATGAATAGACAGACGTATTTCATGTTTTCATATTTCACATAATTTTATAAGTAAATACTACATACAAATAACTATTATTAATTTCACTACTATGTAAACATTAGATATTAGAAATTTAAAATCTTTAACATAACAGTTCAAAGCTCGTTATAATGAAGTTGTGAACATAAGGAACAAACTTNATAAATTTTTTTTTTAAACTTATAAAATGAATAGACAGACGTATTTCATGTTTTCATATTTCACATAATTTTATAAGTAAATACTACATACAAATAACTATTATTAATTTCACTACTATGTAAACATTAGATATTAGAAATTTAAAATCTTTAACATAACAGTTCAAAGCTNATATTATTAATTTCACTACTATGTAAACATTAGATATTAGAAATTTAAAATCTTTAACATAACAGTTCAAAGCTCGTTATAATGAAGTTGTGAACATAAGGAACAAACTTATTATAAAAAGACGAAAATTGCTTCTAATTTTGTCTTAAGGAGCTTATAACGTTAAAATAAGCTCCCTAAGCTATAGCAACAATCCTTCTTTAACAACCTCATTTTACCGAAAAATTCTTATATTTCCAACTACTTCTATCTAGCTTCAAAACAGACTCAATTATTTATTTATTTATTTTTGAGTATTCTTACGATAAAAAAAAATATGGTAAAATCTTTCAAAAAAAAAATGTTAGTAAAAATTCAAGAAATGATGATTTATTCGATATGGATTCAATCAAGGATTGAATCATACTAGAATCAACTTTGACTCTGATTCAATAGTAACTACTACATACAAAAACTATTCCTCTGTATTAAATTTAAATAAAATATACGACTTAGAATGAAAATTTCGAATCAAACTCCATCCGTTTTGTGTCAAGTGTGACTTTTTTTTTACCTTTAGGAGTCTCTCCTGTCGAAGTCTCTCAGTCTCAAAAAGAGCTTAAAAAGTGAAAAGTAAAGGAGAAAGCGATGAAAGGAGTATATAAAAGAAAAAAAAAAAAAGTTCTTATGACTGTCCGGAGAGTCGTAGAATTTTTTGGTTCTGAGCCAACTCATCATGATCCATTCACACAGGAAGCCTAAAACTACTCAAAAGGATCCGAAGATACCAAAAAAAAAAANCCAACTCATCATGATCCATTCACACAGGAAGCCTAAAACTACTCAAAAGGATCCGAAGATACCAAAAAAAAAAAAAATGGTAGTTTTTTTTTTCGGTTGAATTTTTTCGATGAAAAGAGGAAATTTGTCGTGAGTAGAATTGGGAATCCTAGGGTCTTGATCCTAGTATAAGTCATTCAACCCTAAGCCTCTCTCAAGAAGTTACAGAANCCAACTCATCATGATCCATTCACACAGGAAGCCTAAAACTACTCAAAAGGATCCGAAGATACCAAAAAAAAAAAGGAAGTTTTTTTTTTCGGTTGAATTTTTTCGATGAAAAGAGGAAATTTGTCGTGAGTGGAATTGGGAATCCTAGGGTCTTGATCCTAGTATAAGTCATTCAACCCTAAGCCTCTCTCAAGAAGTTACAGAATACCAAAGTCCAACGGAGAAAAAAAAACGTCTTCCCAATCTATCAAAATGAATCTCATCCTCCTAAATAATTAAAATCCATTCACTTTCACTCCAAATAGGGACAGTCCACTTTCTTTTCTTTATGTTTTTTTTTTGTCTAAAAATTACAATTATTAGTATCAAATCTAAACCCAGAGTCCTCCTTCTATACTACTTTGCCAAACACGGATGATAAAAAAAAAAAAAAAAAAAAAAAAAAAAAAAAGTAGGAAAATCGTCATCCGACAGAAGATAAAGTGGATAATTTGAAAAAAGTGAAAGTAAAAGTGTGTTTCCTGTGAAAGTTAAAAGAAAAAAAAAGTGTCTTGGAGAAAGTCGTTGAGATGAAATGAAGAGGAAGGGACTGATAGGAGAGCCTTAATGATTGGATTTCTTTTTTCTTCAAAAAGGAGATCATCTTCCCTTCAATCAGGAGAAAGTGCGGGGAGATACAAAAGAGAAAGTTCTTTCAATTTTTTTTTTCAAACGAGATAAAAAAACCAGAAGTTCATGATTTCTGCTTCATTAAATTTTGAGTAGAGTAATCTTATGTCTTTATTCTGTTCATTTGTAAAATCTCTGTATACTTTCACTATTTACTAGCACATAGCACATAGTCATTATTAGTTATTAGGACATACCGTGTACTATGTTTCCGAGATTTTTTTTTTATAAATAATGTCACAAAAATAGAAATTAGTGTGCTGAGAGGCACTCCTAGATCAAAAATTTTGAAATGCGGATAATCACCCCCGAAATTCGCCCCCGGACATCATTTTCTCTCAAATATTCACCCTGTTCATTTGCAAATCAAAATCGGGAGAAAATCGGGGAGNGGCTCCGATTACTTTCACTTTCACTTTCACATCTCATATGTTAATTTACGAATAAAGTCTTAACCAATAGGAATAGCATAATTTAGTTATAGGTTAAATCCTTTAAAGACATACACGTGTTAAAATTATAAAGGCCGTTGATTACTGAAGGTCGTAATCTATCATTTCCAAAGTGTCAGAACAGTCTATTGTGACAGGTTATAAATACATATTTCATCTCATTATTATGTAAATCCAATCTAGCTACTGGGCAGATTCAACTGTTCTCTACGTACCACTTACTTTCGTCTCACTACATTATAACACCATAGACTTCATCTCGTTCGTTGCAATTTATTCTCAGATTTGTCTAACAGACAGAATATGACTAGTGTCAAATTCTCTTGTATGCAACTCATTCCACATCTTTTATGCATTACTCTTTATNACAGAATATGACTAGTGTCAAATTCTCTTGTATGCAACTCATTCCACATCTTTTATGCATTACTCTTTATAAAATATAATATGAATTAAGAATCAGTAAATTTCAAAACAGGGCCAGAAGTACATGATTCTATCACATTTTTTCAGCCTCTCTGACGCCTTTTTTTTTCTTCTTATAAAGTGTTTAAATTTAAGGAATTGAAAATGTTAGAGTATAACATAAAATTGAACAGATTTGTAAAGGAATTGAGAGAATTTAGGTTATATGTGATTTGAAACGGAGTGAAAGGAACAAAACTGTATACTTCCCTCAAACTCCATTGTTAAAAATGTAAAATGTATATCTTTGAGAATGAGACGCAGTGGGACTACATTTTCCTTTGATCTTGTATGATCTTTACTCTCATCCTATGAGACAGGAACTAGGGGAAGAAAGTACCGAAAATAATACTTAAAACAAACTACGAGAAAAAAAAATTGAGAAAAGTAAAATACCCTGATTGCTCAAAAAAATAAGATTGTCCAATTTTTTTGTACCCCTCTTTCTCCAGTTTTATTCTAACTCTACATTTTTGATATAAGGTGATTGTTATTCGTTAAAGGGAGTTTGGGCGCCAAATCAAAATTTTTGAAAATTAAATTCTAGGTTTCATTTTGGATTACCAGCCAGAGGGCATTTATATCTTTTAATTATAAATTTTATTATTTTACTTTTAGCGTTTTTGAATACACACGAGCGGTTATAGGGTTTCAATTTTCTATTACAATTTTCGCTCTCTCAAACTCTCAAATTGTCTTTAATAGTGAGTTAGAGTAGAGGAAATAAAGCGCGCAAAATTATAAATTTAGTTAATCAAACTTAAAAAAAAAATTTGTTTTTTTTGTTTTCCCAATGACTCTATGACATGGTTAAATTCTAAACTCAAATTTCTATAACTACGACATACAAAAGTGGTATAAAAAATAAAAGTAGAGTTTCTACATCATCAAAAAATATAATATTACCTTGTAATATTATTGTTTCGCACTACAAGCAAGATTAATTTTGGAATAATCAATAATTGTACTCTAAGGTAACGAAAAAGAAATAACCACTCTGTACATTGGATTATTGTTACCTTTGAATCCTTTATTAAAATTTTTTAGAAACCACCCTGTACATCTATTTTTTAGCCTTATTTTTATAACTTTGGTAAAAATTTCTATATAAAATTGGGTTTCTACACGCGAAAGTCAAGTAATAGGAGTAAATTGTATAGGGTCACGTCGACTGTGGTCTCGTTTATGTCGTCTGATGTCTCCATTTGTGTTCTCGAGGGAACCCTGGGTAATTTACATTTGAATTATTATGATGGAAATTGGTCCAATCATAACAGAAATCTATGGTTGGTAGGGGAGAAAAGATTTAGGGTAGTTTTCAACCAAAAAAAAAAAAAAAAAAAAAAAACCATCAATGAAGACTTGTCACAGGAACCTTGATTTTGTTCACTTGAACTTTTGATAGGTTGTGTCATGTCATGTCCATGGACATGTCCATAAGTATCCCTTGACCGGAAATGCGTTGTTGGACTAAAGAGATGGAAGTAATTGGTCGCATCCTAATTACACCAATTTCCTCTTTCACCAGAACTTTTATTATTAGTCAGAAGAAGGAGAAGAAGAAAAAAAAAAGTGAGAACAATGACATCCAAACAACAATAGAAATGGGTTATTTTCATTTTGACTTTGGTAGAATTTTATAAATGTTTTCTTCATTTTTCATGTCTAAATTTTGACAAAGGAAGACAAATAGAAGAGAAGACGTTATGTTTTCTTATCTCATTGGAAGTGAAGGGACTTTCACTTTTTTATACTAAAGATAATAGATCCGTTTCTGACTTTCTCTTTTTTTTATTATTTTTTTTTTGCAAGTTGAAATTTATAGGGGAAGACCCTAAAACCTCAGAAATTGTTATTGCCTTTTTGANTTTATTTTTTTTTTGCAAGTTGAAATTTATAGGGGAAGACCCTAAAACCTCAGAAATTGTTATTGCCTTTTTGACATCTGTAGAAGAAATATGTAGTGGCAATTCTCATAAAAAGGCTCAAGTGTATCATTTGAAGGAGTCTTCTCAATTCTCTTCCATATCAACCAGTCAGAGGTCAAAGATGAGACAATTTTCAAAAGATTTGATCATAAGTTTAAACTAAAGTATCAAAAAAATAAATTTTTTTTACCAACTTTACTGAATAAATTCTCATGGTTATGTTTTCCGGAGCTGAATTATTCCCTAATGAATTTTTATATGTAATAAAGATTTCCGCAGTTCGGGATGTCTTTGATAGCTTTATTTTCTGTTTCTCGATATTTTTTTTNTCTCATGGTTATGTTTTCCGGAGCTGAATTATTCCCTAATGAATTTTTATATGTAATAAAGATTTCCGCAGTTCGGGATGTCTTTGATAGCTTTATTTTCTGTTTCTCGATATTTTTTTTTTTGGTATTAGAGAAAGCATAGTTTGATTTTGATTAATTTTTCCAAGGATGTTGCTATGAAAAATTTACAAAAAAAAAACGTCTTTGATAATAAAGACGTCAAAATTCATCATAGCAACCTTGAATTTTTCTATGCCATAGATNTTATATGTAATAAAGATTTCCGCAGTTCGGGATGTCTTTGATAGCTTTATTTTCTGTTTCTCGATATTTTTTTTGGTATTAGAGAAAGCATAGTTTGATTTTGATTAATTTTTCCAAGGATGTTGCTATGAAAAATTTACAAAAAAAAACGTCTTTGATAATAAAGACGTCAAAATTCATCATAGCAACCTTGAATTTTTCTATGCCATAGATTTGTCTATTTACAAAGTCTCATTTTAAATTTAACATTATTTCAATTTCAGGTTCTGGTGTAACTTATGACAATTTTATAATTATTAGACTATTCCAGTGTATTTTTAATTTATCGTAATTTTTTTTTCAGTATGTTTTTAGTCCTACGACAAAATTATAAGAGACTTGGAAAAAAATAAGAAAATCAGTATCTAAAAATTTTAGATGCATGTATATTTACTTTTTTATAAAATAATAATTATTTTTAGGTTCATTAATTTTCACCCTAAATTTTTTCACCCTCTTATTTTTTACAATAAATTCACTCCAGTTGCTTTTATAGTTAGTTTTAGCTTCGCTGATTTTCACCCTATATTTTCTTTTAAATTTACACACTTTTTATATTTTATATTTTTCACTTTGTCAAATGTTAATGATCAGTAACCGAATTGTTGTACAGAATGAGTAAGATTTTTGGTACCGATATTTTTCACTTTCTGAAAATAATAAGAGATGTATTTTTGAAATTACCAAAAAAAAAAAAAATTCTCAAACAAAAAAAAAGCTAAAATTAGTTATTAATTATTGTACTGATTCATAAACATCAAACTTTCACCAAATGAAATTACTTGACATAAACATTGACTCAATTGAACGCTTAATTACTAACTTTTACCAACTAAACTTTCCCCAAAAACAACTTTTCATTAATAATTTCCTAAAATATGTTACTTTTTTACTGAATTAGCTAAATTTTATATATTATTCTCTCTTCACTTATAACTCTAGCTCCATAGAAATTTTATTTCTACTTTGTCTTAAAAAAAATTTCTTTTTTTCTGTTCGGAAGCGGAAATTGAGGTTAAGTACACATATCCGAGAATAAGTATGAGTGTGTGAAAGTGGTGTCTTTGAAATTTGTTCGGTTGAAAGATTTCTCATAATATGTTTCCTGGCAGGTGGTTTTTGTGTGAGACTTTCTCCAGAAGTCTCATTCCTTCATTTCAAGTAAAAAGAGTATCACTTTCACTTTTATTGAAGAGAGCGAGAGAAACTCCCTTCTCTTCCTAGTTAAATAAAACATTTATTTTCTCCACTTTTGTTTTCCTTTCACAAGACTCTCGAATATTATTACAACGGAACAAAAGAGAAAATAAATTTTAAAACCCTATTCTCAAGAATTCTCAACTATACAACCTAATCTAATTTACCATTTCTTTCCTTTCAAAGAGTCAAAGAAAATTTATACATACTTCCCTCACTACGGTATCCAGTCTTTCCAAAAAACCCGGGCCTTTCACTATGGAATCCCACAATACCCGGGTTTTCGGGCTAATACAAATTTTGGTAGAAAGCATACGGTGAAAACTAATTTTCCTCATATGCGGCCAAAATCCGAATCGGCCGATGCATGCGCCGATGCATGCGCCGATGAATCGCCCAATTTTTTCTAATGAAAACGCGCTGTTTTTAATAGAATTTGATTTTACTTTAAATTAATTTTAAATAAACTTGTATTACAATAAATTAAATTTTGCTTCAATCGGCAACTACATCGGCAAACTGGCCGATTCAATTTTTATGTCGATGTATCGGCATGTCGTAAATGACCGTATCGAAGCAACACTTGTGAAAACCCCCAATATATAATGAAAACCCAAAACCCCATAGTGTTTTTGCTTATTTACTAAAATCTTAAAACCCATGTTTCGAACAATCAAGGAACACATTTTCTAGGTCGAATTGTCGGGGTTAACCTTTCAGGATTAAATTTCAATGACCGAGTTTTCGAGATAAAATTATTCGGCTTTGTTTCTGGGAAATAACTTTTTTTTTTAATTTTGATTTGGCGCCCTTTTCTTCCGATCAGGTGAAACCTATCTAAACAATAGGAATACGAGGAGCGATGATAAAAGTGAAAAAAAAAATAATAGAGTTAAGGTACAAATTAGATTTACCACCTTGTATTTTTCTTACCGTAAATATAAAAATGATAGTCTAAACTCTTTTACTTTTTTTTCAAAATTTTTTTCACTTTTTTGATTGGAGGAAATAGAGCGAAAATTTATATATTTGAAATTTGCATATATAATTTCAAAGTAGACTTGATTGTAATTTATAAGAAATGGAACAAGCCATCATTTCTTCTCTACTCCTATAGAAACAAGTGAATAAAACCGAATATACTGAGAAATATTAGCGTTTTTGGAGAATTTTAATGTTGTTTGCTTTGGCTCGAGTGAACAAGTGCTTTCGTTGAGGTTAGGAAAACATTCAGCAACCTCGTAATAATTTCAAAAACCCTTGTCATCGCTCCATGTGAATAAACAAAATCGCTTACAAAAAAAAAAAATTTCATTCGTTTTTTTCTTCTCCTACCCTCCCTCAACCAACTAACTCATCATCAACTTTTCAATTTCCGTGTTAGCCCTCAGATCACCAATTTTTTTTTAAATTGAATCTCAATTTCTAATCTTTTTGATATTTTCTCTCTTATTTTTGGTTTCAACATGTCGAATGTAGGATGACGACGATGATGCCAAATAACTGTCAGGACTTCGTAACCAATTACAAACTAAACTCATATTACTATTTAAAAAATCATCCAACTCTAAAATGATCTAGATGAGTCAGGATGATTTTTCAGGAAACTATTATTAGGCCTACAGGCCTGTCTACTAACTTTTTGTATTAAAAAAAAAAAAAAACTTATTCCTTTGCACTTCCGCTGAATGAATAACATCATAAACTACATCCCAACAGAATTTTAAAAGATTATGTTAACAAATCTAAAAACAACAATTTAAACGACATACTTTTATTCATTAGGTACTTTTCATTTCTAATCGGCTTCAAAAGGTTATAAAAAAGAATACACATCATTTTCAAAATAAACCGCTCTTATACAAAGGTTTTCAATTTTTTAATTTTTATAACTTCCACATTGCACTAATCAAAACGTCAACTTCAGTTCTTCTGCTGATTATAGTGATTTATAAACAAAAATTTACTAAAATTTTATGACATTTTATATAACTTCTAAAGCTAAACCCAGCAGCAAGATTGTAATTACAAAAAGTGGCTAATGAAATGAATGATTGACCAAATGGAAATTTTTTTTTTAATTTTCAAGAACATTTCATTGAAAATGTTTATAATTCACTAAAATCTTTTTGTTAATTTTTAGAGGGACCATGTTGTTGAAATGTCTATTACCATTGTTTCAAATTCTATTCAAACTGCACAAACTCCAACATTTCTTTTATTTCTACCATGTCCTTCAACTTCTAAAGTCAAAAGTTTGACCTCTAGAGGTGGACGAGAGAAAAATTTCACTTTGCTTTCTCCGATGACAAGTAAAATTTCTGTCTATGTAACCTAATATGTCTACAGAGTTTAGTATTTAGTTTGTTTTTGGTTTCTAGGTAAAAATCACCAGTTGAAAGTGGATCTTCATCATCCATTATCTCCCTCTCCATCAAGAGAAAAGAGGATAAAACTTTTACTCTATCTCACTCTCACTCTCCAAAAACCTCAGAATGGATTTACTTGGTAATATGACAAAAGTAATTAACAACAGAAAATACACTTTCACTAGTAATTTAAAAAGAACACAAATGTCTCTACAATGTAAAAAAAAATCACACCAAATTATAACAAACAAAGATACTAAATATGGACTATGGAGTATTCGAGTATTACTCCAAAATAGTGTTCTCCATGACTCCGGGTTTAGCCGGAGTCGGAGTCACTGACTCCGACTCCAAGAAAATTTTGGAGTGGCTCCGGAGTCACTGACTCCCACTCCTTGAAAATAAGGAGTGACTCCGGAGTCGACTCCGGAGTCAAAATTCACATTTACTTAGATTTCGCAAATACATATTATGCACATGGTTCTTTTTGTGTGGAGGTGGGGCAGTTGTCAAGGGAATTCCGTTTAAAAAAATCAAAATTCATCTAAAAGTCGGCAAATTAAGGACAAAAGTCTCTAAAAAAAAGTAAATTAAGTTAGGAAGTTATGATGAAAGAGGTCAATGAATTGAAACTAATTTGTGAAAGACTTGCCGACATTTGTCCCGGCACTTGTTTACGTATTAGTCTTAAAAATTAGTAAACAATTTTTAATTTTGAGTTGTCGGATTCTTCGTCGGCATGTCTCCATTATTTAAAATATTTAAATTTTAAAATGCTCCTAAAAGTAGGAGCAAAGCAACTATATATTACAGCTACACTATATTAAGAAGAAGAGGTGTTAATTAAAGCAGCCCCTATAGATAGCAGCAGAGCTGCAATATTTAGTGTATCATACCTTACTGATATTGATGAAGGTTGGAAAAAATCAAACTTTAAATAACTCAATTCCTGCCAAAAACTACAAAAACTGTTTGTTTGTTTTTTTACATTGGAATTTTGGCGGATATTGAGTTGGTGAAAATGTTTAGAATTTTTTTTTAGTTCTACAATATTNTTTTTTACATTGGAATTTTGGCGGATATTGAGTTGGTGAAAATGTTTAGAATTTTTTTTTAGTTCTACAATATTAATGGTAGTAAATTATGATAACCTCGTCAGCTCCGCTGTCTGTGGTTACAAATTGACCAATTTCATTTATTTCTTTTTGAGTTAATTTAACATTAAAAAAACATGTTGTCATTAATCATCATGTTAATGATTGAATCAATGAATCAATGATTTATTCAATGATTGAACCAACCTTAGTTGTCATTTTACAAGTAATTTTTTAGGAGCTTTATCATTATAAATACTTCATAAGGTCTTGACTATAAGGTCAAGGTTTAAAAAAAATCAATTTTTGTGTATAAGACCTTTAATAAAAGTTGTGATAAGTTCTATTCATCTATATAAGACGAAACGTTTATATATATATAATTTTCACCGCAAGTGTTATATTCGTTGTGTCGTATAGTCTTATATAATTATTGTTGTTGTTAATGACGTTGTTTTAAAAGGGGTCTTTTAACCTCCTCGGTCTCTTTTTGAGTGCTATAAAATTCCCTAAAAAGCGGTAACTTTCGTGACGTTTTTAGGAGTATAAGAGTTAAAAGCCCATTTGAAGACCTTTCAGAACCACACAGAGTTTTGTTGATTTTCTGCATTGGATTTGTTTTTTATTGAACCAAAGTGCGAAAAATGAGAATAATAGAACATATGACTAGGATGAGTTTCAATTTTTACTACCTAAAATGTTAGGGCGAAGAGTAAACAATCTAAAAGTAAAAGTAGGAAATCCTTAGGTGCCAGGTGTCTTTATTGTAACTCCTTTATAGACTCACTAGTTTGGTTTTTTTTGCAATAAATTTTTATAGTAGGGTACCCTAAAACAATCTAACATTAGGACACATTTTTGCAGTCTCATAAAACTAGTTTTGAAAAAAAAAAAAATTCTTTTTGATCATCAATATATAAAGTTTTATNAAAAAAAATTCTTTTTGATCATCAATATATAAAGTTTTATAATAATAATAATTCTTAGGTCAGTACTTTAGTAGTACATATTAAAAAGTTACGCCCAATCTATACTTTGTGAATTATTGCCCATGTATAATGTCATATCTACATAGTTTTTATTTATGTAAAAAAATTATTTTATAATTATTGAGTTTATAACTTACAAAAAATGGAATTAACCCATGGGTTGTAAAAAGTTACTGTCAAAATTTGTATATGATTTAAGCAGCGGCTGCTGATGTTGTCTGTGTTAATATTTTACGTTTTCAGGGTTTGAAAAAGAGCAATATTTCCTAAAAATTTTGGCCCAAAATCCACCAAAAAATTTTGATTTTACCGCCAAAAATAACGTTTAAAACGTTGGCATATTTAAATAATGCTAATTACTGTAACCTTTTCACGCCTGTGTACTCTTATAAACGGGCATTTTTTGAAACTGTAGTTTGCCAATTGCCAAGTTGTGTGAGTTGTGATTGTGATAAAATTCATTTTTTAGGTTCGAAAATGCCCATATCCTTATATGCCCATCTATTTGGGTACGGATGGGTATAAAGTGTGTGGAATTGAGTAACAGACTGAGATTTATTTCAAACATGACGACATTTTGACCTGACGATATTTTGACCTGACGACATTTTGACCTGACGACATTTTGACTATGATAAGAATTTTAATTAAAAAAAAAAATCGAATTTTTTTTTTTAATAATCTAACTGGTTATAATAGTGACACGGTGGGAAAAGAAAAGGAATGGATTTCCCAGTAATAATATAAAAAAATCAATAATTTATTCATGATTGACTCACCCATTGGACAGGTGCAGATAGCATTATCCTGTATGTCTCTTTTGGCTCTCGTGACCTCATTGGTTGACCTCTGTAGCTCAATTCGCCCCAGGGATAAGTCTACATGTTCTCTTAAAGCAATAAATTCTGACTCTACATGCCGTAAGTCCCGTTCTAAGAAAAAAATTTTCAAAGAAAATACAACTAAGAAGACTACAAGAAGAAAAATGATACTCCGATGAATCTTGGAGACTTGACCTTGACATGAGTGACCACTGGATTGATCACTACCACCACTCTGACAATGGTCAACTGTTCTCTCTTCCATATTCCGTAATTCACTCCTCTCATCACCACCATTCTCTAATCCACTGTTTTCTGTCCATTTCTCACTCTTCGCCTTCGGTAAACCTCTCAGAAAACCCATGTCCATCAGCCAATCAGAAGAGTCGGCTATTAATTATTGGACACATTTGTACTCACAATACCATAGTTCAACTTGAAATCGTTGAGTCTTTTGCACTTACTACATTTTAATCACTACTTGATCAAATTGATGGTAAACTAATAATCAATAACTATTATTACAGTCCACCACAACAATATTATCTACCTACTATTAGTAGTATAATAAGAGGGAGAATGAGGATGAGGATGATGTACGTTTCTACAATAATTATATTCCTTACCTTACAAATTCACGTAAATCCAGCTAAAATTTTTCAACCATGGTTACAGACTTACAAATTTTTGAGCAACTATCAAATTTCCACACACAAATTAATTTTAGAAAATTGTGAAAGTTTTTTCACCGACAAGGAAATTACGCAGATTTTGTGAGATTCAACAACTTCACTTATAAAAACTTATAACACACCACTTGTCAATTCATTTGTAATATTATAGTTTATATATATAATTTATAAATTTGAATTAATTATACTCAATTAATTTGTGCGACAAATTCTATGTTGTTGTTTTTCAAAATGTGAAAACCAAATAACTTTCAGTGTTTAAAAATATTTTAGTTCAACCAACTGAATTTGTGAATTGTGATCTAGTGACCAACCGTGGTGAAGCAAATTTGCAACTTGGTAGTAGAATCTATAAGTTTAGGTAAAAATTTTAACTGGATTTATTTTATTATTTTATTTTTTTTTTGAAAATTCTAATTTCTTTAGTAAATCCCGTTCTGTTCTTATTTGGCACTACAGAATTACAGAATTAGAATTAGAAGTAAAAAAATTTTGGGACTCTTGTCTAACGTGCTCTTCTTACGGAGTGATGAAGAGAACTGCAAATTCTGGTTCCGTAGTTCCTGGATTTAACCCTCCTCGGTGCGTTTTGAGCTATGAAAAGTAGTGGGTATGAGAAACTCTAGAGTCAGGTCTCATCTCCATGGAGATCCAATGGGCAACAGCATTCCATTCCATACGACCCACCACCACAATTTACCAAAAAACTATACCAAAAGGAACCATAGTAGAATGAGATCTAAAAGAGTAGGAAAACAAGCCCTTCTTTACACAGTTCCTCAGGACAAAAAGACCTAACACGGAGAGAGAGCTAAGGGTCTTAAGGACCCCCGACTTTCAGGACCCTTGGAAAAATTACATCTACTTTAGGGGACTTTTGAGCACGTGCTCTGTTGGAGATCTTAAATATCTAAAAATAAACCACTAGCATTAATCCATAGACAGACTTACAATTTTTTTTAGCAACTCACTCTAAAATATTAGGAGCAGAAACGCAACTTATACTCAAGTTTCACTTGATTTAGACTTTTAAATAGGTTTTACTCTGATTTTTTTTTGTATCAAATGAATTAATTTAATTTTTGAATTTTGAGTCATTGAAAATTTTAATTTTGAGTCAAATGAATATTTATTTAATACTATTATTAGTTGGAAAGATTATAGTTGAGAATTAAAAAAAACTATTGTTGAGTCATGTGATTCTGACTCTGAATCAAAATATTTTAAAAGAGTCACTAACATTTTTTTGACTCTGACTGATAAATAATAAATTTGGAGTATCTGAGTCATAACTCTCAATTAGGTTTACAGGTTTACTCTTAATTCTTTACTTTCTCTTTGTAAGATGACTCAATGAGTCATTAAATTTTGAAAAATTAGATTATTTAATTTGTATTTTGTATTTTAAATTTAAATTTTCAGTGAGTCACATAAATCTTAGTCATCTGACTCACTGACTCATTCAGAATCATATGGAATGAGTCAAGAAACTAATGAGTTATGACTCATGATGAGTCACTACTCAGACTTTCATTTGGTAACTCTTGACTCGAATACAAAATAGGAGTTAGTGAGTTGACTCACAAAAATGACAAAAATATGAGTCATTTTTTACCATCTCTTGGGTGTCAGAATTTTAAATTCGTTAGTTTAATTCTAATTCACAGTATTCGTTATCAGTATAATTAATTAATAAAAATTTCGATTTTAAATTTTATGACGCTATTATTGGTTGCTAGTTTCAGATCTATGGTTGCGGAATTAAAAAAAACTTACACATGTGTGTAGAGTTGAATATTTTTTAATGTTGGGGNATTAATAAAAATTTCGATTTTAAATTTTATGACGCTATTATTGGTTGCTAGTTTCAGATCTATGGTTGCGGAATTTAAAAAAACTTACACATGTGTGTAGAGTTGAATATTTTTTAATGTTGGGGGGAGGATAATAATAATGTAAATGAGAGAGTTAAGGGACCCATGGTACTTTGACATCAATAATATACTAAAATAATATTTCAAATTACATAATTTCCAGGAGACTTTACATTCATAATGACTTGAAGAAGCCGTTTTTTTTAACTTCACCTCACCCTTACTTCATCCTGCTGTGCAAAAATTGGTTTTATTTGCACTAAAAAAACATATTTGAAAAAAATTATAGAAAAACGGAGTATTTTATTCAAATTTTGTTGGTAATAAAGATCCTGTCTGAGAGTCTAGGTCTTGGACAAAGGGTCCCTGTCACTCTATTTCAGTACAAAAGGCTCATCATGACAATGATAAATCTTTTATGTCATACGCACTTTTATCTACGTACTTTTATGATCCCTTAAAAAAATTTTCTCAAAAGACGTCATTTAGTCAGCAATTTTGACCATTATTCTACAAACTACTTACTACCCATATTTTCATTGATCCAAACCTCTTTTTTTTTTGCAAAAAAAAAAAAAAAAAAAGAAGAAATGGTCATTTTGCAATGTTTCATGGAAATTATTTGGAAACAAAACTTTAACAAGAACGCAGAAAGTTTAGTAAAGTACACTATTTTTGTAATTTTGCAAAGTCGGGCCTAAATTAATTAAAATTTTATTCACTCTCACCAAATCTAAATCTTTAAGATAAGTAAATCATATTTTTATTGACGTTACTTTACAAAACAAACACTTAATATTTCATTCTTTTTTCCCTTACTATTTAAGACTCATTTTTCATGACTCCTGTGACTCATTCACGCAAAAAAAAAAAAAAAGAAAAAAAAAAAATTTTTTTTTTGCCAAGTTTCACAATTTATGATCTTTCTTTTGCAATTTTTTTCTACTAAATCTACTCTCGAAATGTCAGAAGGTAAATGTTCAAATTTTCTCCACAAGTTTTACTTTCTCTTCTATAAAGACGAAATGTTAAATTTCTTGATAATAAATTTCATAATCAGGAAATCTACCTGGGGCTTAAATGTTAGAAATTTTGACTATACTATACTCAGACTTCCGTAAAATGGAAAGTCTCTACGTAATCGAATTTTAAACTCTCTTACTACCATCTTCTGATTTCCTCTTCATCAGCATAATTTTAAGGTTTCAAACTTGAAAAGTAAACAAGAGAAAATGAAAGTTCAAAATTTTGAGAAAATCATTTTCAATGATATAAGAATCATGCTGGGGTACTTCCGGATGAAGTTAAATCAAAATCATGTAATTTCTTCCTCAAACTCTTCACATTTACCCTAAATCCTCTCCCACAGGGTGGAAAATATAAGGTATATAGTTGGTAATTTATATATTATAAAAACAACTCAAAATTTTAAATTTAATATAAAAATTTATAAAAATCCAGTTTATATAAATAATTTTAATAGTATAGCATTTAGTTTGAATTTTTTTTCAATGACTCACTATGACTCTTGAGTCAGTGATGATGAGAGTCATTGAGAATTCAAAGTTACCAGACACAGTGAACAATTTCAACTATTCAGACCTTCAACTATTATTAGATAAAAAAAATTGTAGACTAAAAATTGAAATTTTTTTTTTTTTTTTTTTTTTTAGTCAAAATATGTTGAATTTGGTTTAAAATTAATACCATTGTTGGAAAATAATACAGTTTTTCATAACAAAATAAACCTTTTGACATTATCGTGACTTGATGCTACTTAAGCCGTGGGCAGGAGGAAGTTATAAACAAAATCTTCAAAATTGATGATACTCAGAATTTTTTTTTTTTTTTTTTTTTTGCATAGTGTTGTTTTTTTTTCGCATAGTTTTTCTTTTCCCGCATCTGGTGACAAGTTTCTCTTCACAAAGAAGGGGAAATTTAGTTGTAAAGAATTCCTGTTGAGATTCTTGTTTCATTGCCAAAATATACTAAAGACGTAGGAAGATTATCATTGTTATTAGATGTTAAAAGAGGATCTATCTAGCCATATGAAGCGAAAGTGAATGACAAGTAAGACACGGAGGTAAGAATTCGTACCATTTTGACAGTCTTTCTGATCTCACAAGATCAAAAGATATGCTAAAATTTTAAATCATGACCAATTTCTAGTACCACCAAGAGTTCAAAATTCTTGAAATTTCTGATACATTTTTCTTTTTCTTTTCTTTTCTTTTTTTTTTGCATTAAATTAAAAACATACTTGCATTTATTCATCATTCAAAATAACAAACATACGTTGATCATTCATACAAGTTTGAAACAAAATAGAGTGACCAATGAGATGAGGTCATTGACTTAGTAACCTTTAGCTGAGTTTGTTGGTGGACCATAATTTGATGTTGGTGGTCCATAGTTTGATGATGGTGGAGCTGGTGGTGGTGCAGCTACTCCTACTGGAGCTGCTGCTAAGAATTGTGGAGCAAATTGAGAATATGCTAATTGTGGTGCAGCATAGGCAAGTTGTGGACCAGGAGCATAAGCAAGTTGTGGACCAGCAGCATAAGCAAGTTGTGGACCAGCAGCATAAGCAAATTGTGGAGCTGAAGCCACTGCACCATAACTAAGAGCAACAGGTTGTGGAGCTGCTGGTATAGCTGCTACACCTTGTTGGACAGCAACGGCTTGACCAATTGCTGGACCACTATAGGTTACTGGACCATTCACACCAACAGTTGGATTCAAATATTGCTAGAATGGAATTTAAAATTAGATCATGTCTTTCATTATTAATTTCATATTCAAATCTCCCGCAAAAATTGAAAATTCAAATATTTTGAATTTGAAAAAAATGGTGGGAAATTTGTTTGATTATTGTGAAAACTTACGGTGTAGACGGTATTGTATTGGACTGGAGCAACTTTCCCTGGACCGTGGGCACTTTGACTGTATCCTAAAAAAGAAATTATTTTGTCTCATTTTCTTTCAAATTTTAGAAAATTTTATAATTTTTAGCCCAAATTTTTGATTGCTTCAAATTTTGTTCAGCTTACCTTGAACATGTCCAACAGACAATGCTGGTTCACTGTGAGTATTATAAGTGGTTGTTTTTGTAACAACTGGAGTTATAGTTTTGGTTACACCAACAGTCTCAACGTTTCTGATTGCTGCAGCAGGAACTTGCTATTAACCAATAGGAAATCGTTCAAAATTAGTAAGTTACATAAATTTAATATAAATTTGTAATCACTACTGCGTGCGTAAGCTCATTACCTGTGCGTAAGTCTGAGGTCCAGCTGATTTATATTGTTCATTAACAGCAATTGGTCCCTACAAAATATTTTTAACAAATCAGAATTTATATTACTATTATTTAACTTGTAAAATTTGAGTAAAGGAATTTAACACAAAAATCAAAAAATTCTAATTTCCAAAACCTAAAAATTCCTTTTTTTTTTTTACAATCGAGAGTAATCATACTTTATAAGTACCGGGCAGAATATGTGAACGATTTTTATCTTTTTGCTATTACAATCTGTATGTGAAAAAAATAAAAAACGTTCACATATTCTGCCCGGTATGTAGTACTTACTGCTGGAGCTGGAGCACCATAAGCATGGTGAGCTGCAATGGCTGGTCCAGCGGCGTAAGCATGACCTCCAATCGCTGGTGCAGCTGCTAAGGCAGCAACCTATTGTTAAAAATGAAAATTTTGTTACAAAAATCTGTTTCACTAAAATTCTTACTTACGCCATAGTATGGATTTTGATATTGAAATTGATTTTGATGGTAACTTACTGGGGCAGCGTAAGCGGGCTGAGCGATCGCAGCAGGAGCCTAAAATATTCAAAATAGTGGTAATTTATCAAAAAGAAAAAAAAAATCATGATTTTTTTGAACAAAATTCATTCAAAATAAAAAAACTTACAGCATAACCGAACGGTGCTTGAGCAAAAGCAAAGTTCGGTGCTTGAGCATAGGCCAATTGTGGTCCAGCAGCAAAATATTGGGGTGAAGCGTAAGCAAGACCAGGTCCAGCTACAGCTGATTTTGCTACAATTAATTAAAATTTATGACTATTTAGTTAAATATTTGGTATCAACAAAGTAAAATTGACAAATTTGCATATCAAGTTTACAAATTTTTTTTTACCAACTAATGGACCTGCTGACGCCACAGCAACGGCTGGAAATGCCCCACCTACATAGGCTCCTCGTTTCTCCACATTTCCATTCCTACCAGCAGCGACAAGCGCTGAAATTATAAAGAAAAACCAAAATGTCGTATGAAATTTTTCAAAAAAAAAAAACAATAATAACAGCATCTCAAAAAGTTTTGCTAAATTTTTTTTATATTTTTTTTTTTGCAAATTAAAAAATTATTTACTAACCGATGGAAATTGAGAGAACAATGAAGACTTTCATCATCAATCAGTCCAGATTCACACAGTTTCAGTCACACGCACACAGTCTTACTCTTGAAGTGAACTAAGTTGAAATGATGGTAATTACACATAACGAATGGGCTTAAATAGGCTAATCATTTTCATAACTTTCTCCTTACCAAAAAGTTGAGTAGGCACTTTTTCAAATTAAAAATCTTATGTCATCCGGTTATATATTATTCATCACCAAGACTCATAATAGGTGAACAAGAATTGAAGATTCGACCAGTAGTTTTCATATTGATTGTAATTAAGTCTTTCCTTTTTCATTTCCAATTCTTACTTGTCTATATGACTGCCCAAGGGTCAGATCCTCATTCTTCAGCCTAAATGAGATCAGGAAGTAGACACAATGAGCAGGTCTTATATAGTCATTTTTTATATATTATATTCATCTTTTTATATTATCATGTTCACAAAGATTTACTCAATATGTATAACACAGGAGGACAAATTATAAACAAATTTTGTCTTTTGGTAGTTCCGTTTGGAATTTCTCATTCTTATTATTCCACATACACTCCTTATTTTCACACTTTGTACTAAAACTTATATAACAATCGAGACAAGAATAATATTTTTATTAGCGAGATGAGGAAGCCAAGCGAGATGCCAAAAGTTACAGAAAATACACTCGAATTACATAAATATTAATTTATTCTTTTGAAACAATGGAGCTGACTTTCTTTTATTATTTCAATTTTTTTTATTATATGCAGGGTTAGCCAAAATTTTGGTTTCACATGTCGTAGTAGTGGAAATTAAAAGATGATTGGTTTCATAATGTTGCTTAAAAAGAATTTTATTTTAAGCTTCACTTATTTTTAGAAAAATTGGGTTTATTTAACTAATTTAAAGACAGAATTTTTGAATTTGAAGTACATTTTGTTTGATTGTTATTTTTTTAAATGGTACAATTACAACACGGAAATTTAAAAAAAAAAATTTTTTTTTTAATGTTTTTTATTGCGTCTAAAAATTGAAATTCAAATAACCGTTGTAAACAGAGTAATCATGTGTTGCAGTGCTAAAACGTAGGGAGGAATGTGAACTGTAGATCGATATGGAGGGCTGTTGGATAGTAGCGAGGGAAATTTGGGGGTAGGCAGGCAGGCCGGGGTAATACCAGGGGTAGGGTAATACTCGGGGTCGGGGTTAGGGTAATGTCGGGGTCGGGTCATGTACATGGGTCGGTTAATGCCGGGTAATGCGTGGGGTTGGGTAATGCCAGGGATCGGGTATTGTGCGGGGTTGGGTAATGCCCGAAGTTAGGTAATGCCCGGAGTAGTGTAATGCTAAGTTGTTAGGTTGTTAGAGTAGGTTGTTAGGATGCTCGGGGTGGGGTTTGAGGCATGGGCTATCCTATAGTGGAAACCTCATATCGATCCATCCATTGGTTATCTAAATATTCTAGTTATTATTTAACATGTAAATTCCCATAAGGAAAAAATTGAGTTTCGGGAGAAAAATAAAAAAAACTAGGTCAGAGATGATTGATATGGCTCATCTTCGAACTTGTCTGTTCCTAGTGCATGGGCTATTGATTAATGAAAAACGTATCTCGATCCGTCAATTAGTTTTTGAGTTATAGCAACGACGGACGGACGGACCGACGGACAAGACAGATCTAAATAATGTGTTTGCAACACATTTGTCTTAAATTTTTTTTTGAAACCAATAACCTTTGCTTTCCCTAAGTCTCGTCTAAAATGAAGCACGAATAGTCAATAAAACACATTTTGAAAATTTTGAAATTTTCAAGAATTTATATTTGAACCTATAAGAAAATTTATTATTTGCATTGAACCTAAGGCATAGAAAAAGAAGAGAAAAGAAACTCAAACTTTCTACGCTATCAAAAATTTTCAACTAAAAGTAGTAACCTCATAACTCATAATTATGTCACATTGGTAAATTCTTGAGACGCAACTTAAAAGAGAAAGTAATGAATTTTCATAAGAATCAATTTTCAAATGAATACAATGGTGAAAGAATGTATAATTTTTGTTGAAAAATGACTTTTGATATTATAAAAAAAAACTAGTGAAAGTGGTAAGATTTGGATGATTTTTTTTTGGTGTAATTTAAGGAGAAAGTTATAGAGCAGATGCTGAAAGTAGTGAAATTTCCTGCGTCACTTTTTTGTAATATTTCTGTCGTATGCTTTCTCTTTAGAGTCTCGTTATCCATCAAGTAACAGACTGGATAGTCTCGTAGTCCACATCCAACAGTAGAATATAACTTTATGAAAAAAAAAATAAAAAATTTCCGTCCAAAAGACAATAATGGCCCAACGTCAGCAAAAATTAGGAGACTCAGCTCAAGTGAAAGCTGTGAATCTGTTGATGGAAATGGTCATTTTTTTTATAACTAAAGATGAAGCGTGTGTGACAGTATAAAATTGAAAAAGTAGTTGGAGAAAAGCAATTTTGAGTAGAAAAGAACAATTAGTAAGAATTTCTATAGAATTCTTTATCATTTTCTGACTAATTGGAGAAAAGTTGGACTCAGGTGACAAAAGTCACATATAAAAAACATGACTCATTAACACCCAGCATGAATAGCCAATAAAACACAATAATTTGAAATTAAAAAAAAAATTTAAAGTTTGAAAACTTTGCCTCATGATTTAAAAAATGACAAACCTATATCACACTGTGTAATACTTGCATGCCAAATATCTTTCTTCTTTTTTTTTTTTTTTCACATCCAAATAAAATCATTTGCAGATCTGAATCTATACTAGTTTGGTTCTAATCTGTATAACCCTTTTTTTTTGCATCTGAATTATTTATTTAAATTTTTTCCAAAAAAAATTTTTTCCAAAATTTTTTTTTTGAGTTATGATTATGAATGACTGAGAATGAGAATGAACTTTTGAGGATCATGTGGAACTGACTTAGAAAGCACCGTGGAGAGTTTGATGTGATGGATCATAACCTGCAGACGATAGAAGTGCAGATGTGTCAAGCACACTGACACCAATAGCTGGACCAGGTGCAGCGAATGTATTAATTCCAGCAGGAACTGGAGCAGGGACTGCAGCAAATGCTGGTTGAGCAGCAAATGTATTAATTGGAACAGATGCGGCAGGAGCATAGTTAGCTACTGATGGAGCAACTGGAGCTTGAGCAAATCCAGCATTTCTAAAAAATTGAGCTTGTCCTAATCCTAATTGGTTATGAGTTTGGTATCCAATGATTGGTCCATTGAATGGTGTTTGAGCAATGTTAAACCCGTTTGGTCCTGGTGCAGCGTTGATAAATGCAGGTTGATTGTGATGAAAATGTGCTGGAGTAGGATGAAGAGCTGGTTGTGCAATAGCTGCTGGTTGTGCATAAACAGCTTGGTGTGGAACTGGCGCCGGTTGTGCATAAACTGCTTGGTGTGCATAAGCTGCTTGGTGTGCATAAGCAGCCGGTTGTGCAATAGCAGCCGGTTGTGCAATAGCAGCCGGTTGTGCATAAGCAGCTTGTGTATAGGCAACTGGTTGTGGAGCAAGGCCTATTTGACCTTGTTCAACAGCAATTCCTTGTTGGACAGCGACACCTTGACCAACGGCTGGACCGTCATATGTTACTGGACCGTTGACTCCAACAGTTGGATTCAAATATTGCTGTAATAAAAAAATTTTTAAGAATAATTAATTACCTTTTGGTAATAGAGTAAAAATAGAGTAATATGAAAAGAAAAATTTCAAAAATTTTTTCTGAAAGCGTCCAAATTTTGACCGTAGCTTACAGTGAACTGTGTGTTGTACTGTACTGGAGCAATTTTCTCTGGACCGACTGCAGATTGACTGTAACCTATATAACAAAAATTATATAAATTAAACCAATAGAGGAATAATATATTTTGGAACAATATGTTGTCATAAATAATAGTATACCTTGAACATGACCTACAGAAAGTGCAGGTTCACTGTGCGTCTTATGGGTCGTCGTCTTTGTAATTACAGGTGTAATTGTTTTCGTCACATCAACCGTCTCAACATTACGAATAGCAGCTGCAGGGACTTCCTATAAACAAAAAAAAATTATATTTTTATATTTTTATTTGTAAAAATTTTGAATAATCAAATTTGCACGGGAAGTAACAATAACTTTTTTTTTATAACTAATCTTTTCAAAAAATTTTCTAATTTACAAATTTTTATACAAGCTTACAGGGTTACAAATGTACCTAAGATCATAACAATCCTTACTTGTGCATAATTTTGCGGTGCTCCAACAATTTGTTGTTGAGCTATGTTTGCTGGAGCTTGAGCGTAAGCGAGTTGATGATGATGAGCGTTCTGAACAATGGCTTGCGCAGGCGCATTTGGAATACTCCCATCAATTACTCCTGTAAGTAATTTAAAAGAAATTTTTTTTTTTTTTTTTTTTTTTTTAATAATATTTTATTCTTTAAAAAAATAGAAATTGTTTCAACTTTTCTTGCTCACGTTTTAAAAATTTAATCAAACTTACCAAACATTGCAACAAAGACAATGATAAATTTGTCCATGGTTTCACTAGTTGTTTCACTTGACAATGTCTAATTGGTTGACACTTTTGTGACGACTACGTCCATTGACTCTCAGGTCAGTTGACTTTTATACCCCGGTCTTATTTCCTGTATACTTTAAAAAAAATTTTTTTTTCTCTCTCACCTCTCTGTATCCCTTAGTTGATTTTCATTTCTTAATTTATAATTTCCTCAATCCCTTAATAATTAATTCAGCTGCAACCATCCAACTAACCATATGCACCTTCAAGTGCATCAAAACAAGTTTTTTTTTAATATATATTGTTGTGCAATCATAGTTGTGCAATAGTCTGCAAAGAGATGATGATTTTTTGGATTAGGATTGTGAATTTTTTTATATAATTGGATTATCACAACTTAATGTTATTCATCCATTGTTGTAGATTTATTGACTCTTCTGTGTGTATTTGAGACGATTTAGATCTTATCGAAAGAATAGCTTCTCCAAACGTGTTTCTAAGTAGACTTCTTTCTACATTTCAGTTCATAATTGGAGAATTAATTAAGAAAGTGTATAATTTTTGTTTCATCTTCATTCAAAAAACTTTTATTTTCTTGAATTTTATATTTTGTGAATGTTGAAAGTCAACCTGAGTGTCACAAGAGCAACTACTTAAGACTTTTCTATCTAATATAGTGCAAAACAAAAAAATTTCGCAAATAGACCGGAAGGCTTATTTAGTATTTTTTTTACACGCCTACGCAATATTATTGAAATGAGATCAAAAATGTCGTCTGAACAAGTTAAACTTTTTTTTTTTTTTTTCAAAATTTTCATTAACTTTATTGAAGATTCTTATTTGTAAATACTATTTTTCTTGCTCTTCATGAGCAAAAGAGTTTGTTTTTCTTACATAATGATAATTATTATGCAAGCTAAATGATTAATGATTAGATTAGAATTGAATATGACAAGACACGAGATGCCACGTGTCACGAAAGTCTTCATAGATATTTGCTGGCTTTTTTTTTCACCTGACGTGTCTCTACCTATTAATCAACGTTTAAAATGAAAATATAACATTTAGTTGAATCTTGAATGAATTTTTTTTTTGAATTATTTTCAAATGTTATCAAGCTTGTAAAGCCATTTTCGGAATTGGTGTTAATTGAGAGGTTTTTGTTTTTGTTTATGAGAATTACTAAATGATGGCAGTATGAAAAGTGTCACTTGTACTGATTTCAATAAAAATTACAACAATCACTCAATGAATGGGTACTACAAGATTTTGAATTGATTAATAGTAATTTCAAGTCCTTAATTTTAATGAAGCGTTTTTTTTTTAATAAAAACAAAATTTTTACGTAATATTAATATTATAAGTATTCTGATGCGATAAGAACTTTTTTAAGTAAATAATTTTTTTAAATAAATTAAAATTTTGAAAAAATTTGTTAAAATTTTTTGTTCATTCACAAAACTTTGGATTAAATTTTAAAATCTTGTATTGAAAAGTTATGAACAAGATTGTCAACAATTTGTTGACAAATGATAAATTGTTAACCCCAACAATTATCTAATTGATGAGTATTAATAATCCCAAATCCAAAAATTGTACTTGAAAAAAAAGCAAGAATTTTTTCAAATTTTATTTTAAAACTAAAGTTAAACTACAAATAATTTAAAAATTTGAACTAAAGATATGGATNTCAAATTTTATTTTAAAACTAAAGTTAAACTACAAATAATTTAAAAATTTGAATTAAAAATATGGATTTTTTTTTTTTTTTTTTCGAAAATAAACTTATATGAAGAACAAAATTCTTGCAAAAATTATTGTAACAATAATTCAAAAAGAAAAATGTTATTAATAATTTCTTTGATACAAAATTTATTTAGTTGTTAAAACCATTTTTTAACTATGAATCTATCAGTTTGTTTTGTTTCAGCTCCAATTCAATTTGTACATTCTGAGCCGCCTATAGGCACACTTCTCAACAAAAAAAAAAAAAAATTTTTTTTTTGCAAATTCCTCTTTCTTATTGTAGATGGCTTCCAAATTCTCTGCAAAATTCTCAACCTTTCATTTTAACTCTCCATTTCATTTTTGCATCTTGAATGGAATGCAATTTGGCAGAATCAAAATTCAAGGCCTTTCTTTCCATGTGGACTCACCTAACCAACCAACCAAACCAAAGTCAATGCCAATAGTTTGCAAAATCTCATATTTGCCAAAAAGTATATACCATTTCTCCGTTCCTTATTCTCTACTTTGCAAAGAAAAAATTCATATTACGTCCCTACGTATACTCTTGTCCTGTCATGAAGATAAATCTCTCTGCGTGCGGAGTTGCCCTATAGTTTGCAAAAAAAAAAAAAAAAAAAAGTTTTAGCACAGCTGAACTTCTGCTATGAACCATTTGCGAAAATGGAGGAGTGAGAGGGTTTGCCAATAATTTGGTTATCATTTTGCTGTTATTATGAAACAAGGGAAAAGATAACATTGGAACGCATTGCATATGCAGAAAATCTATGCAACAGTGCTCAGGTAGTTTAGGTAATTTTTTTTTTTTTTTTGCAATCAGTTTTTGCAGAATAATATGTTCAACATAGGTCTGGATCCTAAAATTTGCAAATCATGAGCAGAGTTACTTTCTTTGCAAAAGAAGGCGCCGGGGGTAGGCGAAGAGGGTAATAAACTCTGACGATGAGAAGTAGAGAGAGAGAGAGAGAGAGAGAGAGGGCTAAGAATAAAATCAATCCAAAAAAAAAAATTATTCGAATAATTTATTTTCGGCAAATGGTTTTCGCCAATTGTGTTTGACAGAAGAAAAAAAAAATTTTTTTTTGCAATAAATGAAATATAAATAACCATAATCCACCTTTTGTTCTAATGGATTAAAAGACAGTAGAAATAGACAAAGGAAGGTATTATTTCAATATTTGCAATTTTTCCTATTGCCAAATTTTCGTCTATCATGTTCTTATTTATTTTAGATGACATTAATTCTGCATTGGATTTTGCACTTTTCCAAATCACTCAACTCTAATTTCATATGACTCATTTTTTCTTCTTCTTCTTCTCTGTTCAATAGTCCAACTGGTGAATTTTCATTGGTTAATTTTTACCTTGATGTCTACACTCTACTGTAAATCATTAATTAAACAAAATTAATTAAATGTTTAGATTAATCCATTTCTCTTTAGTAATTTAGTACAGATGAGCGGAAATTTACAAACCTTGAGAAATATTCAACTAATAATTTATTATTAATAATTTTTTGAATTAATATTTAACTAACATCTAATAATAGAATTTAAACTTATAATTAAGTCAATAAGTTAATATTCAACTTAATAAATAATTAATCAAAAAATGAAATATTAATAACTTGTTTTTTTTTAAGGTTGTATTTATTTGCAATGAGCATTTAATATCAAAAATACTTTTTTAAGGAAATTAAATTTCTCAATTTTGTATTTTTTTTAGAAATGTTAGCTTAATTAAGACCACGGATAGTGTTCAATATTAATAGAGCAAGTAGCGATTTTCTATTGTTACTAAGTTTAGAAAGAGAATTGTTCTTATTTTGAGACAAAAAAGAAAGTTTTATATTTTATTAACACGATAAAAACAAAATTCTTTTAAATTTTGTCATTAAAGCGTCAATTTCTGTAACAAATATAAAATAATAATTAGATAAGCTATTTATAATATAAAGTTATAATTTATTTATTTTATTAAAATTTAAGTTTTGAGTGTCCAGGTTAGCTGCTTAAGCTCAGGTTGAATTAAGCTGAGCTTGAGAAACAAAGTAGTTCCCACTTTATGATCAAGTATTTCGATGATCACTCTATCTAGAGATCATCGAATGTGTAAATCTGATTATACTTCGCACTTTAAGCTCTCCTTAAAATTTAAGTGCTCAAATTCCTGAACTTATGATTTAAGCTTGGCTTAAATTTTTTCAAAAAAAAAAAAGTTAAGCAAAGGTTAACCAAAGAAAGTTCGAATCACACTGGCATAAATCGAACAAAAAAACAAAAATTTTATTTAAGGGAGGAGTTGTTGAAATTTTCAAAGACTGATTTCTCCATTTAAATTTGGCGCTCAATCATGGACTATCTCAATATTAAAAAAATTTTTTTTTAATTTCTTTAAAAATTTCTTTAAAAATTTCTTTTAAAATTTCTTTTAAAATTTCTTTANTGTTGAAATTTTCAAAGACTGATTTCTCCATTTAAATTTGGCGCTCAATCATGGACTATCTCAATATTAAAAAAAATTTTTTTTAATTTCTTTAAAAATTTCTTTAAAAATTTCTTTTAAAATTTCTTTTAAAATTTCTTTTAAAATTTCTTTAAAAATTTCTTTGAAAATTTCTTTAAAAATTCCCAACTTATTTTTTTCTATTTTTTCAAACATCAAAATCAGAAGTTAAAATTTTTCCAAAAAGTAATCATAAAACAGAAAGTTTTCAATGAAAAAAATATCTCCGTCTTCTAGATTTATTTTCTAAACACCGTGAGAATGTTATTGTATAGCGTATACTTTAAGAATTAGAAAAATACGTACAAGTAGGAACTTCTCAACAATTCTGATAATTTTCTTAAAAGTTTGTAAAAAAAAAAAAAAAAAAAAAAAAAAAAAAATTTAAAAAGCAATAATAAATAGTAAATATTACATATCTGCTTAAAGCAATTCTATTTGGCTAATAGTAAGTAAGTAACACACTACAAAAAAAATTTGTACAAAATTTAAAATCATACAAAACAACAAACCTCACTTAACAACAGGTAGGAAATGACGAGCATTAATTGAATTTTCAAAACAAAAAAAAAACTTATTTGATTCCAAAATCCACTTTAACTTCTCAAATGTTCCCTACTCTTGTGACATCACAGAANAAAAAAAAAACTTATTTGATTCCAAAATCCACTTTAACTTCTCAAATGTTCCCTACTCTTGTGACATCACAGAATAATTTTAATTACCATTAAAATCAATTTTAATTCATTTAATATAAAATTGTATTATTCAAATCCAAACTCTTGTATCTGCATCATAAATTGTATAAAACTTTGTTCTGATGGTATTATTTAAATGTATAATATTCATAAATAATATTTTGTAAATTTTCTATTAAATCACTTAGTAAAAATAATAATCATCATCTCACTCTCTTGAGTATAGGAAGAAACGTGTGTTCATTTATATTATTATTGTCTATTCTTCTACACTTTTAGTTGTGCCAAATCAGTGAGATAGTCATACATATGCTCAAGTTTTTAACATATTATTATATTTTTTTTCCTATATGTTTAGGGTACTACTTATGTTACATATAGGAGGAAATAGCAGTAGTAGTACTGGTAAAATTCTAGCAATAATAATGTTATCTAGTTTCCAGGCTAGGAGCCTGTCGTATTACACTTGAGCCTGACCTTCAAGGTTTTTGATACAATAAGAGAACGGTACGCATGCGATGCAATTTTTTTTTTATCCCTTACTCCTTTTTAACATTGGATGTGAAGAGTCTCCTCTTTTTTTTTTTTTTTTTTTTTTTTTTTTTTGCATTTGCAAAAAAAGTGGCGAAAATCTTCAACACTGGGTAGTAGAAGGGAAGAGGACCGAAGAGGTTCCACACGACTTCTCTGTTCTTCTAACACACGGTGATATAGAGAGAATGCGTGTCCAACGCAACAGCCGCGTCTAGACATCTCCTTCAGCACTACCACTACTGCTCTTTTTCATCTACTGCCCTTTGATTACTTTTTCTCACTAAGGATCACTTTCCTACTCAGAAAATAACCAGTCCTTCGACCAATCTTTTTAAAGTTTTTTGAACTTTTTAAAACTTAACTCTTTCCATGAGTTAGAAGGTTTCCAAAGGTTTTCTTACCCTTTGGAGGGGTGACCATTAGTGACGCAATAGTATAGCAACTCTAGTAGTAACAAAAACCATTTGGAAAAATACAAGACACGTTTCAACAAAAACTAAGCTCACATTCTTAAAATTCCAAACTCAGCTCAAGACATTTTCTTGTCATCATTGTCTCTGACATAACATCAACGGTCCAACATTGAGCGCCAAGTTTGAACCCTCTCAACGAATTTCAAAACAAGAAACCGACTAGGAATAACTATTTTGGAAATTTTTCGGGATTTCAATAATTTTTAAAAAAGTCAAATTTTTGGAATTCTAGAACGAAAAAAGGAAATTTTTATGACCCTTTCTACGACCCGAATCGGACGAAGAAGCGAAAGAAAAATATAATTAAGGATTAATTTCTTGCTGGACAACAATGTAAACTTTCTTTTGCATTCATTTAACTTTACAACATTCTTTACATTTTTTGCTTGTTTTTGCTAGACGGTCAAGCTTGTTTGTGAGACAGACAAGCTTAGCTTAGATAATTAGCGCTAGCCTAATTAAAAAGTAGAATAATAATTAATTATTTGTAACATTTTTTTTTGTGTGATTACAGTGCTTGTGACCTGACCTAAACCACGACGACGACGACGACGACCAGGTGCTAAATTTCTCGACAAACTGCTAAGCTTATATTGTTGGAATTCCTTATGCAGTTCTCTGGAATAAGAACTATAAGAACACCACAATATCGAAGAAGCTACAGTCGTACAGCATAACTATTTTGTTGATCCTGAGGAGGAAGGAAAAGAAAATCCGAAAGAAGTAGGTGAATTATCCGCAAAAAAAATCCGACTACTATAGGAATCTACCGCTTCTTTCTCCTAGTGTCAGTTGTGCTCGTGCTCGATGGTTTCCCTGACCTTAGTCAGTTGCGTTTCCTATAGAGATTGGAGAAAGTCATAATTGTTCTCAGACGCCGCCGCCGTCTCAGTTCTTTCTCCCTGCCTCAACACGCAACGCTCCTTTTTCTGCTGCAGCAGGAGCTTAGCTCTAGCAAGAGCTTCACCTTGAAAAAAAACTTGTGCTTTTAGCTCTTCTGTCAGTTAGTCGATAGGTTCCGTCTCTGCTAGAGGTCGAGTAGTAGTGCTCACTCAAGGCAAGAGAAAGTGTAGCTCATCACAAACCAACCAAACAGAACCAACGACCTTAACTCCAGCTAATCCTACCTACCAATAAGTTTTCTCTTTATATATTTTTCTGCTTCCAAGTGCTCAATTTAAGTGTCCTTGTCCTTGGGTCAAGGGCAGGGACCCTTGGGACGGCGGTACAATAGGGTCAATTATGAATTGTCAAGCTACTAATCCCTTGGGTCGTTTTCGATCAATGTCTAGAATGTCCATGGATGGTCCACTCAATCTCAATTGCTCCAATACGCCAGAGAGCAGCACCATGTTCAATGTCCATTGGGATGATTTTAATCGTGTGGTCGTGGATTCCCTCTGGGCTCTCCTCACTGAAGAGTCACTGACTGATTGTACTCTGGTAAGATTATCAATTGACTAATTAACGGTAATTAACGATGGTTTCCTAGTCGTAATACTTTACTTTATGAACCAAATAGAAATCCAGTAGCACACTACTGTATTTTCCTTAGAGATTAGGAAAAGTAAATGCGTCAAATGTGGCAAAGAAATGCAAGTGGTAGTGATAGGAACAAAAGAGAAAAAAAAACGTAAGCGGAATAATGATTTCATGAATTTAAAAAAAAAATATCAACAAAATCAAAATAATATCAAAAATCAAAATATTATTGTAGAAATTTTGATTACCTGTTTAGCTTTAGTAATTAATTATGAAAGAGACAGTATCCATGCGGAAATGTTCGGTTTTTTGGGTCAACTTTGAGAGTGAGTCACTCTGACTGACCTCGGACAGACTTCAATTTATTATCTAGATGTTTTTTTTTAACATTATTTTAGTAATAATGAATAGCGAGTATAAATTTCTGAATTTTTATTTTGAATTTTGAATTTCTAAAAATTTAATTATTACTCCTGCTTTAATCAAAATTTAATATTTTTTGTATAAAATTTGGGAGAGAGAAATTTAATTGGTTTAAATCCTGATGAATTCTTTCCCGCAATAATTTGAAACGTTGAGTTCATAACTTTGTCCTTGAATTAATCAAGATTAGAATTAAATTGGTTAAAAATGAAAATCAAAAATTTTAATAATTCTATCGATTTTTTTTTTATAATTTACTGACGTTCGTTCGAAAGGAATTAAAAATTAGTCGATATTTACTCAACTACTTTCTATTTCTGTTCAGTTTTAGTCAAGGTCCTTGACCCCAAATAAATTCGCTAGAATAAAAGTTAAATTTATATTCGAGGTCCTTGACCTCATAAAATTTTTAGGATTTCCAGTCTAATTTCTATCGGTAGACAGGGTATCTTTATCGTTTTGAACAATTACAGTGAAAATTGTATTGATTTATTTAAATAAAGACTAATCAAAAGTCTCTTTCGGTAAACCTTGCCCCAATTCCTCTCTTCCCTCTGCAGACAAATCAGGTTTTTTTTTTTGAATTTTTTTTTTAAAGTTTGGGTTTTTTTTTTTTCAATTTTAAAAGGAAAATTGAAACTTGTGGATTGTGGATTTATTCGTTATTATTATTAGTGAAAGTGAAACGATTTTCAAAGTCTTAAAATTTTAAATTTCTAATTCCCTTTTGTTAATGATACACTTTTCCTTCGTTTTTGGTTTTCTTCTGGATATTCTATTTCGGTAGGTACCCGTTGTTGCCTTACTCCTAGTAATACCAACAACAACGTCAACTGCCATTCATTATTTCCTTACCTACAACACATTACATTTTTGAATAAATTATTGGAAAAAAATCGTCATTACTATAGTTTAAAATGTCCATAGTTCAATGTCCAAGGTACGTATCTAGATTTGCAAAAGACAATGAATTAGAATGAAAGAAATATAACCAATCAAAACATTGGGAAACCCATTGGTTACTTGTATCTATAATTAATTGTATTGTATTCCAATCAATCCCAAGGAGAATATTGGTATTGTAGGGGTATGTTGGTAAGTTAGAAAAAATGGTAATCAAATCTGTATTCGTTCATATTTATCAATTCATCAGCTGTTTTATGAATTCATAATTAATTATTCTTTATTATTTATTTTTTTTTGTTGACCTAGGTCGTAAGCCCATCGGAGCAAGTTCAAGTCCACCGGGTCGTTCTCTCTGCTAATTCTCCATACTTTCGTACCCTTCTCCAGGCTCATTCTCAGCATCCGAATCCAATTATCATTCTCCAGGACGTATCCTATGCTACTCTCAAAATGCTTGTCATGTTCATGTATAGGTGAGCAAATTTAAAGTTTAAAGAAATATCTATTTGTATTAACATTAACTATGTATGAGTTCGAATTAGTGTAACTTAAAGTAACACTAACCCGAAGCCTGAACTCGAAAATTTATCCAATACCTAATCAAGTCAATCATACGTTATTAGAACTAATAATTCATGAATTATTGGACTTGTTCTTTAATAGCCCGGGCTCAGATGATGAGCACATTGTGTTAGGGCTCAAAGGTGTTTGTTAGAATGTATAGGTATCTTCTTCACCTTATTTAAATCTTAATTAAAATTGAGAGTTAATCAAATTGTTTTTGAACCTACTCGACATTACTTCTCATTTTACGACTTGTCTCATANGGTATCTTCTTCACCTTATTTAAATCTTAATTAAAATTGAGAGTTAATCAAATTGTTTTTGAACCTACTCGACATACTTCTCATTTTACGACTTGTCTCATATCCTATGTCTCGTTTTGTCAAAGGTATACTCGTAATTTTACGATAAAATACTAGACAAAATGTAGATAGTATGTGTACAATGGTGACAGTTTTCTAACCTTCATTCATTCAATTGTCAATAATTTTTGTTGTGGCAAGACAATCAAAAACCTGTCAGAGGTTTTGGTTTTTTATTTTTCAAAATTTTTTTTTAGATACCGTGTCAAACATTTTTCTCCTAAGGTACATTTATTACATTTGAATGGAGAAACAGTAATGTATTGCTGCGTTTTCCCAAATGGCTATTTATACGTATTTACATTATTACTATTCTTTGATTTTTTTTTGTCATAATATTGATTTTTTTTGATTATGAAACGATTTAACTCTTTTTCTTTGATGAACTTTTCCCATTGGTCCTTTTTTTTTGTCAGCACCAAAGTTGCATGCATATTTGATCAAGAAGGAAGAACGACATGCTACCTTCCTCCTTGAAAATGCAATCCAAAAACTTCTATCCGCTCATTAATATTTAAAGTTTATGCGGTTATGGTTTTGAGTTAGGTCGCTTCATTTGCCTAACTCAAAAAAAAAAAAATAAACGCTTAATATTATTAGTTCTGGTAGTGCTATTTGTTACCAAGGGGCATGGCCAAACCAGGTTAAGCCACGTCGCCAACAACTGATTCGATAATGAAGTGACAAATGAATGACAATCGAGAATATGATTATGAAAAATTATATATTAATTTTAGCAAAACAGAAGAAAAAAAAACTCATCGTGTATCAGTTTAAGAATTTTTATTAGAGGAGATATCTCTTTAGTCTGGTCTGGACACCAATTTGAGTGTGAGCTCAAGATGGACAAATTTTTTGTGTTACTTGAGTTCAAACACTCGTCATGTAATTGACGAAACTCTCATACTAAAAATCTTAAGCAATTTTAGTAAGACGAGTGCTTAAGGAAAAGTTCTGAGGTTCTTAAGTTCAAATCAAGTTTGAAAAGTCTTGATTTAAATTCACATGTTAATTTTTCTTCTTTTTTTGTTTTGTTTTCCCGCCAGAGGTATAGTGTCTGTAACTTCGGACGAGATGACGCATTTACTCAGAGCTGCCGAACATCTCCAGATCATTGGACTGACTCAAACTCGGAGGTCACCGGTAAATTTTGGACCGTCGATCCACCGAAGTACTAGCACACCGACGGCAGCGCCACTTGACTCACCGCTTCCGCTTAGTAGCAGTAGCAGCGTTTGTGGAGAGCCTCCGAGCCAAGTTTATAGCAAAAAAAGTCGAATTTTGGAGCAAAATAAAAATACATCGTCAGCATCATCAGCAACTGTCACTGTCCCTGGACCTACCAACAACCTCAACGCCATTGGAAGGGAGAGGGAATACTCGAGAGATAATTCAAGGGACTATGAACTGAGCGGTGACAGGGACCCACATGCCGAACAACATAGTCCACTCGTAAGAAGGAAATTAAGAAAAATTAGAAAGAGAAAGAATCAGGTTGTTAAGTAGAGTATGTGGTCAAGGGTCAAACAAGTTTACTAATGTGTCATATTTATCTAGTCTCTCAAGAAAGAGGAGGAAAGCGAGTCGAACGACTGGGAGGATAAGCATGCCATGGAAATGGAACATTCGGCCGTAAGTTTGCAAATTTTTCAGACACCTATCATATTTTTTTTGTGTTATTTAGTGATTTTCATTATTTGATAAGTCAAGTGACAGGAGTGTGGTGCTGAAATNAAGCGAGTCGAACGACTGGGAGGATAAGCATGCCATGGAAATGGAACATTCGGCCGTAAGTTTGCAAATTTTTCATACACCTATCATATTTTTTTTTGTGTTATTTAGTGATTTTCATTATTTGATAAGTCAAGTGACAGGAGTGTGGTGCTGAAAATTTTTTTTCAATTTTTAATTTGTGAAGAGAAGTTGTCGGCTAGACACATGATCGGATGAAGTGTTTTAACTTTTCAAAATTTTAGAGGTCATAGTCTGCTGCAGTAAACACGGCTGTAGAAACTAACTATTATAATTTAATTTTTGTTATAGTGAACCCTAAAATAGCACTTTACGTTTGGAAGATGTAATGTATGCTATGTATGTTTTCGAGGAGGAAGCGTAATGCCTATTGATTGGAAGACCTTGTTCGCGCTGATCGAGTCGTTAGTGCCTATTTCAGACACCATAAAGCTGTGTTAATGTTCGCCCCAATTCTGGTACCTATGGAACTGCTTCGTCCTATACCTAGGTGAATTTAAGGAGAAGTTGCAAGGGAGAATCCCATAAGTCCTCGGGTTCCAGGAATGGGTTCCCCGAGGGCCAATCTCCGCTGTTGGTAGAGAGCCTCACAGTGATAACCTGTGACAATCTGGACAAGTAGTCGTAGAAACTTTCGCCCAAGGCCCATACAGTAATTTTCCCATAGAGGACTGAATCAGGACAACCTTGGTTATTTTACACAGTCGAATCCGAACCCACTTGCTGGAATGCACCCACATTTGGGGAATAGACAACACAACACTAAAAGCCTCGTTAATATAGTGAACACCGGCTACGGCGAACAACTTTTCTAATTCTAATTACGAATTTATTATAACCGATCTCCACTAGGTAGTGTTAAAATTTTCAATTTTTTTCTACTCCTTTCAGGTTTTATGGTTTATAAAGGTTTCCTAACAGAATTTGAAGTTTCTTGTGGAATTTCAATTTTATAGGATCCATTTTTGCAACCATCAAATAAATAGAATCTGAGGGCAAGATTTCGAAATTCTTGACAAGATTTAGAAATTCTTGACATGAATTTTTCTTTTTCCAACTCTCCAATGAAAGACTTTTTCACTTTCATCTCCTTCTGCTTCTCATTTTCTAGTAGTATTCTTTAAATTTTTCATGTTTTTTATTCTTATAGAGATTAGACTCGGAAATAGTCTTAGAAACCGGTATATAGCCAAAATTACTAAAAATCCTTTTGTTTTAAGGTCGCATGTTAAGACATAACATTGAGAAATGATAAGAATGGAAATTGTATTGAATATTTTTGAAGATGAAAGAGGTCATGTTGGAACGGTTTTTGATGAGTCTCTCTCATGTTCTTTAATAAATTTGGTTCGTGTGGTTGTTGAAAAGGGTTTTGCAAAAAAAACCTTGAGAGGCGTTCTATGTTATTTTATTAGATTTCCCTGCTTGCTAAAATTGGTAAGGTTTTTGAGCCGTCGAGATGAATTTCCCTTCACTTTCAGTATGAGACACGAGGAGAAAGTTCAGAGACCTTGGTGAAAGTAACTGTTAGCAACCGGCATCCCACTGCTGCATGTGCCTTGGAGATCAATAGAATTGCATCTTTTGGGCTCGACTTTTTCTGCATAGCGCTTCTGCAGCAGGTTCCTTTCTCTCATCTCAAGAGCAACAGCAGACGACGGTTTCTCTGCAAAAAAAAAAAATTTTTTTTTTGCAAAGGAACCCATACCAAACTTTCCAATTCGAATAATTCGAAATCAATTATTCTTTAGTAGAAAATTAGAAAAGGCAACTCCTAACTTGTGATGAATTTGATGGAATATTTGATTGAATATAGCACCTGTGCATTGTGGGAGTTCTGTATCGTCAGGTGTGTAGATGTGAGGAGACTCGTAATCTCACTGTAGCCAAGCTAGGCTCTAATACCCAGGGTCAATAAGTATGAGTTATAAACTCTCTTGTGAGATAAGGAGACCCATGGTCCAGTGTAGAAATACACCGGCTACTCTACTTTCTGACTCATTTCCCACATAAGATGGCGAGCAGAATCCCGGTTCGAGTCTCCCCAACCCCAAGACTTTTTCAAGGTCTTCCAGGGTTCTCACTCCGCAAGTTAAGTTATCTCTTTAGTTGTAAATAATCTCTGTAATCGTAAATAATCCTGGGCGTTGAATTTCCGCCATCTGCCGAACTAGTTTAATTAAGGTTAGTTGTACTGAGTTAGAGGATACAGTGGACACTGGAGGTCCAGTGTTATTGGGAAGAGGGGTTCTGTGGGAGTTCTGTATCGTCAGGTGTGTAGATGTGAGGAGACTCGTAATCTCATTGTAGCCAAGCTAACTGTAGGCTCTAATACCCAGAGTCAATAAGTATGAGTTATAAACTCTCCTGTGAGATAAGAAGACCCATGGTCCAGTGTAGAAATACACGGGCTACTCTACTTTTTGACTCATTTCCCACAGCATTCATAATTATGTTTAAATTAAAATTGAAATTTTTTTCATTCAATTGACTAAGGGTTGTTAGGTTAAATGATCTTATCTAAACTTCAACAAATTGAAAAGCTAGTGTATTTGAGCACAATATTCATTTCAAATTCTATGTCACCTGATTCAGAATAGTTAAAATAAATTCGTAGAAGACGTTGTGTATCCAGGATTTCGACACTAAATGCTTAGTAACAAGAGTTTCAGCTTTCAGCTTCAGTTTCAGCTTGTAAGTAGCAGAAATTTTAAACCTGGAGAGGTTTTCAAGAACCATACTACGTTACCTAGTTTGTAAAATATATAAATACAAGGAAATTTTACTAAATTGGAATTCACTTTAATCCTCCGCTGTATAAATTAATTTTAACAAATTAGTTTAAACTGAAAAGTTATTTGAATTCATTTTACAGTAAAAGTTCGAAACCAAAACTANGACCCATGGTCCAGTGTAGAAATACACGGGCTACTCTACTTTTTGACTCATTTCCCACAGCATTCATAATTATGCTTAAATTAAAATTGAAATTTTTTTCGTTCAATTGACTAAGAGTTGTTAGGTTAAATGATCTTATCTAAACTTCAACAAATTGAAAAGCTAGTGTATTTGAGCACAATATTCATTTCAAATTCTATGTCACCTGATTCAGAATAGTTAAAATAAATTCGTAGAAGACGTTGTGTATCCAGGATTTCGCCACTAAATGCTTAGTAAGAAGAGTTTCAGCTTTCAGTTTCAGTTTCAGCTTGTAAGTAGCAGAAATTTTAAACCTGGAGAGGTTTTCAAGAACCATACTACGTTACCTAGTTCGTAAAATATATAAATACAAGGAAATTTTACTAAATTGGAATTCACTTTAATCCTCCGCTGTATAATCAATTTTAACAAATTAGTTTAAACTGAAAAGTTATTTGAATTCATTTTACAGTAAAAGTTCGAAACCAAAACTAAGTAATTGAACTAGGACATATTCGACTCCGTAGCTATGGTTTTTGGTAACTACGAAGTTAAATGTCTTAGTTACTAAATTAACCTAGGGTCAGAGTTCGCCCTTTAGCGCTAAATTCAACTTGCTTCGCGCTAAACAGCAATTTTAGCGAAAATAGCGCGAAATAGTGCTAAATAGTACTAATTTTATATCCCACAATTGCCAATAATCAGTTTGATAACNGCGAAAATAGCGCGAAATAGTGCTAAATAGTACTAATTTTATATCCCACAATTGCCAATAATCAGTTTGATAACGAAGTTTAAGTTAATTACCTGAATTGGCTTTACTATATTTAAAATTTTAAAATTTTAAAATTTTAAAAGTTTTAAATTTCTTTACTATACAGAGGTGACCAATAACACCTGACAAGGGATACCCCACACTCCTACCCCCCACCCTCTATACCTTCTTCTCCAACTTCCATGAATGTGCAATGGATTAGTTACTTACATCGTAAGCAAAAAAACAAGTCCCTCGACTCTTGTTTACCTTTTTTTTTTTAAATTAATATTCCGCACCAAATGTTTCAAAAAAATTTTATTTAGCAAGAACGGTCCATAGCGCTATGCTAAATTTGTAATATAACTGCTAAGGGCGTACACTGCCTAGGGTCAACGTAATTAACGTAGACCAACTCAACCAATTGAATTTAGGTCTTTTGGATATAAGAAGCATTTAGGTCAAGAAGAAGAACACAGGTCAATTGTGTAAATGCAATTTGAGTTTTTGACCGACATGAAATATGTAATATAAATAATTTTGATGTATAATTTTGAAGAAATATCCGGAGGATGATGATATGATGAGTATAAAAGTAGAAATGGAGAAAGGTTGTTCGTGTGGGTCTCATTATGATGGTGAGAATTAGGGAAAGTTGATAAACTCTTTGGTGCAAGGGTATTAGGAATAATCGAAATCAAGAGATTCAATTACATTTTGAACTCATTCAATTTGTAATTACTTATAGAAGAAGAAAAACCCTTGGCCTGAACAACAGAGGGAATTAGGTCTTTCTTCTTCTTTCACCTGCATGCACACAATTAAGAGAAAATTTTCTATGAAAGAGTTCAAAGAGAAAACTAGGAAGAGAGACGAGAGGGTGATGAAAAGAGAAAGTAGGAATGAATTACAAAGTTTGAACAAAAAAAAATATATAATATTCTCTGTGTTCTTTAGAGTCCTAAGGATTCTAGTAAAAAGTTTCATGAGAAGAGAAATCAAATTTTGACTTTATAAGGTTTCATTTGAAAATGATAAAACAAAGTAAGGTAATAATAATAAGTGCATTTGAGAGACTCGAAATTAAGAATAATCTCAATGACTGTCTGGAAAGTTTTAGGATGACATTAAATATTGATATGTTGTTGAGTAGTTTATAAATTAATGAACCAATTTACTTTTTTTTTTGTAGGAACAGGCACTCTGTCTCCGCTACTGCTGTCCGTACTGCTCGACAAACTTCCCATCGCAGAGCTCTCTCTCTCGTCACATCATGGTTCTCCATCCGACAGTCTACAGCGCCCTCTATGAACCACTACCCTCGACATCTCTTGTTCAACAGGCACCTTCAACTACCCTCATTGTTGACTCACCGCTCCCTACTCCTCAGCTACCCCCTGTCTCTCCTGACAACAATCATGTCCTTGACGGTCACGAAGAGATGGGGGATGGGTCAGGGATCATTTGCAAATTCTGTGGGAAACCTTTTCCGGAAGTGAGCCAACTCATTCAACACCTCCCTATCCATACAGGAGAGAGACCCTTCAAATGCGAGTTCTGTGGAAAAGCTTGTAAGTGTACCAATGAATCAAAAAAAAAAAAAAAAAAATTCAAGGACTGAATTCTAGTTTAAACTTCCTGGAACCTTCACTTTTTCTGGAAACTCATCATTTTCATTAGAATTTTGCTGATTTTTTTTTATTCAAAATTAATTTTTTTTTTTACTTCCGCTTCGTTTCAATTCAATTTCACATAACATCTCATTTAAATTTTCTTTTGTCTGATTCATACAACTGTAATTTTTTATAAAAAAAACCTTTAAATTTCTTGAACGTTGAAGTTGGTTTCTTCTAGTAAGTTTCTAGAAGATGGAATTGAAAAGAAGTGAAATCATTTCCAGGAAGTGTAAATATTGTCAAGTTATTAGAAAGTGAAGAGGAAGAAACAATTAAGTCTAAACAAAGAGTTTTAGTATAACATTAGATTAGTGTACATAATTTGAATTTCTAAAGTTATTTTGATTCATCTTACAGTTAAATTACGCCATCACATGAAAGACCATGCAAGGGTCCATACGGGAGAAAGGCCCTTCAGATGTAGCATATGTGGAAAGAATTTTAGGTATTTGATAAAATTATAAAAATTACAAAAGAACTTACAACATTTTTGTTTCTTGATTTTTTTTAAATTATTTGAATTTTTTTTGTAGTCGCTCGACAATCCTGAAGGCGCATGAGAAGACTCATTACCCAAAAGGGAGTATCCCTCCGGGTCCGAGCTCTAGCGGGAATGGGAGCGGGAGTACCTGACTATTTGAAAATGAAAGGGATTGGACGAACGGATTTTGACATGGCCATGACTCAAACTCAAACGGCAGAGCTCAGATTTAAAAAAAAAAAAAGAAAAAAAAACACACACACACACACATACACTTTTACTTTCTTTTCATTTTTTGGAACCCTTCTTAAATCTACTACAACGTATAAAAAAAAAAGTTCACGATCGGATGAAAACGAAGAAGACTACTACTACTATTACAATTTATAAATGTTAAAATTAGGAACTAATAATTATGTAATATTTGAAAGTATTTGTCACGGAGCGGCGTTGACGAGGAGATTGTTGAGGGAGAGGGAAAAAATATGGGAAACGATGTTACTGCCACGGTGGACTTTCCACGTGATTTTTATTAATTTACGAACTGTTGGTAATGAAAAGATAAAAAAAAAAATATTGTTACCTTCAGTGTAATAAGGAACTTAGATTAACTAAAGGACTAATTATGACTAATTAATTTTACTATTCTGTAACTATTCTAAAGTGATTGTCACTAGAGAACTAGCCCTAGTCGTTGAGAAGAGAGACTGTTTTTTTGGAGCTGGACTTCGTTGATATTAACACAAAAAAAAAGGACGTGATTTTGAAGAGATGAAGAAAAATGAAAATCATTTTTTTTTGAGCAAATTAATATAAAAAAAAAAAGAGAATGACTAATTAGATTTATAATAATTATAACGACTCTATATTGCCACTAATTATTGTTGTTTACACTTTAAAAAAAAAACGTCTAAGGGGTCTTGCTGAAGGAAACGTGGATGTGATTTTGAAGTACCTAAAAAAAAAAAACTCGATGGAAATGTATGGGAGCTAAATATGCACATTGTCTAATTTTCAGTTTATCTAATTGGCATTGCTGCAATTATGTAATTAATTTATCAAAATCCCCAATATTAATAGTGTTAATTACTATCAGGAGTCAAATAGTTTGGTTTTTTTTTTATGTAAACAGATTAATAGCTTTAAAAAAAAAACAATTTAGAAAAATTCTTTTTACTCTGTATACATTTTATTTAGACAGCAGAGTTTAGTTAAAATGAAAATTAGAATTAATTAGTAGCTAAAGTTTGTAGTCAAAATTAGAATTTTCTGTTAGTGATAATGTAACCCAAATTTTGAAGAAATATCAGTACACTTTTTTTTTTTAAATATATGATATATATGTACAATTCGATCTTGTAAATAACCAAAATTCCAGAAAGTATTTAGAATCCGTTAAATGAGATTTTTCTTAAAATATCCAAGATTTTTAGATTTAATTTAAACACCTGAATTTAAATAATTTTTATCATTTTATCTGTTAATATTGAATTGGAATTACTACACAGCAATATGTAACAACTGATTTTTTTTTTCCTTTAAAAAAAGAAAAAGAAAATCATTGTTAAGTGAGTCCAGAATTATAATTTAAACAGAAAATTTTATGTACAGTTGATCAAAATTTGACAGGAAAAATTTTCTGGTATTTAAAAATTTGAGTTATTTTCTTTGTGAAATGTAATCATACGATTTGTTTAAGTAATCTAACTAAATAGCTACAATTACTACAGACATGAATTATTATTTACAAACTGGGATGTAAATAACTTGTTGGATAGAAATTAAGTCAATTAATTGATCACTTTTTTTTTTCTTTAAAAAAAAAATCCGTTGAATTAATTTTAAACAGGTGTAATTAACTCTATAGAATTTTAACTCATCTAGTTCTAATCTGTTGTTAACTGTTGAGTGAAGCAGTTCTAATTTTAATTAATTTTAAATTTTAAGATAATTCTTGTTGTTAACCTTCTGACCCCTCCCAAGAATTTTTCGAGACATCTTCTCACCATATGAATCAATGTGCTTAAACAGCCCCAGGACAGAGCCTAAAAAAGAAAAAAAA
>NIPM01000001.1:2168331-2232917 GCA_002738285.1 Holacanthella duospinosa | reverse complement strand
AATCCTCGTAATACCAAATTGGCCTTCTCAACCCTGGTTTCCTAAATTTATGGAACTTGTTACATCAGAAATTATGTATTATGGTCCATCACAAGATATGCTTTCTTGTCCTTTTATTTCTAGACCACATCCACTTTACCAAAGTCTGACATTGTCAGTGGCGATTGTCTCAGGCCGTACTTAAATTCACTACGACTTTCGAACACTGCTGTAAATTTGATCCGCTCATCATGTGCTACTTCAACCTGGAATCAATATGCGGGAATTCTAAAGAAATGGGAACATTTCTGTACTGTGAACAAGCTCAAGTACTTAACACCGAACATTGAATCAATCTTACTATTCTTGAGTAAGCTTTTTGACGATAATTTAAGCTATACCTCTATTAATACTGCTAGGTCAGCTTTGTCAACCATGTTAATGCCCATTGACGGGGTAAAAGTAGGAGATCATCCTTTAGTACTAAGGTTGCTGAAAGGCGTTTCTAGACTAAGACCACCAAAGGCCAGATATGATACAGTATGGGACGCGGGTAGCGTACTTAAAGTTTTTGAGAGTTGGCCAAATAATGTGGATCTTTCTCTAAAACAGCTTACGTTTAAGATAGTGGGGTTAATGGCACTGGTATCCGCACAACGAGTGCAAACACTAGCTGCAATCTCTATTGAAAATATACATATCTCGCACACGGTAGAGATATTTGTGCCTAAGTTGTTAAAAACGTTTAACCCTAATAAGTTTAGACAATCTCTTGTTTTTCCTCCCTACCCTGAAAACGTAAAGTTGTGCCTACTGACTACTATCAGAGATTACTTAAACAGAACCAAACAATACCGTAAGTCAAACTCTTTGTTTATAAGTTACCATTCGCCGTACAAGGCCGTCACATCTCAGACGTTAAGCNCAAACAATACCTTAAGTCAAACTCTTTGTTTATAAGTTACCATTCGCTGTACAAGGCCGTCACATCTCAGACGTTAAGTCGTTGGTTAAAGTTTATTTTATGCTTATCTAACGTAGACATTAAGAAATTTAAAGGACATAGCTTCAGACATGCTGCCACTTCAAAAGCAGCCATGGCAGGTGTTAATATCGATGAAATTTTTAGTTGTGCTGGTTGGACGGCAGGCTCGTCAACATTTGCTAATTTCTATAATAGAAAAATTGATAAGAGGGGTGAATTTGCTAGAGCTGTATTGGACATCTCAAGTTAATTTAAATAAATTTAATTCTTTATCCTCCAAAACCACTGAAACGATTCTTCGCCGTCCACTTCTTTAAACATCTACCAGTAAATGANTTTAAGATAGTGGGGTTAATGGCACTGGTATCCGCACAACGAGTGCAAACACTAGCTGCAATCTCTATTGAAAAGATACATATCTCGCACACGGTAGAGATATTTGTGCCTAAGTTGTTAAAAACGTTTAATATCGATGAAATTTTTAGTTGTGCTGGTTGGACGGCAGGCTCGTCAACATTTGCTAATTTCTATAATAGAAAAATTGATAAGAGGAGTGAATTTGCTAGAGCTGTATTGGACATCTCAAGTTAATTTAAATAAATCNATTTGCTAGAACTGTATTGGACATCTCAAGTTAATTTAAATAAATCTAATTCTTTATCCTCCAAAACCACTGAAACGATTCTTCGCCGTCCACTTCTTTAAACATCTACCAGTAAATGACACCAGAGGGTGGAAGAAGACGAAATATAATTTCAAGTTAAGCGAGTCTTACCTGTAAAATGAAGCTAGACGCTAATTATATGAGTCTTCTGGAACCCGACGGTGTCATTACCCACCTTCCCACCCCCAGGAAAATATATGTTTCCGGCTCAGAATTATACTTTAAAACCAATGGCTACTCCACGCGCAGGGAATGGAATATAGGGTATTTTGAATGACTTTGAATATAGGGCATCTCTAGTACCGTAGACACACTACTACCAGTAAATGACACCGTCGGGTTCCAGAAGACTCATATAATTAGCGTCTAGCTTCATCTTACAGGTAAGACTCGCTTAACTTGAAATTAATTTTCATATATTTTTTACGTTTTCTCCACTCATAAGAAGAAAAAAACTGTAAAGAATTTTTTTTACATATTTTGCATGTTTTCTCCCCTCATAATGAAAAATTTAGTAACACTGTAAACAAACTCCACTGTTAAATAAATTACATCCATTGTTATAAATTTATGAAGTGAAAGTGTACTTGAACTTGAACTTTTTAAAGATCTTGTAAAAAATTGTGATTGTTTTTGGCAAAAATTTGAGCAAAAAAAAAACAGGATGCATTACAATCTTCTCGTCATCCGTCGTCATTTACGTTAATTGCACTCAACTGCAACATATCGTCATAATCTTAATAGAAAGTGAAACCAATTTTTTGTCACTTTCACAAAAAAAAAAAAAAATGACAAAATTCAAATTTTGTAATTTTTCCTGTAAAAAAAACGATGAAAACGATGAAACGTAACTGTGAAAAACGAAAACGAAACGATCATTTCATCATTTTCATAAAACTTTTTTTTTTTTGCAAACTAATCAACCAAAACTAGTGGCAACTTTTTGTACTTTCTACCAACAACGTTGTGAAAAAGCTAGAGAAGATCATTTACTTAATCTCATTATCGTGCAAAATTTGTGACTATTTAATAGGATCCAACATTTAAATTCGTTTACCAAAAATGCAAAAACGGAAACTTCAAAATGATAAATTCACGAGGTGGAATTACGAAATGTGAAAATCATGAAATCCCTATAAAATGTTTTTTTTTTTGAAGAAATTTTTCGAAAAAGGTTTTTTTTTTGCCTGTAATCAGTCCAAATTAATCTTACCTAATCCAAAAATCTTCCTAACTGTTATTAAAACACAACCCTTTAATTTCCTTCACATTTGTTATACATAAGAGAAATCAGACCTTGAGAATCATCAAAATTTTCAAAGGTAAAAAAATTTTTTCCGAAAAGGGGGGCCCGGCTTCTTCATGACTGACCAAATAATGAAGAATTTCCTTCACCTGATGATCAAATCAGGAGCAAAAGAGTTGAAATTGAAGATAATCTTTTAACAAATGAAATAATAACAATCAAGAGAGAGATATGAGTGTAGTCACACGTCCGAGTTGGTAAGTGGCTCAACAAGTTCCTGACACCAAAAAGCTACACGAACAAGGGGAAAAGTTCCTGATGCTTCAGAACCAGACGAAACGTCTTCAGTCGAAGACCAGAAACTTTAATCAAGAGGCTGTGATGTAAAAATTTTGTGAAAATATTTTCCATCCAAAAATTGTCTACTTTTGATTAAGTTTTTTTTTATTGGTGATAATTAGAAGAAATCTTTAAGATATTGTGACTGGATTAGAGAATCGTGGAAGTATATGGGGAGTTGCGAATTGTGGCGAAGGTAAGGTTGAAAAAAATTTCTCAAAATTTTCTTTCAAAATTTTTGAAAGAAAAAAAATGCTCCAGAAGCATTTTTCAAAATTATAAAAATCAATGAAATTATTCAAATTCGGTAAATTTCTTCCAAGAAATAATTGAAATCTAGTGTGCAAAATCGTAAAAGTTTCAAAAACCCTTCTAAGCCAAATAAAATTTGAATACGAGAATTTAGAAATTGGATTTGTAGTTTTGAAATTTAAAGTTTAAGTTTTGTAAATTTTTGTAGAAATGTATAAAGTATTGGGATAACTTTACATAAGGTCAAGAGTGCATTGTACCCTCGACGAGGTCACAACTCCTCACCCTAAAATTTTTTTTTTTCATTTTTGACCTCTATGAGGTCACCTAAATAGAGAAAGCTTCAAAATTCTCTTTCCCATGCGTNTTTTTTTTTTTCATTTTTGACCTCTATGAGGTCACCTAAATAGAGAAAGCTTCAAAATTCTCTTTCCCATGCGTAAATTTTATTCGTTTAGAGTCAAAATTGTTGATTTCTTACCTTGATTTTGTGCAGATATGTAGGTTTGTGAGACAACCGGTTTTATGGTTTTATTCCGTTCAATTTCATTATCACTTACATTGTTGTTTCCTTTACTCTATTGTTGTTTTCCCTTCTTCCTTTAGATGATTAGTATTCAGCAAATCCTACCAGTATTCGTTGCCTTCGTCACTATCGCCACTGCGCAACAGGCACAGTTAGTCTACGATAAACATTTCGTAGAACCCCCACCTCACAACTATGCAAATCAACAAAATATTGTCCCAATTACTCTATTAGCCAATCAATCACCGGCCATTTCATCTANTGCAAATCAACAAAATATTGTCCCAATTACTCTATTAGCCAATCAATCACCGGCCATTTCATCTAATCAGGTCTCATGGACCAATCAACAACATCCGAACATTCCCATGTTCTCACCACAACAACAACAACAACAACAGCTAAGCACTGGANTAATCAGGTCTCATGGACCAATCAACAACATCCGAACATTCCCATGTTCTCACCACAACAACAACAACAACAACAACAACAGCTAAGCACTGGACAATTTCAACTACAGCCTCTACAACAAGCAATACAGTATCTTCCTCAACAACCAGTTCAGTATCATCCTCAGCAACCAATTCCAGGACAGTACCCTCAACCAATCATGAGGCAGCAAGGATTCTTAGCCCATCATCCGCATGCTCATCATAATTTATCACCAAAGTCTCTTCCACCTGGAGCAATTCCGGTAGCCGTTCCAACAGAATTTGCAAGTAGAAGAGGACCTATTGACAAAGTGATGAAAGGGTAAGTGCGAATTTTCAAAAAACGGCGACAAGTTAGTTAAAACGTGTCAACTAGTGGAAACCTATTTTAAACTTACGACAATTTCGTGCATTAAAAACCGGTGATAATAAATAATTTCAAATGGCAGCTATGCTTCGAATTTTTGCAAATTTTGAAAGATTTTGAAAAAAAATTCTTGTTTACATAAAAAAATTTGTTTTTGAGGTCAATTTTCTTCCACAGAATGATCTAAGCTCAAGAATTCATAAAAGTCAATTTGAATAAAAAATTTAAAAAATTTTTTTTTCTAATTCAGTACAGTATTTTGCAAATCTGTTCACATTAGGTTTTTTTTTCTTGTAGAAGGGCGTGGATGATGTGATTTGCATAATTATACTTCAAAATGTATAATTTCCTGACTACTTCTGATGATGAATGTCATTGTCTTTTATAATTATTATAATGACACTTCTTCCTTTGTTCTTGAGATATGTAGGTCTATTTGTCCTTAGGAGCTTCGCATCTAATTGTAAAATGTAACATTAATTTTTGCAAAAAAAAAAAAAAAAAAAAAATTTTTTTGCCAATTAATTTTACAAATTAATTGCGTATGTGTGAAATTTCAGTATAAAAAAATCGGAAATTGATGTTCTCATTAATTTTTCCAGACCTAAACATTATTTCCCTAGGGGGAAAGGGAAGAAACGCCGACCAGGGACACCAGTTCGATTTATGGAGATGAATCGCCTGCCTAAACCCCCTAAGTACCCTTTATATGACATGTCAGATTTGGGTATGGCCACTCCACCACCACCACCAATCATGCATCCAATGTCAGTTGCCGCTAGTGATACCTTCCCAAGTTATTCTCATCCACCTCAACGAGGAGGTCCACCAAGAACCAATAAGAAACCACCTCCTCGGAGACCAATCTTAGGTCAAATATCACGCCGACCAGGTCGACCTAGTAAATATAGGCCACAACAGAGTCTTATTAATCAACGATCATATCGAAGACCATCACATCATCACAATAACCCACATCCATCAGGCTACGAACATACAATGGCGAGCAGTATGGATCCACAAGTAAGCTCACCACCACTCGGACGACCTTTGAACTATGACGAGTATATGAAACGACCGAGTCATAGTTTCACAGATGATCCTTGGAATTTTGACCCTTTTGCAGCAAACTACAACAGTGGCATGAATACATTTGCAATGAAATACAACTATGACCCCCTTGGTGAGTGAGAGGACTCGATGGATTTATAATACTTCCAGTTAATTCTTGACCGTTACTTGATAATTCCAACTAATTTTTGACCAACTGGTAACGTTTCCGACTTAGTTTTGATCGACAAGCGACTGTTTTGACTAAGTTTTGACCAACCTAAGACATTCCTGACTTTTCATCTACAAAGTGTCCTATCATAGTACTTATTTTAAACCGGTAGGATCGTTTCTCAATTTTTTTTTTAATTCATAGGTATGAATTCATTGGACAAGACACAGACGCACTTGGATCCTGAACAACTTTCGTATCCTGGGGATTACCATAATCTCCAAGACAGCCCTGCAGGTAGCGCCGTAGGAAAAATTACACAACTGGGTGGATGGGACAAAGGACCTGAGACCTACCGAACGAACAATAATAACGGTTACAATCAACCCCGACCTCAGGACTCATCCAAAAGCAATCTCAACGGAGGTCGCCGGAACCATTCACCAAATAGCTTCAACGTCTATGACCAATCTGACTCCGCCTCGATGGTAAAGTCCGAAAGTATGAATTTGAACCCACTCAAACTCCTGTCAGATGCAAATCCTGGAGTAGAGTTCACTATTGAGTCGTCGTCATCTGGTTCCGGTGTAGGTGATACATACAAAGGTGGGTCAAATATTGACACCCAATATAGTACCACTACTACCAACGACCCTTACCCAGCTTGGAACTCCTACCCACAACACTCTCATGACGTTTACGACTCTGATGTCATGTCATCCAGTCAAGTGAATAACTATGGAAAAACATCTCATGGACAAGCTCATCTGAACCAACTTCAAACTTCCGCTAAATATGAAAATGGTAACTATGACGCTCAGACTCAACTCCATACTTTTGGATTATCACAAGACTATATACAACGAGAGAGACCTATTTCTGACCTAAGTGACACCTACAACCCACATGGTGATGGAGGTTTATCCACTGACCTTTTGCCTCCATCTGAAACAGCGGCAATGTTTAAACGACAAGGGGGTCAAGGGAGTCGCTCTGTTCGTCATGAAGCCACGCCCATGATCGAACTAGAAGGACTGACTTTATTTAAAGATATTTTAAAGGATGAGAAGGCTCAGGCTACCAGGAGTCACTTAATCCACGTCTTAAGGAATTAATAATTAATAAACATTTAATTATAATATTATTAATATTATTATTATTTTTTGTATTATTCGTCCTATATTTAATAATTATTTTTTGTTTATATCCATATTTTTCTGGAAAAAGCTTTGCTGGTGATGATTTTTATTTAAAAATTATTTAAAAATAAATTTAAAATATACAAGTTTTTCAAAAAAAATTTCTAATCCTATGTCGTAGTCTCATAAACTTATAAAAAATTTTTAAATTATTTAATATTTTCCAAAAACTGTATCTAAAATTTAGCAGTGTTATTGGTTATAAATATTACAAAACAAAAAAAGTTTCGTTTCCCAAACTTATAGTTTTCAAATTTTGAAATTTCAAAATTTGTAACACTACGACAAGGGGTTAAACACAATTATTTTCAAAAACTTGTTATATAATTTTACTAATTTTTTAATTTTTTATATAAAATTTTACTCAAGTAAAATCTAATATGGTTTGGAATTATTGTATTTTGAAAGGAAGTTCTTCCACCTACACATACCTGCTGGACCATTGTTCATTGATTTGAGAGTGACTTCATCGGACGTGCAAAATTTTTGCAATTTTTCATAATAGTGCAAAAATGTTAAATAAAAAAAAAAACACCACCACCACCACCCCACGCGCGTCTTATAGCAATATTCTTTCTTATTATTGCCTGACTCTACTTCCTTTTTTGTCAAATTTCTCCTCCAACCCTTTTAAGTAATTCGAACAAACCCCGGATAACTATTATTGAAAATAACTTCAAAATTTCAAATTTTTTTGTTCAATTTAAAACATTTGTTTTAAATAATAATTTGAAAGTTACGTTTTCAGAACCATAGAAGGAATCAAAATGAACACCACTGAATCTTAAGAATTAGTTCTAAATTGAGTCTAAAGTGTGTAGTTTGATTGTCTAAATTTAATAATAATGAGATTTTTGATGATGGCATCATTGAAAATCCAACCTTTGATGATTTCAAGTCTGATTTTCTTCTTCCAAGATCTCGAAAATACTCCCACGCATAGGAACGTTCATAATGGACCATAGCATAACCCTTTTTTTGTCTTTAGCATAAGGATTATGTCATGCTCTCCATCTCCACCCGAGGGGAGACAAAAATGTTATAGAAAGACCAAAGTGTTGGGAGTCAGACGAATCAGTATACAGAAACCCGTCCACAATTCCTCATCTATTTTCTTCTAAGGATTTACAAATATTTTTATCAAAAAAAAAATCAACTCTTCAAACCTCATCTTTTCCATAATTAGTCTCATCACAGGTGAGTTTTCATTATTCTCAAATAAATCTATCAAATTTTATAAAATTTGATTCAAATTTACTTCAAATAATTGAGAAAATAAGTGACAGGTGTTATGTTAAGAAGAGTAAATCACTTAAGCTCTCACTTTCTGTCAGATTATGATCAGAGATTAATATTAAATAAACCTATTTAGTATTTAGGAATTCAGGTGGTATTCAAGTGAATTTAGGAATTCGTTAAATATTCAATTAAATTTATAAATTATTTTTGTAGAAAATGTATGAGAAATTAGAAAGTTGAAATTTTGAACATAAAATTATATAATATAAATGAAATCCTACTGCTAATTCAGATAGAGGAAGCATTCGTAGAGTGATAACCTCGCTGAGGAGGTCAATCAAATTAAACCCAAGGTTTTAGTAGTGCATTTATCAATACAATTAATTGTTTCTAGGAAAATTGCATAGTGAAATGAAAACTTTTCCTAATGAACGAAAATTATGATTTGATATAATTTTTGAAAAAAATTTTCAAAAATTTTCAAATTTTTTAGCTTAATTTTCACATAAAAAAATTATTAATACTCAATTACTGTCAAATTTTGTTACTTTGTTGAGAGTTAACATCAACTTTTAACATTTTCATAATAAACAGGTTGTTTGCAAGTATGAAAAACATATTTTTCTAGTGAAGTCATCTTAGGGTAAATTTTTTATAAAAATCTCAACTTATTGTTAAACTCCATTGTTATCTAAAGACCTCATTTGCATAATCCATTGTTTACTCAACTATTTTACGGTTGTGTAATTTTGCTTCACTTTGACAAAGGCAATTGAAGAGATTTTTGCAGTGTGTTTTTTTTTTAAATCTTAAAACGAGTTAGTGTAAATTTTTATTCTCAGGAAGTTGTTAATTTATTACACGTCGTTGCCGATTTTGCCGATTTCCCTTTCGATACAAGGATTCTAATTAAGTTAATTATGAACCTGGCAATAATTTATATAAATTGCAAAATAAAAAACAATAAATAATTTTTTTTTTCTTTTCAGCAACGATAGAGAGAAAAAAACTGGTAATTATGATTGTATAAATACCGACCGCACCCATCCCTCTTAATTACTACCATCATCATCACAGAATTCAAAATTGTAATATTATGTATGCTGAGTCTTTCAATAAGGATGATTTAAGAAAATTCTAAATCTAGCCAATTCGATTTAAATGTTCGAATCCCATTGGTTAGATTTAAATTTTTGAATATTCTTAGAATCCTAGTTTCTTAGTCTTAGTCTTAGACAATGTTTATAGAGAACCGGTATTTTTGGGCATGAATTATATAAGCATCATTACATTACACTTTTAAGTCTGATAGGGTAAAAGTGCCAGAATATTCTGGAATTTCTAAATTAATTTTTTTTTGTACATACTAACTTTTTGGCAATAGGCCATAAGAAAGTACTTTTTCACGGTTCTCTAAGACCAATTTCCGTTGACTATTTATAAACATTGAAGAGCCAGGGTGGGTGAGGCACGGGAAATTATAACATGCGAAATAATACGACGCTTGAAGCTTGCTTCTTTGCAAAAAAAAAAAAAAAAAAAAAAACCCCTTGGTTTGGATGGAATGCCAAAATCCCAATCCCGATTTGTCAAAACCATGACAGGCTAACACTCTCAGCTCCGATTTGAAAATTTTGAATCCTAAATAATATTTCTGAAAACAAGAGTGTCGTAATGAGTATCAGAAATTTGAACAACTCAAAATTTTAAAAATTGTAAAATTTGTAAGAGTTCCGAAGATTTCAAGATTCAGCTGTGATGTTTTACATACAGAGCGCTCAGTAAATACCCCGCAAGTCCCACATGTGGTCGTCTCTTTCATTGACCCTAAAAGGTAGGGATACCCCGAATAGTGGTTATTCGAAAAAAAATATTCGAAGTGAAACCCAATACGAATAGTTTGGACGAATATTCCAAAGCACATGTGCATTAGGTGTCTTTCGACTCGTCTTAAACAAGTCACTTCATCCCGATAACAAGTAATCTTCACAAGTGAAATCAGGTCTTATACTGTTATTACGAAATATAGACAGGAAAGAGAGTCCAGTGAGGCACTGTCCAAATTTCTTGACTTATTTCCATATAGAAAAATACCTTCAATTTTAGAAATATTAGATAATGTATTCGAATAGTTTTTGAATTTAATTTAATGGAATATTGCGAATACTAATATTCGTAAATGTGTCCGAATAGTTTTGAATATTCGAATTTTAGAATATTCGGGTCATCCCTACTAAGGCAAACGAATTAATAGACAAACCTAAGAACTTATACGTAGATTATGTGTCCCTGTGCTTAAATGTACAAAAGTACAATTCAGTGGGCTAATTGGGTTGTCCTGTAGGATCAATTCAAAAAAAAAAGACTTGCGTGAAAAGAGGTCTTATACACTGAGCGCTCTGTATAAAAACCGTTTTCCTTCATTTGCTAAGGGTCTAAGCCAAAATTTTCATAAGTTTTCGAAAAAATTTTTACTATCAAAGTCTACCAAAATTTTCATTTTGGTACCAAAAAATTAATTTTGAATAAAAATAATAAGGACCAGAAATTATTAAAGTAAAACTGGGTTAGTTTTACCCTACTAATGATTCATTTCATTATTTCTTATCGATTTTTTCCTTCTGTCCATTGCGTGTGTGACAGTTTTCATTTGACGAATAATAAATTTTTTGACAATGATTGAATATTTTTTTTTGCATTAGAGGGCTTAAAACAACTTGAAGGCTGAATTATCTGATAAGATTTTTCATATCTCAAACTTGAAAATAGTAGGGATTAGAGAATTTAACGGATTTGGAAAAATTAATTTTTGCAAATTTTCATTTTGACTTTCAGAAACTTTCAGAACTCTCCAGTATTAAACGGTTATCAATCGAAATTCAACATGGACAAACGAATTCCAGTTAAATTATCCGACAAGTCGGTATTGGATCTCGAATTTTCTTCTATGAGAGAAAAGTAAGTTTAACCTAATTTTTTACTAGCCTATTATTATAATTATTACCTGATTTTTAAAGGTTGAAGTGATTAGGTTTATTGATTTCGTCTTTGTCTTTCTTAGATTTGAAGCAGATATGAGGAGAATGGAAGAAGATATGAGTAATTTCCGTTCACAGCTGATGCAACGTCAAGACAAATTCTTTAACAAACCTTCCAGGTAGGTTTACAGATTAGTTTCCTAACATTATCTTGGACTAGGAGAAGAACCAATGAACCTAAAATTATTTTTATAAAAATAGTTAATCACTAAAGAAATATTGAATACAATTAATTAGCTAACTAACCTACTGACTTTGATGACAGTTTCCTGTCGGACGAATTCATGAGCAGCGGTTCGAATACAACAACCAAATCCACACATCAGCAGCACCTCAGGTTAATTAATGCTTCTAATGCTTCCCTCATAATTACAAGTACTTTGTACTGATTGATTCCACTAGAATTTTGAGTAAACAAGAAACAAAAGTAATAATAATTGCTGTTAGGTAGATTAATTGAGTAGTTGATATTAATTTTAAATATTACTTTTTTTTTAGTACTACATCTTCTGGAAACTTCCTTGATGGACTCAATTCTCCACTTATCCAAGACGACGGAGATGGGAAATCACTCAAATTGAGATTTGATGTCAGCCAATATGATCCTGAAGAAATTGTCCTGAAGACCGTTGACAACAAATTACTCGTGAGATTATCCAGCATCATGTGTTTCTATTAATTATCAAATAAAATTATACATTAGTCAACATTTCGTTTATATTTTTTTAGGTTCATGCTAAGCATGAGGAAAAGAGTGAGACAAAATCTGTCTACAGGGAATACAACCGTGAATTTNACTCGTGAGATTATCCAGCATCATGTGTTTCTATTAATTATCAAATAAAATTATACATTAGTCAACATTTCGTTTTATATTTTTTTAGGTTCATGCTAAGCATGAGGAAAAGAGTGAGACAAAATCTGTCTACAGGGAATACAACCGTGAATTTTTGTTGCCTAATGGTGTAAATCCGGAACTCATTCGTTCTTCACTTTCTAAGGATGGTGTTCTTACCGTTGAAGCACCGCTGCCTCAAGCAGCGCTTCCAGCACCAAAATAAATCTCTAGTACTTGCATCGAATAAATGGTAAAAACTAAAATCTTTTGTAGCAGCTACTTACTACAATGATGAAAATCCAAAAGAAGCACCAACGGTCTAACACCAAATTTCCTTATCTTCACCAACGTTACGTTTCTTTTCCAAAAAAAAAAATATTTGTATAGTTTTCCTCGAAATTGCACCTAAATAAGTTATTCTAGCAGATTTAACAATTGATCATGAAATTTATGAATTAGGTTTGTATGTACTCAATTTACGGTTCTGTTTTTATGAAATTATTGGAGTAATTTGGAATGGTTATGGTGCAAAATAAAATTCAAGTCAATGAAATTTAACCTAAGCCTAAGGCTAAGGGTGTCTGCCCAACACCCAAAAGAAAAATAACAAAAATTCCAATCTTTCAATTCAATCAAATTTCNTTGTATGTACTCAATTTACGGTTCTGTTTTTATGAAATTATTGGAGTAATTTGGAATGGTTATGGTGCAAAATAAAATTCAAGTCAATGAAATTTAACCTAAGCCTAAGGCTAAGGGTGTCTCTGCCCAACACCCAAAAGAAAAATAACAAAAATTCCAATCTTTCAATTCAATCAAATTTCAATGGAATCTAATTGATTGAAGGATTTGAATTGTTTACAATTTAATTTACTTACTGTTTACGTGGGTACGTTACGTTACTGTTTACGTATTGTCGAACCAAATTGCCGAGAGCCTCACGCGCTCCCGCCGCGAGATTTATGCACCATGTGATTAGACCATTGCACTTCAGTCTCGAGCTTTATAATTTGGGGATGCAAGAACATAACTTTTTGTCCAAATACAAATTGCAAATTAATTAGCCAAAATCTGATCTAGAATGCGATAATATTGTTCTGAATGTTATAAAGTATTTGTTACCTTTAATTGACAACTTACACGATTAGTTAGGTGGTGTAAGTGTAATTGCTGCAAAAACAACTCAAATTAAGAAAATTGAATAAGAGAACTTGGCAATTTCCAAACCTTTGGTAGCTTAAAGTGAAGAGCGCTACGAAGCACACGGTTAGACAACTTTTAGTCTAAAGTTGGTGAGAAATTTTGAAAAATAAAATTTTCCTTAATTTTTATACCCTTGTTCTAAGAAATAAAGTGTGATTAAAGATGGGAAAGAGGAAATTCAGTGCGATTCATTCATTCAGTCAGTCAGTCAGTCATGCACTAAATGTATCACCAATTGATGACTTTTTTTAAATTTGTATAATATAAGCATAGTTGATAGATGGTAGCCTCTTATAGAAACTTTAAGTTTTTATATTTTCGGTTCTTTGNTCACCAATTGATGACTTTTTTTAAATTTGTATAATATAAGCATAGTTGATAGATGGTAGCCTCTTATAGAAACTTCCGATGATTTTTGGTTTAGTTCTTTAAGTTTTTATATTTTCGGTTCTTTGTTAGTTATTTATTATTATTCATTTAGTAAACTTCGTGTTGGAAGATAGAAAGTATCATACGTTCTCAGTATCCTTGAAGGTTACTATCGAAAGTTACCATGGAAGGCTCTCATTTACCCCCAGTGCCTGAATCGAAATCCAACCTACAAAATCTTAATGGTGATAGCATGCTCAACCTCTCAATTCTTCTGCCTAAATGAGATTTTGTTTTTCGGTATAGTCTAATTTTAACATAATAAATATAGCACAACAATCTTAGATTAGACTTGTGCTGCACAAGTCTAATCTTTTGAAAAAATTGACAAATTTTTGAATTTCAAAGCCCGGCCAAGGCTCTCTCCGAAATGGTTCGACAATAATAATTATTGTCGAACTATATTCATTTCTGAATTCTCTAATTATTAGAGAATTACTAACAACAATGGCGTAATGTCAATGTCCAACAATGGCCTCCTGAAGAACTCGATTTCGACCCCTTCACTCGACAGAAATGGACAAATTTTAATTTCTACCGGCAAAAATCCTAACTCTGAAAGATAGGAATTATTTTAAATAAAACAAGATTCCAATCAGTTGTGAAATTCTGCTGGACCGGAAGTCATAATTTTGTTAATTATTTCAATACAAGTGTATCGTGTGTCGTGTCGTGTGTGTGAAGTGTCATTTCCGCAATTCATTTTCTTTAAAAGTAGGAAATTGTCAACATCTAATGTAAAGTTAGTCAAAAATAATTAAATTTAAGTATTTAATTCTTACGAAATTCTTACCTGTCACTTGGTGTAACAAATTTTTTTCCTAATTGAGTCAATTTTTTAACTTATTTGAAACCGGTTGGAGACTGCCTGTAGTAAACACACTGACACCGTTTCCACATCACATCAACAATTGGTTGTAATAAAACTTAAAGGCAAGGTTACTTCTTAAACTAAAAGTTATAATTCAATCAATTAAAAAAATTTTGTAGGATAAGGGTTGGGCATGATGTAGAACAAAATTCAGTCTTTTCCATTATTGGTTTGATTGGAATATAATTGATTGTTAGCGAAGACACTACTACTGTCCCACCATCATAACCACCATAGTTACTTCATGGGATTATTGCTAAAGAGTGAATACTTAATAGTTAATACACGGTTGACTTATGGTTTTCGATACTAATCATTCTAATTGTAATTCAATAGACCACTACTGACATCATAAGGGGGACAACGATTCCAAAGAGGTCATGAGGTCAAACTTCATTTTACTTAAAATCTATGTAATGAAACCAAGTTTTCATTTTAAACACAGTTGTGACACGACACAGTGTGGGTGTTTTCACACAAATTAAGAAAGAATCAATAATTATTATTATTGAATCATTTCTTCCTGGTGAAACTAATACTTTAAATGAGATAATATGTTAATTGTTAGTCAAAGTAATAATTATTATTATTACATTTGTATTTAATTGTTGTGAATGGTTAGGATGGGTCCGAACCTTAGGCAATAGAGCTAAAGGTTCGTACNTTACATTTGTATTTAATTGTTGTGAATGGTTAGGATGGGTCCGAACCTTAGGCAATAGAGCTAAAGGTTCGTACCTTATTTTGGTCCAATTAACTAACCTGTCTTTGTCTCTTGTCTATGTCCACTACTACTTAATGACATATTTATGAACCAGATTTCATCAAAAAATTTCTACATAATATGTATGCAAATATTTACAAAGGATAGTATCAAAATTTCAATTCGTTTAATAATGGTGTCGATGATTAAGATAAGAGGAAGAATTAATTATGAATGAGAATGATTAAGATTTACAATGGAAAAAGTAAAAAAGCAAGCTTTGACAATTTTATATTCAAAATTTATCAAAAAAAAACCGGCTTTAATTCGGATAATTAAGTGTGTCAATAATGGTTAATTTGATTCTGTGCCATCTCATCTGTAGATTAAATTATAATCTAATAAAGTTGCCAAAAAGAGATAATCTCGTATTTTGTAATAATAAAACAGGTATTCTTCCTAAAGAATCGATATTTTATTGTTTTTAGATTGGTTTTTAGATTGNTCGGATAATTAAGTGTGTCAATAATGGTTAATTTGATTCTGTGCCATCTCATCTGTAGATTAAATTATAATCTAATAAAGTTGCCAAAAAGAGATAATCTCGTATTTTGTAATAATAAAACAGGTATTCTTCCTAAAGAATCGATACTTTATTGTTTTTAGATTGGTTTTTAGATTGTTTTTTTTTATATTGTCATTAACCCTATCGCTTGTCAATCTAAATGATTTTTTTATAAATCATTGTTTTGGCAGATTGATAGATCAAATTAATCGCGAATGCTAAGTATTCATTACTTTGTCATAATCTTCAAAAAAACTGGAGAAAAAAACATTATCTTATAAAGTTGTTTTCTAGTGCCAAGGATTGATCTAAAATATTTATTTAAAGTCTCTTATAAATTCTATGTATAGGGACTCTCAATAAGAATAAAAAATAAAATAATAAAGTGTAAAAAAATTTAAAGCAAGTAAAATAAAATAAAAATAATAATACATAAACAGTAAAATTTACTGCTTAATACTGTTTCTATTTAATAGAAAATAGATAAAATAGTAGAATAAAATAAATAAATAAGTTTAAAAAAAAATTAAATTGTGAAGAAAATAGAAATTAAATTAAATAAAATAAAATGAAATGAATAAAATAAAGTAAAAATTAAATTAAATAATAAAATAAAATAAAATAAAAATAAAGTAAAATAAATAGAATAAAGTAAATAAAATAAAATAAATAAAAATAAAGTAAAATAAATAGCATAAAGTAAAAAAAAAATTANAATTTAAAGCAAGTAAAATAAAATAAAAATAATAATACATAAACAGTAAAATTTACTGCTTAATACTGTTTCTATAATAATAGAAAATAGATAAAATAGTAGAATAAAATAAATAAGTAAGTTTAAAAAAAAATTAAATTGTGAAGAAAATAGAAATTAAATAAAATAAAATAAAATGAAATGAATAAAATAAAGTAAAAATTAAATAAAATAATAAAATAAAATAAATAAAAATAAAGTAAAATAAATAGCATAAAGTAAAAAAAAAAATTAAATTAAAATAAAGTAAATTAATAGATACAAAATTTTGTTAAATTAGTTACTCCATTTTTGCATAAACAAAGTAAAATAATACCGAAAGTGTTTAGATTTTGGAATTTACTTTCTCCGGTTTCACTCCCGTATAAATATGATACATTTTGCACAAAAAAAAAACTATTAAATAACAAACTAAACCGGTGCGTCTCATAATCATAAATGGACCAATAATATGATTTTTTTTTGTCAAAATTCTCAAGGTACTTGTTAACTTAATCTCTATGAAATAGAATTTTCAGGGAAAACTGAATCTGCAAGTTTTCACCCCTTTCTTAGTACAAGTAAAAAGTAGAATTTAGAAGTAGAAGTAGAAAAAGTAAAAAAAAAAAAAAAAAAGTAGAATTTTGGATTAATCGTATAGTTATAATCCTCAATTCCGACTCACCTTGATTACTAAATACATTGAATTGTTGTTTAGCCAGTTCGGAGGTTCCCAATTGGTGGAAGACTTACTCCTCATTGGCCAATAGAAAAGTAGAATTCTGGATCATCACACAGATTCTCTTCCAAAGAGAGAAAGATTACATGCAACAATGGGATAATATGTGAATAATTTTTGGCAGATTTACTTTTCTTTAGTATGTGAGCAGGATCTCCTAATTGTTGCATAACGAGTTTTATTAGTGACATAAGGGATATGGTCAGACAACAAAGAATCACAACTCAACAATACCAAAGTCAGTCTGTCAGGAACTTTCCTGTAGGTAGGATCAATTTTAAAATTGACCAATCAGAGAGTCGATATAGAAATATCCATATTCATATTCTGTTCTAAACAGTACTACAAAATCACTCTTAAACTTTAGACTCAAATTCGATAAGTTATAATTCCTATCTGTGTATTGTTTCTAGTTGACTTCAAGAATAGTAATGGTAATTGTTTCAGAATAAGTGAAGTAACATCAAATCTTCAAATTTTTGTGATGTGCTTGTATTTGTGAACTCAAATAAATAGGCACGTGACCTTGTCACTTGACCTTCACACTTTCCAAGGGGAACCAAACATTTGAAATTTCTATCAACCAATCAAATCGAAGGATTCATAAAAATGGTAAAAAAAATTTCACATCTTTCACCTTTTTCACAAAATGCCTTTTGAATTTGACCTCAAACTATAATTTGAGATTATAAAATTCAAATATCTAAATATTTTTTTCGATACGAGTAAGCTCACCACAGTCAACCGTAACTTCACTTTTTACACTGCTTCATTTCGTGAACTTCAAAAATTTGTACATAGGGTCAAAATTTCCAAATTAAAAAAATTTTTTTTAACAAGGATGTCATCCTTTCCCATCCGGAACAAAAATTTGGATCATTTCCTTTTTTATTTTGTATTTGATTGTTTACTTGACCTCATTGAGAAGATTGAAACCGGTTTTTCGGAATGACAAGGTTCCCATTGCCATCTGACCCACTCACTCACCAATCAATGATGAGGATTTTAATAACCCAGAATAAACCTCTCTTTCGGAGGTTTTGGTAGTTGGTCACATTTGATGACACGATTAAAACGGATACATTGACATCATCCTCACTTCTCAACTGACAGGACAATTTCCCAACAATTCCTAAATTGATTATTTATTATAGATCTAACTTTAAAATTTTTTTTGTCTATACTTCCAGAGGGCTCTGTGTCTCCTTGTACTTTCTGTGATATCAATGGATGCCCTCCGACCTCATTCAATGAACCCTTTTCCATACAAAGAAGAACTAGACTTCCTCACTTCTGAAGAAGAAGAGAGACTTATTTTTGGTAGGGATATGTCAGTCATCCATGATAAGATCAAGGATATGCCAGATCAGACTGTTGACCCACCAATTAGAGACGAGCTTCCTATACCTACTATGGATCCACCTCTTCCAAAACAACCAATCAAGAAACGTCCTCCAAAAAAATCTAATAAAGGTTTTCCATTCAAAATCCCCCGGGCCCTTAGCATGTTAAGCGTAAGAAATTTAAGAATTTTATTCAATCCATTTTTAAAAATTTGAATCTATTTTGTTATTTTAGAGAATGACAGCACCTTTAAAACGGAAACCACGCATGCGCAGTGTGGTTCCTGTTCCAACATATCGCTCTCGACCATCAACTTTAGTCTCATCTGATCCTGACCAATTAGAAATTGCTTTTAAACGAATAGAAATTATGGCGTCTCGTGCTGGTCTCAATATGTCTGCCATGCCAAGAACTACTCAAATGCAAGTACTCAAGAGACTTATGCCCAAACTTCCACCACGCATGTCTCATCTTGTGAAAAATGCAATGGAATCCAATTCAAATAAAATGTACCACTATCTTCCAGAACCTATGAAGGAACCGAGTGAACCTGAGACTAATGATTATTTCAATTCTTATCAAATTAAAGAAGATGTTCATGATGAATTTGAATCTCCAGCTAGTAGACCAGAACATTCAACCTTTGATGCTGGAAAAGTGAGTATCACTTCTTCTAGTGAGAGTGACGGAGAAGGAAGTTTTGGTCATTATCCAACTTTTACAGTAAGTCAAGATAGTGGAGGGAGTTCTAGTCTACTACTCCCACCGTCAGAACTGACAGGACATGGAGACTACAATATGCATGTCAGTAGTACGTATGATCGTTCATCACATCATGGACATGATGAAAAATCAGAAGAATTTGGTGATGGAAGAATCGTTGCTTCCCCATTGGTTTCTGAGTACCAGGATCCAATGGAGGTACAAGAGTCTGAAAATTTACCGGTTATTATATCTACTGGATCTACACGGAATCATAAGGCAGTTAAAATTAGTTCAATTAAAAGTTCAACTCTCCCACCAATTCGTGTGTCATTACCAACAAAGGAAAAAATTGGACCAGTACGACCCACACCACGTCCAATTCGTGTTAGTATAATTAGTAAAGAGACAATTAGCGCCAATCGGACTGAACCAGTGATTAAAGTGATTCATGTTGAGGCTGCACCAGAAGATGACGACGAGGTAGTTTCTGCGCATGTGCAAGAGGTCAAGGATGATCCACCGACACCATCATCAGTAGAAACAGAGGTTGCTAAAATTCCTTCACGTGTTAAAGAAATTAGTACGGATATTATTAAAGAAGAAGAGGCAAAATATGTTTATAAAAAGGAACGGAAACCGGAAGTACTGCAACCTACTACAACTGAACGACCAAGTACAACAACGACTCCAACTCCAGAGATGTTGCCGCCTGACCTTCACAAACTAGACATGTACGATGATTGGTCAGAATCTTCTGAAGACGTTTGGAGTGATCCTTATGATCTCTCAGATGATGAAATTGCTGCTACTGTTGCAGAATTGAAGAAGTATGAAGAACAAGGGATTTTTGATAATAGTTTAGAAGAAGAATTTCCATGGCGGTTGGCTCCACATCCGCTTGAATATCCAGATCATCCGGATCATCCAAAGGATTCTACAGAAGAAGTCAAAGTTGAAGAAACTGAGAATAAAGAGAAAGTGACAGCAGTTAAGACACCAAATCAAAATTTACCACCAAAAAGACCACCACCTGGATTTGAAAGAGGTCCGATGAGAAGACCACCTTTTGGTATGCATCGGAGACCACCAATGAGAAGACCATTTCTACCAAAAAGACCACATCCATATCATATCCGACGACCACCAAGACCACCACCGGGACCTCGACCTTTTCGAATCAATGAGGTCACAGTCAGTGAGATTCCCAAAGAATATAACAAAGAATGTGACTACTTTAGCGAAGACTTGTGCCTTGTTGTCCAGGATTACCCTATGTAAGGGAAACGTTGAGATTTTTATGGAAAACTTGATGTTAATTACAATGTGGTTTAAGTTTTTGTATACTCACTCTCCCACCTTATGTCGTAAACAATTTTAAAATGCGCGGGAAATTTTAAAATTCAGTCGAGATATCATAGTTTGAAATTATATGTCGCACACAATTATGCGTCAATTCTATAATTTGTGATTTTCTGTAATAATCAAAAACTTAAAACACCCTGTATAATTTTTATTACAAAAATGTTTAAATTGAAAAGTTTTTATAANATTTTCTGTAATAATCAAAAACTTAAAACACCCTGTATAATTTTTATTACAAAAATGTTTAAATTGAAAAGTTTTCATCAAAAAAACAATTGTTTTTCTAGTGAAGCGATTTCTGAAGCAATGGAAAAACATGCTGATTCGTCGAATCTCTTGGTAAAGGAACCGGAAGTTTCTTCGTGGGTCGATGGGATTCAAAAAACACAAGAAAATAGTTACAATTTTAAACATTATTTTGGTATACGACGAACAGAGGATGAAACGACTCATCGCCATCGAGATTTCGCTGGAGAAGGCGGTTTCCTCTGGTAGGACATCACTTTCCTCAGTTTCAGTGACGACGAGGACATAGTTTGACCTCTATGAAAGTAGAGGTCAAATTTGAACTTAAAATTTTTTGAATTTTGAACTTAAACATTATAATTTATAATTTAATAATATTTTCTAGTCCTAGTAAAGTTGCCTACGGTCAAGTAAAGAAAGCCAAGTCTAGTTCTACCGGTGACTGGAAATATGTTGTCAACTATGGTGACAATACACAGACTCTGAGACTTGAGAAATGTTTGTAAGTGACTGGATTATGATTATTGAGATTGGAATTAGAAAAGTTGACCTTAATACCAAATTTTTGTGTGTACTTAGGTCACCTGGTAACACATGTTCTTATGTAATGCCACACTATCGTACTGCTTGTACACAAGTATACAACTACCACAGGTTACTAGCATGGGATCCCGAAAAAGGTCTTCACGTTGACGTTTTTAAGGTCAATTATTGTTCCCTTAAAACAAAAAAAAATTTAAACTTTTTGAATTAAAGCTTCTTTTTTTTAATTATGCATAATCTATATTTTGTAAACTTGACAGGTGCCTACTTGTTGTACATGTCATGTCCAAGGGTACTACATTCCACAGCAACAACACGGCTTTACTCCAGCACGTCGTCGTGATCTCCCACCACGTCTCAAATTTGCACCACCACGAACACCAATGGGAAGAGGATCTAAAAAAATCCCACCAAATCTACCAACCACCACAATCCTCAAACCAGTTACTCCTTCAAAACCAATCACTAAGGCACTTACACCTGTTACAAATTCAAATACTGGGTCAAATTTAAATTCTGTCTCTGCATCACATTCAAAGGACCTTAAAGATGACCTCCAAGACTTACTAGCACAATACTCAGCACTTAGAGAGAAAATTGCCAAAAAGAAAAGTTAGCAAATCAAAAAATTTTCTAATTTCTACTATTTTAAGTATTTTTTGGTCTAATTTCAGATGAAAATATTCAAGTATCCTACAGCGTCAGTGTGAGTAATGGTACAGATTCACTCAAACCAAAAACTCGTGAATCTAGAACTTCTCAGTATTCCTCAAAATTGAAACCACTTCTAAAACTCAAAAAATTAACTGAAAATTTAAAGAAGTTGAATAGTAGTAGTAAACCTCTCGTTCGAGCCAAATTAAAGAGACCTTTGGCAAGAGCTCTTCTATTGGCTAGATTAAATCGAAAGTTGAAGTTTGCAAAATCCCGAAGACTTCGTGGAAGATCGATGAAAGTTGGAGATGAAAAGAACAATTCATCTAGCAAATCAAGACTCCAAAATAGGATCCAAATGCTCCGAACACGTCTGAATAAATACAATGAACGACGAAGGGATCCTGAAACTAATTCTATGCAAGTGCAACATCGTCTTCGTGCTAAAGCCAAGAAGTCACCAGACGATAGGGATAGAACAGGGTCCAAAACTCCTAATTCATCGACAAATCAAAAGATGAGGGATAGTTCGAATCGTCCAAGTAAAGTTAATTACTCATATCATCCAATCATGGATTACTTCAATAGTAAACCAGCGAAACGGATTGCCGAGTAAAGAACTAATGAGTACATAGAGATTACTAGACTATCAATAACTAATCAGAAGCTTGTTTTTAAGTTGTTCCCTCCAAGCTCAAAAATGTCCAAAAAAAATATAATGAATACAAAGAAATCGATTAGTTTGTACACATTTGGCGCAAATTTGGTAGACATTTTGAGATTTTTTTTTTAAATTTTTATATTTAAATATGAAAATTGGGTTGCTTCGCAGCTAAGCAACCAATCATGGTTGAGTATTTTTAAATGGTAAGACGCAAAAATCAAAAAAAGTGCCATGCAAGTCATAATAATTATTAATCAATTGTTTAGTTAATGAATTACTAGTTACTAATTTTAATTTATTCCTAAATTAGTTATCGTTGCTTACCCTCCGGCGGTGACGCTCTATTGTTATAATTTTTGGGTATTGTTATTAATTATTGTATAACTTTTTTGTACTATTGTTAATTTATTGTTCATTACCACCGTAAAAATTATGTAGATTTAGGGTAATCTTTGGTGTAGTGATTTTATAGTAATAGTAGAAACTTATGTAATACCGAATTTTTTGGTAAAAAAAATTTAAGTAAAATGGTCTTTTATTGATGACTATTGAGAAAATTTGTAATGTACAGGTTTAGAAGGACGATTCAAATGACCTTCTTCTTAAGTTCATCCTTAAGCTTAGTAACCATGACCACCATGACCTCCATGACCTCCATGACCACCATGACCACCATAACCAGAGTTACCATGTGACCCATGGTGACCATGATGTCCATGATTTCCGTGGGAACCTTTGTAACCTTGGTGGTGGGCATTGTTATGACCCCTGTAAAAAAAAATTACCAGAAATTTTTGAGATTAGAACCTAACAAAATTTACTTCATTTGATCAGGGTCCATGGAGAAACTAAGAGTCTCCATATGTGTCCTGATTTTGATGAATTTAAAATTTTATGAATTTTAATGAAAATTAATCCATACTACTATGTCACTGACCTATTATGATGACCGTAATTGTTGTGATGATGTCCATGGTGACCGGCATTGTGGTGTCCACCATAATGTTTATTTCCATGATGCTTATTGTAGTGTCCATGATGAGCACCTAGACAATTCAAATTCAAAATTTCATGTTTCATCAATCAATTTCACAAATGAATCATTTTAGATTGTTTTATAAGCCTTCTCTTCCCATGCTCNCCATGATGCTTATTGTAGTGTCCATGATGAGCACCTAGACAATTCAAATTCAAAATTTCATGTTTCATCAATCAATTTCACCAATTAATCATTTTAGATTGTTTATAAGCCTTCTCTTCCCATGCTTCGGCAGAAATACAGAGTGATTTAATAAATTTTGATAAAATTTTTGATTGTTGTGGAAAATAAATAGAATTGATTGTTTAATTACTGACTCATACTGCATTTCCACTAGAGAATGCTTAGGAACACTTAAATTATGAAATCTAACCTTTCTTCCCGTGGTGACCGTCATTATCTGCAAAATTTGAAAATGGCATCACGAATTTAAAAAAAAAAATTTTTTTTTTTAATTTGCAAAAATTCCCAACAATACTTACGGTAGTTATCATAAAAGCGAACATGCTTCTTGTACTCATCTTTGTGATGCTGAAATCATACAATTCCAATCATTGTTCACATGAATTTCATAAAAAATTTGCAAAATTTTGTTCAAATTTGCAAAAAAAAAAATTTTTTTTTGAAGAAATTAATGAAAAGTTCACACCTTTAAGTGATAACCATCCACATGATGACCCTAAAATCAATCAAGCAGATAAACTTAAATTAATCTCTTACAATTTATCTCTCAATTTAAGTGACCTGACCTTTTTGTGATTATTGTTGTGTCCGTAATGATTCCCTTTTAAAAAATTTTTTAAAAGTCAAGTACCAAAATTTTTTAATTAATTTAGCATAAAATTAATAAAAACTTGACATACCGTGGTGGCCTCCGTGTCCGCCATACTTCCCTCCATGATGATGGGCTTGGAAAAAAAATTGAAAAAAAAAAGTTGTAAAAAATTTTTTTTTTTTTCTAACCTTGACCTCCATAATTCCCTGCCCTTACCTCCATAATTATGTCCGCCATATTTGTTTCCATGACTTCCATGGTTTCCCTTGTAGTGACCATTGTCATGATGTCCTTTGTGACCATGGTGGTAGTTGTTGTGGTCATGGTGTCTAAAAATTTTAAAAATTTTGAAAAAATTTTAAAAATTTTGAAAAAATTATCAAACCAACAAAAAAAAAGATCATATTTTTAATTCTTACCCTTTATGACCTTTGTGACCGTAATCGTTGTGATGATGATGATGATTTGAATGGTGGTGGTGTTGGGGTTGATAGTGTCCTTAGAAAAGGTCAAATAAAAAATTTACAATTTCAAAATTCAAAAATTTATAAAAAAAAAAAAAAGAAAAAAAAAATCATTTCCAGTAGAGTATATTTAGGGTTAAAATTTCAAATTTTTTTTACCTGTTTCTTGAGCCACTAATTCAGTTCCACTGCCTACAAGCGTGTCAAGGTCAGACAAGTCAAGGGATGTCACATTTTTAAAATTAGAAATTTTAAAATTTTCAACTTGACTTTTGACCAATGAGAATCCCACTACTGTCACTACAACCAAACTCCATAATATTGATCTTTTTACAGACATAATGTGAGTGAAGACAAAGGGAAATCTCACGGTCCTTAAATAGGAACATTAGAAATTTGGGAAATCAATTGATTTTTATAAACTAATATTNAAGGGAAATCTCACGGTCCTTAAATAGGAACATTAGAAATTTGGGAAATCAATTGATTTTTATAAACTAATATTTAAATAGAACAACCCCTTAACAAGAATAAGATTTCTTGTGCCATGCACCCAATTATACACAAAAAAAATATCAATTTGTTTACATTTAAATCATAAATTAATCCCTATGTAATGTAAACTATCAAAAAGTTAACTTATACCTCTACCACAACATTATTTCAATTAAATTGACTAACATACCGACTCTTTTTTTAAGAAATTATATAATNAAGGGAAATCTCACGGTCCTTAAATAGGAACATTAGAAATTTGGGAAATCAATTGATTTTTATAAACTAATATTAAATAGAACAACCCCTTAACAAGAATAAGATTTCTTGTGCCATGCACCCAATTATACACAAAAAAATATCAATTTCTTTACATTTAAATCATAAATTAATCCCTATGTAATGTAAACTATCAAAAAGTTAACTATACCTCTACCACAACATTATTTCAATTAAATTGACTAACATACCGACTCTTTTTTTAAGAAATTATATAATCNTATACCTCTACCACAACATTATTTCAATTAAATTGACTAACATACCGACTCTTTTTTTAAGAAATTATATAATCCCCAGAAAAAAAATTTAAATTTTTGGAAAGGAAAATGAAGAACCAATCAAATTTTGAATTTTTGAAAAAACAGTCATGGGCAATGAAACCGCCCACCAGGGAGGAGTAACTTAAGTTTCTTTCCTTCAATGGCCACTCATCATATAGTGGGAAAATTTAAATTTTTAAATTAACCAATCAGCTTCTGAGGATTTTTAAAAAATACATTATTTTTAGTTTTTCTATTAACCAACCATCATTGTATTATTCCAATTTGATTGGCTCAATTGATATGGGNCATTGTATTATTCCAATTTGATTGGCTCAATTGATATGGGGGAAGGACTTAGGCATCATTAAAAAAATACCCGGTACAGATTATTACTTAATAAATTTCTAATCATAAAAACTTAATTTTTGAAAGGAAAAGTGATAATTTATAAAATATAAAGTACAAAAGTAGCAAATGTGACATGAAAACACATTTTTTTTTTCAATTTTTTTTTTGATAAATCATGAGAAGTTATCATTATTAGAGTAATCATATAAAATTGTGAGAAGTTACGCTTCNGGGAAGGACTTAGGCATCATTAAAAAAATACCCGGTACAGATTATTACTTAATAAATTTCTAATCATAAAAACTAAATTTTTGAAAGGAAAAGTGATAATTTATAAAATATAAAGTACAAAAGTAGCAAATGTGATATGAAAACACATTTTTTTTTTCAATTTTTTTTTTTGATAAATCATGAGAAGTTATCATTATTAGAGTAATCATATAAAATTGTGAGAAGTTACGCTTCATATCCGACGTCAATCGTCTGTAAAAACCAAAAATAATAAGTTAACCATAAATTCGAAATTCAGAAAGCATCATCCCCATTCAATTTTTTTACTTTCACAACAATCAAATAATTTTTTTTTTACAGAAAGTTAATAAGTATTGTTATTACGATTTAATGAAAAGTTTCTCACTTCCGTTTCACAGACAAAAAAAAAAAATTTCCTATCATTAACCCTCGGGTCTCTCAATAAGGATGTTTTGAATAATAAAATTTAAAATTCAAAATCAGCCAATCAGATTCGATTACTTTAATTTTATTTGAATATGATTGGTTTAAATTTGAATTTTTAAATATTCTTTCCATATCCTTACTTTTGTAAACCCCGATAGAATAATGACACGAAATGGTGAATTTCATTTAGAAAAATTAAACTAAAATCCTGCTAAGTGGGAGTTTGAATAATTATTTAGGTCTTATTTGATTTGAGTGTCAATGGTATCTAAATATTTGACACCTAGAGTCACAAGTCCATATGCTGTTGTCACTGCGATGAAAAATTTGAACTGAGGTGCATCCACATCGGTCGTACCTGTGTCAAATTTAAAAAAAATAACGTGCATACATTTATTTGTTGATTTTGATATAACTAAATAATTATTATTATTGTATTCTCACCTGATCTAATAATAGCCCNGATATAACTAAATAATTATTATTATTGTATTCTCACCTGATCTAATAATAGCCCAAAGCAACAATGATCCCAAATTGAACATAGTGGAAGCGAACAAGCTGAAAAGTAAGAAAAAATAAGAGTTTAAAAGTAATATGGTACAAATTGACCTAGATGTGAGACGTGTGTAACTTTTGAATTATTTAAATCATTTTTATTTACCATAGTTTCCACCTGTCTTCAGAGTCAACCTTCCTGACATGTTTCCGATCATAGAGATACAGAAAGGTCCCACCAATGCTTGTAGTTAAAAAAAAATTTGTTAAATCATTCCTAGGACTTATTCTAAAAATAACAAAACAAAAGTTGGGCGTATCATATTAATTTGGAATAGTTACTTAAGATTGGAGAAAATCTACAGGATACCTTCGAAGAATTGAAGGCTGAATGACTCCTATCCCGAGACCCGCATAGGACAAAGTCCCCACCATTGGTAGATAGTGATGTAGGATGTTGGCTCGATTGAGCGGATTCTCTCTTAACATTTTCCGGATACATTCAATCATCGTGAAGTCTAAATTATTAAATTTAAATAGTGAAAGTACCAAACTGACAAACTCACTGAATTTTTTCGGAATTTTGACTTCGGGGTTTGGAATTTTCCCTCCCTTGGTATTACCAGAAAGTCATTCTCGTTCCTAAGAGGCACAAAAAAAAATACAAATTATTACACAGTAACCATAATACCGTAATTCCATCAATCTTACTTGTACATAGTTATATTGTTTAGAAGATTACCTTATATTCCTTCTCTGCAAGTTGTGTCCCAATTAAATACAAAATCCAATTTTTTGAAATTTTTACTGTTGATCTAAACAATAAGGTCAAATTGGGTTAATCTTTTAAAAAAAATTTAGAAATTTTTCCAGAACCACAATTTGATTAAATCTTAATGAATGTATGTAGTATTATTTTATTCTGGAAGTTAAAGATTAATGGCTGAAAGGGTTAAATCACATGAACTTTTGAATCAAACTAAAATTTATAATAACTACGATACGATAATGGACAGAAAGTACAATACTTAACTTTTTAGGAATCATGGGTCCACTCGCCAATTTCTTACTTTTATCTCCTACAAACTACGAATTAGAGGAATCATGCACCATGATGTGGGAATAATTAAGGTTGAGCCTGAACTTAAGAATTTAATTGACCTCAACTCAATGTTCTATTCTGACATTCATTTCTTGATGATGAGAGGTCCAACATTGTCTCCAGTCTCATCGTTATGCTATAATAGAAAAATAAAATAAATATTAATGTTAATATTTAATATTATTTAGTAAATCAGATTCCAAATTATTTCCTGTAGTAAATGTTACCTTTGTGTGAGAACCGTCACAGTATGGAAACTTGAAAAAATTGTGAACAAAAAAAAAGTTTTAATTTTAAAATTCAATTAATGTAAATTATTGTAACTATACGAATGTAATAGTATATTTAGTTGACATATTTAATTAACTAAATACCTTCTCGCTTCTCCAGCATCTACAGAAAACTTTCTTATCGCCAATTTGCTCAATGTCCACAGTATCCACAACCTTGGGAGAGTCTTTCTTGATCGTCAAGTTAACCTTAGGCATGGTTTTAGCTTCTTCGGTGACCTTGGAACTACAGAGAGCGGTCTCAGCAAAGAGTGCTTTCAAAGAGAGATAAGTCGTCCCAGCTACAAGTCCAAAAAATGGTGTCAGTGAGAACCAGTCACGAACTGTATAAGAAAACCCAAAGATGCATCAATCAACCCACTAAACATGAATAATTAATAATTTGTTCATTCTAAAACAATTTAACAATTAATGTTATTTCTACTCAAAGCTTTTCTTTCTCTTTTAAACTTTTTGTTATTCTGTCATGTCCATGTACCATGTCCATGTACCATGTCCATGTACCATGTCCATGTACCATGTCCATGTGCATGTCCTCTCCTTNTTGTTATTCTGTCATGTCCATGTACCATGTCCATGTACCATGTCCATGTACCATGTCCATGTACCATGTCCATGTACCAAGTCCATGTACCATGTCCATGTGCATGTCCTCTCCTCCACAAGGAAAAACATTATCAATTTAACATTTACATTTACAGCCAAGCGAAATACAGTTCAACGGACAAACAGTNTCACAAGGAAAAACATTATCAATTTAACATTTACATTTACAGCCAAGCGAAATACAGTTCAACGGACAAACAGTTCATTTTGTAATCTAATCATTAATCAATAAGCAATCAATCTAAATAAGAATAACTTATCAAAAAATTTCAATTAGTTTAGTCTTTAGTGCTATTTAAATTTAAGTATTGACTTACGTGAAAGATGAAAGAACCCAGTGAAACTGTCTGGAATAGGGAGAGCAGCAAGGTAGCGTGGCAGTGAGACTTTGACAACATGAGCTAATGATTCCATCCTTCTCAATTCTGATTGGTCCTTTTGATGTCCAACAACAAAACCAATAAAACTCAATATTAAACTTTGATCAACTTTACAAAATCGATGGTCAAGTCAAACCAAATCTAGTCTGCAGAAATAAAATTTCAAAGTTGGGCAACAGCTTTTCCACTTTTGAAATTTCCCGCTAAATTTACTTCTCAAAACCAAAAAAAAANATTTCAAAGTTGGGCAACAGCTTTTCCACTTTTGAAATTTCCCGCTAAATTTACTTCTCAAAACCAAAAAAAAATAATAAAACCTATTCGTAATTTTATTATTTTTATTACAAAGACAAAAATTGTAAAAAAAAAAAAAAAAAATTTTTTTTTATAACTGATTTCTAAAATTTTTTTTCCACAAATTATCTTAAAATTGACAAAGGCAAGAAGTGTTTTTTTTATTATTATATCGCATTTTCAGTCCATCCACTCTCTTCTACGATGACAGGATACTAAAGTAGTACACAGGTATTTTGAAAGCTTCCGCAACAATTACGACCTTGTATTAAATTACAAATAATTATCAATTATCATTAGAAATGGTGTAATACCACCAAGTTCCCATAAAGCAAGAAAGGGATTTTTTTTTTGGTATTATTTTTGAGTTTAAAACAAAACTAAAAATTGAAGCAAAGGTTCAACATTTATAAAGTATGTTATAAATGCATAAGTTGAAAAAAAAAATTGAAAAAAAAAAAATTGAGAGAGGATGGGGAGGAAGGTTTTTAGAAATAATTAATAAATTGCAGTTAAATATTAGTCACAACTCGAAAGTAAATAATTAAGACTATTAGTTACCAGTGTTTAAGGATAATTAGTTTAAGAGCAACAGAGTAATAATTGGTTTCAAGTTACTATTATTATCATAGAAGGTTTTAAGCAGCATTGCGATTGGAGGATTTTTTTTTAGTAGCAGCAGCAGTAGTATTCCAGTTTTAGTGATTTGCTTGATTTATTAAACATCAATGAGATNAAATTGCAGTTAAATATTAGTCACAACTCGAAAGTAAATAATTAAGACTATTAGTTACCAGTGTTTAAGGATAAATAGTTTAAGAGCAACAGAGTAATAATTGGTTTCAAGTTACTATTATTATCATAGAAGGTTTTAAGCAGCATTGCGATTGGAGGATTTTTTTTTAGTAGCAGCAGCAGTAGTATTCCAGTTTTAGTGATTTGCTTGATTTATTAAACATCAATGAGATTTCCATCATCATTCGTTGTAGTCGGAATTCCATTGTCTTCAACTGCAGGAGCTACATTACCATTCGCAGCCACTGAGGAGGGTCGTGGTGTTTGTGAAGCACTTCCACCATGTTCACTTGAGGAATTGGATGTCGTTCGCTTCAAATAATCCTTGTCATCAAAAATTTTCTTTTCACCACCCCCAGGCTTATACTTAACGTTCTGGAAGGATCCAATCTAAATATTTTTTAAATTTTCTTTAAATTTTTATCTCACAGCAAAACAAAAGAATTATTATTATGTAATGGTACTTTTGAAGTAATTTCCTTCACTTCCACCTTCTTTGTCTCCACCTGAACAGAAATCAGAAAAAAAATTTTATTTCAAACAATTTTACACCAAGTTTTTATTTTCAATATTTTTATGTAGGTGGAAAAGCAATTATTCTCGTAGGTATATCTGAGACGCCGATGGCCTTATTCAAAATTTTGCGCTCTCTACAATATAACTTCACCATATATATTTTGAATCCTCCTCATGAAGAAAAATTCACTATACTTTTGATTCTAATTCACTAATATTAAGAAATTAATTTATTTCCACTCTGCCCAGAGTCAGGAGTACAGGACTTATTCGGCTAATGCGGAGTTTTAAATAATCCAGTTAGCATCTTATAACTTATATGAACCAACTATAACTAAACAAAATAACTCTTCTCTTTATCAACAAAGTTTATAAAAAAGTTCACCGTATACTAAGTAAACATTGCAAAAAAAAAATTGTGTATAATTTTAGTAAGAAAATTGATCATTCTGACCTTGACATTTCCTCCCTTTGGAACGTATTTGACGTTTGCCAGTGAGTTGATTTTAGACTCCGCCTTCCAAGCCAATTTCTGACTGGGAATTTCAACCTTACCACCTTGAGCCTTATGGGCTAGAGTACCCAAAGAACCGACTTTTGATTTAACTTCTTTAATTTTTGGAGCAGGAGCTGTCCCAACTTTTACTTTATTAATTGGAACTTCTAGACAGAAAATAATTTAGCCAAAAATAGTTAGTTTTTGTTTATCTAGAATTTACTTACTCTTCACTTCTTCCCCAGGTGTAGTTGGAGTCTGTGGAGCTGAAGCACGTCGAGTCGATGGTCGAGAAGGACTTCCTGTATTCGTTAAAGAGCTTCCAGAACCTATAACATGTTATTAATTGAACAGTTAATAATTATTATAAATTATAAGACCATGGCATAAAATTTCCATACTTGAAGAATCGAATACTTTAATATAATGACATTTACCAGATTGTAATGTCTTCTTCTCATGAATAAAATTTGGCATAATATGGTACTTATCCTGTAGAAATTGACCTATGATTTCCAGAAGTCACGAAAATTAACATTGTCCGAAACTTTTAGTTAGATCTGTCAGATCTTAGGTAAATTTATTAATCTTTTGACGTATTTAAACCTTGCTCTGTTCATTCTTCTGAATCCGTTGCAATACACAAGCGAGATCAATAAGATATTTTAACTCACTATAAAGTTAAATTTTGGTGATCTCCGAAGGTCATAGGCAAATTTCTTAAGGCTTGTCACATTTAAGCATTGTTCAAGGCATTGTTCTATGCTTGTATAGAAAATTTAAGCGAGATCTATCAGATCCCTCCATCCCGTTGCTTAATGTTAACTTTGGTGACCCCTACCCCTAGAAGTCATAGATCAATTTCTATAGAACCTCGGAAGGTTCCATGCCAAATTTTTGTCATGGCAGAAAGACGTACAATTTGTTATAATATCATGTATTGTATCAGACCCTTGTAGTATGAAGATTTTGTGCCATCCTTCTTTGCAAGCTTTACTTTTGACAGGAGTTGTCGCAGTAGGCGGAGTGGATGAAGGTTTCTTAGTCACAGCACCTATAGTCGTTTTCGAAGTAGTTTTTGAAGCTGTACCATTTTGTTTTGGCTTTCCTGAAGTACTCGCTGTCGCTTTCAATCCTGCTCCTGATCCAGTTGACTTTACTGCTCCAGAATCAACAGATTTAACAGATATAGTAGTTTTACCGGTCCCTTCGGGTTTCTTCGCAGAAGGAACAGATGCATCAGAAACAGCAGGTTTTGCAGGTTTTGCAGATTTGTCAATTTTCTTTACAGTACCAATGGGTGCGGTCGAAGTGGGAGACTTCACTTTAGCTTCCTTTTTAGCAGAAATAATGGAAACTGCAGGAACAGGAGATTTAACGACTACTTCTGATTTAGGAGATGTGTCAGGACCGGGGGATTTCACAGGGACTACTTCTGGTTCAATCGACTCAACAAATGCTTCAGAAACGGAAGATTTTGCACATAATACTTCTGGTTCGGCATTATCAACGAATACTTCAGAAGTGATAGCTCCAACAATGACCTCAGTTTCGTGTTTTTCAACAATTTCTGCTTCGGGTTTTTCAACAATTTCTGCAACAGCTTCGGTTTCATTTTTTGAAATGGCTTCAGCTTCGGGTTCTTCAATGGCTTCAGCTTCGGTTTCTCCAATGGCTTCAGCTTCGGGATCTCCAATGGCTTCAGCTTCGGGATCTCCAATGGCTTCAGCTTCGGGTTCTTCAATGGCTTCAGCTTCAGATGTTGCAATGGCTTCAGCTTCGGATTTTGCAATGAATTCAAGTTCGGGTTTTTTAATGACTTCTGCTTCAGGATTTTCAACAACTCCGGGTTCATACTTTGAAACGGTTTCAGTTTCGGGTGTCTCACCGACTTCAGTTTCATATTTTGAAACAAATTCAACTTCGGGTATTCCAACGGCTTCTGCTTCTTGTTTTGAAATAGGCCCAGTTTCGGGTTGTGAAACTACTTCGGTGTCGGGTTTTGCGACTACTTCCGCTCCGTGTTCTGAAACGACTTCGGTTTCGGGATTTGAAACGACTTCAATTTCGGTATTTGCCACGACTTCAGTTTCGGGGTTGGCAACGAATTCAGTTTCAGATTTTGCAACGGCTTCTGAAGTAAAGGATCCATTGTCGTTGTCAGAGATCGGCACTGTGTCAGGTGGGCGTGGAGTCCCAGTTGACGAAGGTGTGGCACAACTTCCATCATAATCTACAAGAAAAAAGGACAAAAACAACTTAATTTAAGCTAATAATTATTCAATCAGCCATCACGACCACAACCACCATAAAACAAGTTTCTCATGTTAAAATTAAAAAGTTTAATGTTTTTTTTTNATCAGCCATCACGACCACAACCACCATAAAACAAGTTTCTCATGTTAAAATTAAAAAGTTTAATGTTTTTTTTTTTAAGGAAAATCTACTATTGAGCTGAAATTTCAACCCTTGTTTGGTTTGTGTATTATTGTTTTAATNGTTTTTTTTTAAGGAAAATCTACTATTGAGCTGAAATTTCAACCCTTGTTTGGTTTGTGTATTATTGTTTTAATTGGCCTTACTTAGAATTTTAATGCGGTAATTAATGAATCGGTATTGCTAGCCTTTAATTGAATTAGGTTACGACTCTTAGACATATATATACCCAAATTCTTCATTTCGTTGGCTGCCTCATTGAGAAATTCCTCTATGTCCCCATTATTGATGACAGAGGTGGTAGTGGTGGTAGTAGTTGTGACAATACTGTCAGTTGACGTGACAGATTCCATTGTGTCCATAGTTGACTTGTCAAATTCCACTATTCTTCTCCGATAGATTACTAACTTTATTGACAATTAGTATCGTTTCTTTGTTTACCGATACCGACACAGGGACAGGAGATATTTACTAATAATAGAATATTCTCCTATAGTTTCAAAAGTTGAAGCTTGGAGGTGTTGTGGGTGTGCCGTCTCCTGTAGGAAAAGGATCGATGGATTTCTCAATTTTTAGAGTCTGTAGTCTGTACCACACAACTACCACTGCACTACCACCACCACCACCGCAGGAGCTTACGCAGTTCAATGGGAATAAGATCCAGACAGATAATAAGGTTCGTCCGTTGTTGGTTGGAGGAACAAAAAGTGTGAAATTAAGAAGAAAATTGCAAGAAATGCAACTCTCCGGGCTCCTGGTATCAATGTACTCATCTCAATTGATGATTAGGCTGTGCAAATTTCATAAGAATCACCCAACCAAGAAAAAGCAATCACTTGTTCATCATGGCAAATCTTTGCTGTATTTTTTTTTTTTTTTTTTTTTTTTTAAAGATAGCCTTAATTTGCGCTAATCTCAAATCTGCAACTATTATTATTGGCGGTCGAGCTGCTGTCACTCCTCAGTAGTCAGTAAGGTGATGTAATACTGAATCATGGAGCTTTAGCTTTCTAGAAACATAAAATATTCAACTCATTCCCTTCCACATCCATCGTACCCACATCCCCTCCTGTTAGTTTGTTGTAGTCATCCCATCTGATCTGATGAGAGGGAGGTACCTACTTTTGCCGCATTGACATTTAAGAAAAATACTCCAATGACCTATTATGGTATCTTATTAGTCAATTTGATCTCACTCACCTCGACTTGTCCCAACTGTGACATTTAAGGCTGATGCGACGTCTGGATCTGATGATCGTGGAGAAAGGTTTTCAAAATTTTGTTTTGATACATCCTTGTCGAGGTAATGCTGATTACGATTCACCCAATTCAATACTTCATTTTTTGTCAATTTTGTCTTACTTAGGGCATCCGGTGGATTTGGAGACGTCATAATGGACAGGATTGTTGAAACTCAATGAGTTTAAAACTAGTCGATTACGAACAGAGGAGAAAAAAATTTACACTGGTTTGATTTGATTTGAGTAACTAATATTTGAAAAAATTTATTTAATTTTTTTTTTTTTGAAAATTCGAGGTTAGCTCACTACTGTTTATTTTTGAACACAACTAAATTAAAATAATGGCGCCGTTTTATTGCTTTTATTCCTTTCCTTGGCTTGACGACCATTTAAATTTCCCGCCTTTTTATATTTTGAAAATAAGGGTAAAGTGAGACACCACGATAGGTTATTCACCTCTACTCAGAGGTCATTGACCTCAAAATTTTCTTATTTTTTAAATAAAATGATTATTTACCTATTTAAAAATTATTTTAAATAGTTTTATTCAAGTTTTTAATACTTTTCACAAAGTAATAGATTATTTAGTTACTATTTCCACAAACTTGAGTCAATATCATGTATTTTAACTTGATTTTCTGTAGTTTCAATTTCCAATAGTTTATGCAATTCAAACCCAGATATTCAATTCTTCAGGTACTTTTTTATTTTTTCAAGATTCTTAATAATTTATCTTTTATCTAAATTTGAATTATAATTTCTTAACAATAATAATTTTTATTTTCAGCTTTCTATTACATAATCCAATTCGATTCTGTCGTTGGATAAAATTTACAAACCGTTGATTTCATTGGTACCCAAATCTAAATTCTATCTTTTTTCTCTACTTTTATTGACATTTCGGAAATGATAAAAAACACATAAGTGTGTCGTTGCCTTAATTTTCTATTATACACCACCACACCCATCAATCCCAACATTGTTTACTTTACATCCACATAGATTCCACTTCTACTTCACGCAGAATCAGAGAAAACGGTCAGAGGAAGTGTTCTCATTGATAAAAACTAATGTTAATGAAAAACTAAAACTAAAACTAAAAATTAAAATTACTCTCTACGATTAAAATATTGATTTCTTTAGTCCAAATTTTTATGGTTCTGTTAGTATTTAGTCATTTTTTAGGAACCAAAGCAGATGGTACTGGAGAAAATTCGGAACCAATCAAAGCTCGAGAGTTGTTACAAAAATTACAAAAATTATTTTGAACCAGCTCCAACCCAATTACTATTGCGTGTTCTATATAACTATTGAAATCCCAAGAAAATTAAAAAAATTTTAAATTTTAAATTCATCTAGTCATATTATTTAACGTAATTTAAATTTTACTCTTGAATCTGTTTGGTTGAATTTAAATTTCCTTTCCTAATCATCATCTATACTATAGTACACCAGGTAGAGCCTCAACAACATTACTATTGTTTTCAAGTAATAATTATTTCAAACTTAAAATAATTTATTTAAAAACTAATTATTCCAACTCACTATACTAATACCAATTTTTATTTTTAATGAGGATTTAACGAGTTTTGGTTTCAACTTATGTATAATAGAGGAATCAATTTTTGTACAAACAAAACGTACTAAAAATACAATAATCTGGATTTTCCAGGTAGTATTTATTATAAGAGTAGATGATTACTCATAAATTATACTTCCACCTGGAGAGTAAATTTCTTATCACCAAATTTCATATTTTTTTTTTTTTTTTTTTGCATTCGCTTTGTCAATCAATTGATAACTCTGGATTTAGAGCAGCTAGTAGTGTAAAAGATTTGCTCATGAGTCGTACAGTGACGACATTCATCAAATTTTTGTTTTTTGGTCTCAATTTTATAGTTTGAGTTAGAAAGAGTTACTAATTTGTAGTGAAGTGTCTCAAATTATTGAAATTAAAAAAAAAAGTAAAATTTTAGATGTGACTTAATCGTATTTTGACCTCTAAGATCTAAATTGGTGACAAAAGGTACAAAATGTATCAAAAGTGAGTTAAAAATTTGAAACTTTATATTTATTTTTAATAATTCAATTCAATTTTCAACCAATTACGACACAACAAATAAAAATGAAGAAATTTTACCAGCTGGAACAAAAATTATTGTGTAAAACAATGATTTTCATCGTCTTTGTGGGAATTTTGGGCTCATCTTCCATCGGCGGTAGGTCACTGATTTAAACTTTTTAAACTTAATAAATTCACCTATAAAATCAATTATTTTTTAAATAAAATATTTAAATGATTATTATAAAGTTTCGATGTTTGGAGTGTTATTTCCACTTTTTGATACAAAAAAATAGAATTTTTGAGTTTTAGATTCATCCATTTGATTTTTAAGTCAGCCATTTTTATTTCATCACTTTTTTTTTTTTTTTCATTTCCCGCCTACATTTAAAAAAAATTTAATGAATTTCGTACAATTTTCTTTGTAGATTGTGTTGAAATTGTCGATCAGGTCAACAAAAGTGTCTCCCAGGTCAATAAAAATGATACAAATACAAACATAACCGGAACTATCCTTGAATTATCATCTTCAACAATCAATACAGACACTACTTCAACATCTGACCTTACTACCAATAACATCATACTAAACGAAATGGATATTATTAATAATGCTGATAATTTAACAGAAGTCACAAGTGAACTGACCTCATCATCCGACTCAACCAGTGACAATAATACAATTTCATCAACAATCGATGATGTCAACTCCACAACGAGTTCGTCTGTTGTTGGTAATGAATCAACGAATATACCAGCTTGGACATCTGTAGTTATTGCGATTCTACTTGCATTAGCTGGAACTTTATCCTTCATTTACTGTATTCGTCTTTACAGTCTTAGGTAGGTCGTAGGTCAGAGGTCAAATTAACTAAAAAATACACTAATAAACTATTTGTTAATTATTGGTTTATTAATTCTAATTCTATACTTGGTTTATAGACGGCGGAAAGCTGATCGTCGTCGATTGTTGCATTCGGTNCAGAGGTCAAATTAACTAAAAAATACACTAATAAACTATTTGTTAATTATAGGTTTATTAATTCTAATTCTATACTTGGTTTATAGACGGCGGAAAGCTGATCGTCGTCGATTGTTGCATTCGGTATCACAAGAAGGATTCTTTGTTGGTGGAGATTTCCGATATGACAATACTCTCTAGAGTTCACAACCTAACCCTAACCCTAACTAAACCTTACATAACCTAACCAATTTAAATCAAGACGTTTCAATTTTAAATTAATCAGGTTACTTACCTGAATACACAGAGCCTTTCAATAAGAAAGGAGAGAAGAAAATTAAAAAAAAATTTTTTTTTTAATTCAACCAATGAAATTTGTTAACCTTTTAAATTTTATTCAAATCTGATTGGCTGAAATTAATTTTTTTTTAATATTCTTGCTGTGTGTAGTGATTGCAAAACTCGGTAGATTACTTGCAATTTTTAAAATTATAACATTATTAATAATTTATATGTATTATAATATGATTTAATAGATTTTTTCTGAACACAATAAGTTTATTCATTTATCATTTAAGTCTCATTGACTTGAGTTAAAATTCGCACAATTTCGACAATCACCTGTCGTTTTAGCATTTTTCAAATTTAATAATGATAATTTTTTTTTTAATTAAAATTAAAATTAGTTTAATGTTCTTTCTGTTGACTCGTAGTGATTTTTTACAGTGCAAGGTACACAGAATAATTGAAGTCTATCTATCGTGCATGTTGCTTGCAAAATGGACGACCACCTTTTGCAAAAAAACTCTGACCTTCCAAATTCTTTTTGCAAGCCTATTTTAAAACAAAAAAATTTGTAAAAATTTAATAAAATTTATGAAAAATATATTATTAATTTATGATTTTTGGAACAAGTTTGTAAAGGAACTTACTGAACAGTTAAAGCACTGGGAGTCTAAAAGAATAAAAACAATAAAATTTGTTGTCATGAACAAAAAAATTTTTTTTGTTCAATAATTTAAAAAAATTTATAAAATAGTTAAAATTTTAGACAAACTTACGATAGTTGTTGGTCATCGCTTCAACCCATCGGTCGCCTGCTTCAATTGGAAATCCACAAGCGAAGCATTTGGTTGTAAACATTTCATTCCAATCTGGAAGTAAAAAAGAAAATTCGTTTTTTTAGAAAGTTAACAAAAGTTATCGATTTTTTTTTTTTTTTTTTTTTTTGCAAATTGTTTTTTTTTTTTGTAAATTTTTGCAAATAAATTGTTCACCTTTTTCACAATATGGCCTTCCATCTTCTAAATAGAAGGGATTGTTGTTAAACGTGAGTCCGCAGTGTGCACAGAGGAAACACGTGGGATGAAAATGTTGACCAATAGCATTCAAACATTCGTTTTTAATTCGTCGGCGACATTTCGAACATTCAGGAGCCAAATATGATTCCCAACAAAATTCGCAGTAAAGTCCTCCACGCTCCTCAACATAACCAATTTCAAGTAGCGGACGACGGCAACTAGGAGTATTACACTTGAAGTGCTCAGGACACCAAATTTTACCCCCACCACCAGTAACGAACGGCCCTCTGAAAGGAAGAAGTAAAACAAAAATCATTTTAAAAAAAGTACAAATTAACAACAAAAAAAAATTAAAATTTTTGAAATCAATCACAAAAAAAAAATTTTTTTTTTTTTTGTTTTGACCTGATTTGCCGTTGACATGCAGCACAAATTGCAATGCGTGAGCTGGGTTGATTCATAATTCCTTTTCCTCTAGTTGGCAACATGCCTCTTCCAAATTGTCCTTTACCCCTAGCTGTCATTGGTTGTCCTGCTTGAAGTCCAGCACCGTATGATGAAGGACCTCCAAATGATGGTGGTGCAATATATGGTGAACCTGAACTTGCTGTTCCTGATGGTTTGACTGTTGTCAAAAGTGCAGTGGATGACTTGTAAGGTGCTTGAGGTTTGAATCCTACAGATGGTTTGGGTGCTGTTACGGGCTTGTATGGTGTTGCCAAACTTCCACTTCCACCAAATGGTGCATAAGTCATTGAAGCAAAAGTAGAAGGTGCTGGAGCCGGTAAGTATGGAGTTATTGGGATACTGATACCTCCAGCAGCTGGTGTAAGTCCACTTGCACCGTATGTAGAATAACTTGAATCAGAAGCACTAAAGGATGAACTTTGTTGATGAATTGGTCCAGAACTTAATTCTGACCCCATCATCACTTCATCCTCACCCTTTTGTGGTGGCCAGATAAACTTTGACCCTCCTGACTTTGTAATTGTCTCAGAAAATGATGACGACGACTTGGACTCGTACATTTTACTACTCCCTCCTAGACTTGATGATGAAAATAGTTGATTTTGTGCAAGAATCTAAAAAAAAAAAAAGTACAGGGTATTTCAACTTACAATAATTATTCTCAAAAGAAATTTTTTTTTAATTCAAATCCTAATCAATTAATTTTAAAAAAAAAAAAAAATATTCAAAATTTATATTAAAATTCAAAATTTACACAAAATTTTACGAATTTTTGAATCAATAGAGAAGAAAAACTGCATAAAAAGAGTAATCTTTTGTTGAAAGACTTGCGGACTATTTTGATTTTGATTTTAAAATTTCCCCGGTAAATATAAATTAGATTTGAAATGCAAAGTATTAATTTTCGTATACATTAGGTTGTTTAGGTTATATGTTTATATACTGACCTTGACAGGAGACTTTGGAGCATTGACATGGTGAGTCTGTGTTGGGGAGTGCTGTACAAAATTTTCAAAAAATTTCAAAAATTTAAAATTTTTTTTAAATTTTAAACTAACACAGTATGAAACTAACACAATTTTAAATGGTAATCGGAAATTTCTTATTTAGTTAGTGTACCTAGAGAAATTTGGAATAATAATTGTTCTAATGTACATATTTTGTATATTATGGTATGATTTTATACAAAATGTAAGTCTTATAAAAATTCTGATCTTAAAATTTGACACTCTTTTTTTTTGCTCACATGGTACGGGATTGGTGCAATATTGGCAGCATAAGTGTCCACGGTTGGTTGTTTCCCAGTGTAATTGATCGGTTTTTGAATAGGAATACTTCTACCAAGGCTATGAGTGGCTGAACTCGTTGAATGGCTAGTTCTGCAAATTATACAAAAAATTTAAATTAATAATTAAGTCTTCACCTTGGGCTATTGGGTTTGTTAAAACTTTAAATTTTTTTTTTTTTTTTTGCAAAAGCATTAAAAGGCAATAACTAAGCATGAGGACTCTAGTATGTTGGTCCTTACTTGTCCTCTTCAGTTTCATAATTTCCAAAAGTAGTATTAATTTTCAAAAATTGACTCGATGGTTGATTATATTGTTCCAAATGTAGATCTCCTCCATTTGTAATTGTTTGTGAAAAATCCTCACTAACAGTAGCAGCAATTAGTTGCATTTTTTTTTTGCATCCAACAGGTAGAAAGCGATTCATATAAAAACATAAATTCATACAAGAGGTTGGAAGAAATTTAGAAGAAAAAAAAAAGCAAAAATAAAAATTTTTAGAAAAAATGAGTGAGTTATTTTTGACTAAAAATTAAAATGGGCCCTAGAAAATTTGCGGAAAAAAATTTAATAAATCAAAATCAAATGGATCCATTGTTTTAACTTAGATTTAGAGTAAGAGTAATTATTAACAAATTTTAAAATTTTGAAAAACTTTTTTCAAACCTGGGAAAAGTTGCATAAGGTTCAAGACCAATAGATGGTGGGTTGACTTTAGCAACAGATTTGGCGTGGACGTCGCAGTAGAGTTTGTTGTTGATATTGAAATATCCTAAAAATTAATTGTAATNAGCAACAGATTTGGCGTGGACGTCGCAGTAGAGTTTGTTGTTGATATTGAAATATCCTAAAAATTAATTGTAATCAACAAGATTTACCAAAATTTTGATAAAATTTTTAGAAAAAAATTTTGTCAAAATTTTGTCAATTTTGAAAATTTTGTCAATTTTGTCAATTTTGTCAATTTTGAAAATTTTGTCAATTTTGTNAGCAACAGATTTGGCGTGGACGTCGCAGTAGAGTTTGTTGTTGATATTGAAATATCCTAAAAATTAATTGTAATGAACAAGATTTACCAAAATTTTGATAAAATTTTTATAAAAAAATTATGTCAAAATTTTGTCAATTTTGTCAATTTTGTCAATTTTGAAAATTTTGTCAATTTTGTCAATTTTGTCAATTTTGAAAATTTTGTCAATTTTGAAAATTTTGTCAATTTTGAAAAAAATTTTTTTACCAATATTCTTCAAACTCGTCCCACAAGTAGTGCATTTGAAACACTCAACATGAAGATTCCTGTCCTTGATCCGAACAAAAACACCACTAAATAAATAAAAAATTCCAAAAGTTAGTAAAAATGCGAATTAAAAAGTTTTTGTTCAAAAAACGTTCATAATTTTGATTGTTTTTTTTTTGTTTTTTGTACTCTTACACAATCAATCGCTCACATTCAGCACACAAATTTGGATTATGACCGCCTGAATTTGTTTCCGGTTTCGTATACGGTGCTTGAACACTTTTTAGCAGAGATTGTTGTGATGGCAAATTTGATGATGGTAGTACTGGTGATTTCTGTGAGGAACAGTATGGTGTCACTCCAATTGAAATACCTACTATAAAAATTATATCAAATTTTGCAAAAAAAAAAAAAAAAAATTTTTGCGAATTTTATAATTCTATATCTCAAATTAATTACATCGTCCATCTTCCTCTCCACCGTGATTATTTTGGAGAGGCTGTGGTGGCTCATTTTCAACCTCTTTGAGCATCTTGTATACTTCACTGTCTTCATACTTGTATTCCTTCTCGTTCTTTTTGAAGTTAACTCTGTGCAAAAAAAAAATTTTCGGTAATTTTTTTTTTTTTTTTTTGTTTGCAACTTATATACCCGATGGCTCCTCCTGCAAGAACTTCTGCCTGAGCTGAAAGTGTTTCAGCCAAATTTTGCTCGCTGTACATATTAATTGGAGAGTTGAATTGTTTATTCACTAAAGTTTGAGCGCCCTGTGCAAAATAAAAAATATTTATTAGTATAAAAAAGTAATTCAAAACAGTTTATAATATTGTAATTTGTTGTAGTGTGAATCTGAAAACTATAAAAATGCATTTCCTACTAGGAAAATTCAAAAATTTGATAAAAATTTAACGGTGTGTATTGTTGTTGATGTGTAAATCTTTAAATTGTGTATGTGCAAATTGTTTTGTAATTTTGAGAAATATTTCTATAGGACTAATATGACTTCATTGCTGACGAACTGATTTATCTCTCAAAAATAATGAAAGTAAATTTTTTGCATAATTTCATAGAATTACAAAATTACAAAATTACAAAATTTGAAATAATAATTATTGTCAAATTAGAAAAGTTGGAATTACAAAAAAATCTATAAAATTGTGAAATTCAAATTATGCTTATTTCCAAGGACGCCCATTTTATGCGTGAAATTTAAAAATATTATGCGGTATTTACAAAAAAATTATGCGATATTATGCGCGGTGATTTAAAAGCTTTATATTAATCTTCTGATGCACATCAATCCCTTTAAGAATTTCTCTGCGTATATATACCTTGGAGGTTCTTTTAACGAAAATAAGTTGAATTTGAGCCATGAATTTCAAAAATTTAGTATCCTGGACAAAGAAACGCATCAAGATTATTGCTAAATTTAACAAAATTTTTGAAATAAAATTGGTTAAATGTGTTCGATAAATAAAATCGTCAAATTGTTGGTATTCGAATAACANTGAATTTGAGCCATGAATTTCAAAAATTTAGTATCCTGGACAAAGAAACGCGTCAAGATATTGCTAAATTTAGCAAAATTTTTGAAATAAAATTGGTTAAATGTGTTCGATAAATAAAATCGTCAAATTGTTGGTATTCGAATAACANCAAAATTTTTGAAATAAAATTGGTTAAATGTGTTCGATAAATAAAATCGTCAAATTGTTGGTATTCGAATAACAATGTGCTCTTACGATGGTACAAAATGTGTTAAAATTTGTAAAAGTGTGACGCAAAATAAATTATGCGTTTACGTTGAGATTATGCGTTATTATGCGAATTAAAATTGCGTTAATCGCCTCCATTTTTCATAAATCGTGAAGATTCTAAGTAATCACCAATTAGTGTTGCTTCGTTGCGATTATGNTAATCGCCTCCATTTTTCATAAATCGTGAAGATTCTAAGTAATCACCAATTAGTGTTGCTTCGTTGCGATTATGCAAATGCATAGAAACAGCGTTCTTGCTCATTTGTAAAAATTTTACTAAACGAGAAATTCTAAACTTTTTTTTTANAAAATGCATAGAAACAGCGTTCTTGCTCATTTGTAAAAATTTTACTAAACGAGAAATTCTAAACTTTTTTTTTAAATTTCAAAAACTCTAAAATTCCGATAATAATGTTTCCTATGTGATGCCTGTGTAATGAATGAACCTGTGTGGTTGTGAAGGGTTTAGCGTTGGTATTAATGCCCGAACGAGGAGTGTAAGGAGTCCCATGATCTTTCTTTAGACTGGTTTTGGTGTAGCTGTTTTGTCTAGGGTTGAGTTGCCCAAGTGGAGTGACCTTTGGTCCCCATGTGGTCGTTGCTCCTTTTTGCACCACAAAATCAACAGTGTTGCCACTCTGGACAATCGAGTCCAATGCCTCTTTATGACGTAAGTTCAGTCCGTCCCGTCCGTTCACCTGAAGAATGGCATCACCTGGACTAAGTCCATACTGCTCAGCAACTGAACCTCCAGTCACCTACAAAATACAAAATACAAAATGCAAAATNCCTGGACTAAGTCCATACTGCTCAGCAACTGAACCTCCAGTCACCTACAAAATACAAAATACAAAATGCAAAATACAAAATACAAAATACAAAATACAAAATAAAAAATACAAAAAAACAAAATACAAAATACAAAATACAAAATACAAAAAAAAAATACAAAATACAAAATAACGACATGATTCGCATCTTTAGAACGTAATAGAAAATACTAGACCTAATGAACTGCTGTGTTCAGAAGTATTACACTATTTATAAAATTCTGAACGACNGCAAAATACAAAATACAAAATACAAAATACAAAATACAAAATAAAAAATACAAAAAAACAAAATACAAAATACAAAATAACGACATGATTCGCATCTTTAGAAGGTAATAGAAAATACTAGACCTAATGAACTGCTGTGTTCAGAAGTATTACACTATTTATAAAATTCTGAACGACTCTCAAACATTTTAATTATTGAATTGTGTTTATTAATTTTTGAGCCTTTCAAACAAATCATAAAATGTTATTCCGAAAATTCAAAATATTTAAAAAAAAAAAAAAAACTTTAATGTATTTTTGAAAATGTTGGCATTTCAGCTCATAAAATTTTCCCTAGAGATTCAAATTAATTCTAAAAATAAGCAAAAGTAGGAAGTCTGAAAATACACAGTTGTAGGTTGGAGCCAGGGGAAACCGTGTGCAAAAAAAAAAAAGAAAAAAAGTAAGCCTCATCTCTCGACACCGAGTGTCAAGAGGCGTCTTTTTTTCTTTTTTTTCTTAAACAAATTTTTGGGTCACTGAGACCATTTCCGAATTCTTTTAATACAAAATCGTAGTGGGTGGGGNTTTTTCTTAAACAAATTTTTGGGTCACTGAGACCATTTCCGAATTCTTTTAATACAAAATCGTAGTGGGTGGGGGGGGGATTATATAAAAATTTAATAAAACTAACCAAATCCTTATTGCAAAAAAAAAAAAAAAAAAAAAATTTGCANTGGGGATTATATAAAAATTTAATAAAACTAACCAAATCCTTATTGCAAAAAAAAAAAAAAAAAAAAAATTTGCAAAAAATTTTTTTGTGTTACCTTGAGTATGATAAGCGGTTGATTAAAGTCCTTTCCTCCATGTATACGAAATCCCCAAGGAGTATTTGCAGAAGGGCGTGCAAGTCGAATCGAAGTCATCGTTGGAAAAATTAAATCACAATTTTGCAAAAATTTGCAAAAACTAGAATTTTTTTTTTTTTTTTTTTTTTGCAAAAGCAACAGGGGGCTTAACTAAATACTACAGAATAACTCCGAACCGGAGCCACAAAGAAACTAAAACAGGAAATCAGGAAATCTACCGTTTCAAAATCATCTTCTATATTTTTTCTTCTTTTCTCTTCTCAACTACAAGTTACTATTTTTAAACTTTGGTTTTAAATTTCGCCAATTCCGCTAGCAAACTTGACTTTGCAAAAATATCCAGAGGAAGGAGGTGGTAGAGAGTCCAAGGGGAGTCTCTTGTTTTTTTCTCTCTTCAAGATCCTTCTTTCATATGCAATTCCGCTATTAAGAAAAAACAGATGNTGTTTTTTCTTCTCTCTTCAAGATCCTTCTTTCATATGCAATTCCGCTATTAAGAAAAAAACAGATGCTTTCGTTGCAGAAAATTGGCGAACTCAGATATTTTCTCAAAATATTTTTTTTTTACCCTAAAGGAGCAAAATTTAGGTGTATAATTTTAAAATATGAAAATTTTAAATTTTGAATAAAACTTTCATTATTAACAAATGAATCCTTATCAATGATAATTTACTTTTTTATTCAACAGGTATAGATTGAATTTCTTTTAAAATACTCTAAAAAATAGGAGGAGTCAAATTTTATCCCAACCAATCACAAAACACTAAATTTTAAATACGCCAATAACCTTTAGATTTTTTCATAAAAATCATTCAAATTCTATTATAAAACACTTTCATTAGTCGAGACAGAGTAAATCATTGGACTGTGACTCTCCTACGCAAATCTTACAAAATGATGACATAATACTTTGTAATTTACATAAAAGCTTTAAGATCAACATATGCAAATTGATGAGTTCATTGCGAATTCGATATTTGACTAGCGGAAAATGTATATTCTGTACTAGCCGACTCAATAGGAAAATGTGCCAGATTTTTAGCAGTCTTGCAAAAAAAAAAAAAAAAAAAAAAAAAAAAATTTTTTTGTAATAACTTTTGCTAAATTTATGCACCATGTTGTCACGTCAGAAAGCAAAAAATTTGAATGCATTTCAAAATAATATAATAATTCATACATAAATCTGCATCGACTATAGACTATAGATTAGTTCAGTAAGTTTAATCTTTCGTGTAGATGTTAGAATTATTACAAATTACAAACTACAAATTGCAAACTATAAGAAAAAAAAAATTTTTTTTTTAAATTTTTGCATTCAAGAATCTAAATCTACTCTTCAGAGTCCCTGTGAATAGAAATTCATTGTAAAAATATGAAACTGAATGTCTAAATTTGTTTGTTTGTTGGCTGATTAGTAAAANAAAATTTTTTTTTTAATTTTTGCATTCAAGAATCTAAATCTACTCTTCAGAGTCCTTGTGAATAGAAATTCATTGTAAAAATATGAAACTGAATGTCTAAATTTGTTTGTTTGTTGGCTGATTAGTAAAATCTTGATAAGATGTTAAATGTTCTAAAGAAGAATATCAAAGTAATCCGCTNAATCTTGATAAGATGTTAAATGTTCTAAAGAAGAATATCAAAGTAATCCGCTTGAACATACTTTTCCCACGATTTGCAAACAATTGGTTCCTTTGCCAAAAAAATATGTTCGGATGAAGGGTTTTCAGATTCACAGCATCTGTCTTTTGACGCAAGTAAAAAAAATACGGATGGATTAGCACATCTTCCTTCAAGTCTTATCCGCATGTTATACAATTTTGCAAGTTTATACTCTCTTGTCTAAATTTTATTAGCAAAAAAAATCAACAACGCACTCTTGAGTTACAACCATACGATTCATAACAAAATTGAACTTTTTTTTTTGAAAAGTATTGTTTTCTAGATTATTGAAGTGGTGGGAAAGGTTGTAATTGGTTGGTTGTATGGAAGGCGGGGGGAGTAGGCAAAGGTCAGAAATACGACTCAAGAAGTGTTATTTTTTAATCACTGATGCCACGTTTTCCAGGAAGTCTTCGTCCTCTTCAGTTTCAACTGATTAATAACAATTTATTATTCAAGATTAACTCACTCCTCGGAGTACAGAGAGGGTCGGAAATCCTATAACAGAGACCTTATAGACACACACGTTCTATGGAATCAACAGTCTGCGGATATCAAGTAGAAAAAATTATTTTTTTTAAACTGTCAAAACCAAAAAATTACAGAGATTTCAAGAGAATTACAGAGAGAAAAATTCGTGGGTTTTGTTTTTGGTAAATTATGAACCGTTTGTTATTGAAAGGTTGCTAGGTTATTATTATTATTATTATCCAAAATGGAAAGAAAGATTTTGTCTATAATACTACAAATTTGATATTTTAAAAATAAAATCCTCCCCCCCCCCCGTTGCCCGTTGAGCTGTTGCGTTGTCAGAGTTCGGCAAATTTTAAATTTTAGTAGAATACAGTGCGTACCTAAAACCTAACGGCTCCTCGCTTGAAGTGATCATCAGGGAGGTCAACAACAACTTTCGTAGGTTAATAATGACCTCTAAGTCAAGAATGACACTTATAGACCAACAATGACCTTCATAGGTCAACGATGACCTCTACAAGNTCCCCCCCCCCCGTTGCCCGTTGAGCTGTTGCGTTGTCAGAGTTCGGCAAATTTTTAATTTTAGTAGAATACAGTGCGTACCTAAAACCTAACGGCTCCTCGCTTGAAGTGATCATCAGGGAGGGAGGTCAACAACAACTTTCGTAGGTTAACAATGACCTCTAAGTCAAGAATGACACTTATAGACCAACAATGACCTTCATAGGTCAACGATGACCTCTACAAGTCACCAATAGGCTCTACAGTTATTGGTGACTAACAATAACTTTTGGAAGATAGCATTCATATCATAACTTTTATTGTAGTGATCGTAGAAATTGATTTTTGAAACATGTGTTAATACTTTCTAGAATATCGCATGACTCTGATTCAGGAGTAGACTCTTGACTCATGACTGACTCAGACTCTGGAGTCGACTCTTGACTCAGACTCAGGAGTCGACTCTTGACTCATGACTCATGACTCTGACTCAAGAGTCGACTCTTGACTCATGACTCATGACTCTTGACTCAATTTTGGAGTCAGAGACAGTACTCTGTCTCTGACTNTCTTGACTCATGACTGACTCAGACTCTGGAGTCGACTCTTGACTCAGACTCAGGAGTCGACTCTTGACTCATGACTCATGACTCTGACTCAGGAGTCGACTCTTGACTCATGACTCATGACTCTGACTCAGGAGTCGACTCTTGACTCATGACTCATGACTCTTGACTCAATTTTGGAGTCAGAGACAGTACTCTGTCTCTGACTCATTGCAACCAAAGAGTCAGAGAGTCAAACTCAGTAAATTATTTATTGTATTCTAAATCCAACTCAGCAGTTGGAAATGCTAATAATGCTAATCTGACTCTAACTTATCTATTTTAAGGCGTTAAATTTTGATTCTGACTCAGATTCTTTAAAAATAAAGAGTCAGGGAGTCAACTAAGTGAGTCAATGACTTTGACTCTTGAGTAAAAGTGAGTCATACGATACACTACTACTTTCCAAACCTCTTTCTCAAACTGTCAAACTTTTTTTTACCAAAAAATAAATCATTTCTGAGATATATTCCATGAAATTATTACAACCTTTCTCCAACAAAGAGCATAATAGAAATATGAAATAGTACTTTTTAATGATCTTATAATTCTGGGGTGCACTGTATATATTTTAATTTCGTTCAAAATTTTTATATTAAAAATAAAGATATAAATAAAGATATACTGTCAGTAGTTTAGTTGCTCACATATAGTTATAATTTTTATAATTTTCAAGTTTACTTTTTTCTTTTGTTCCTATTGTAAATTTGTAAGCTACTTATAGGTAAGTTTCCGCTCCCTGATGATAAGATATAAGGAGGATCCCATTAATCCTAGTTAAAAATCCAAGAGTAAGTCTGATAGTGACCACGGAGGGGTTGACATGGACCCATGGCCAGAGAATGGCCAGATCCGCTGGGAGACAGATGATTTGAGTAGTGTTGAGTGTAGACGATAGGGAGTAAGAAACTACGAAACAAAAGATTTCCTAAGAGACCCTACACAGATCCTTTCCTATTTTCTATCCAGTCTCCAAGGAACCGTGCCAAAGGGACATCCATTTCTCTTTTTAGTCTAAAAAAAAGAACAATGACCAAACGAATTATACCTAGTCTCCTCCTTTTTTTATACTTAGCTACAACAATTGGAAACAGACTACTCGTCCAAGCTCATCCCAACAATACAAAACTAAAGTTTAGTGTTCACGACTTACTCACTAAATCCTTTAGAAATGGAGTTTCTAGGGATATGGATTTAGATATTTGTAAAACTTTCATCAAGGGTAAGTTTATAAATTTAGTTTTGAAATAACCATTCTAATAAGACTATATACTCAATTGTTCTATTCAATTTTATATTAAATTACCATAATAATTATATTAAAAAAATTAAAATTTTGAATAAGCATAATCATAAGTTGAAGTTGAAATTTGCATTTAAAAAAATCATTTAATTTGTTAGCTACTATGAAAAATTATTATAAAATATATAAAAAAATTGGCAAAAATTTACTTAAGAGTGTCTAAATTGTTTGTAATGAAAGCATTATTGCAAATTTTTAAATAGTATGAAAAAAACCAGAGAAAGTTTTGGTGATTCATAGGGAAATCCATTGGGGAAAGGGTAGATTTGGCAGGAGATAAAATAATGACGGATTTTTTTTTTTTTTTTTTTTGCCAAACACGTCAGTAAAAATTATCGTATACCTATTTTTTTCTTCTTCTTTTAACATTTCTAAACAATTTTGAAAAAAATTTACGCATAGAGTCAAACTCTTATTCGTAAATTCAATTTCATGTAAATTACTATTACATTACATAACCATAAACAAACAAAAATTAAAAAAAAAATTTTTTTTTGATAAAAATAAAAATAAATTTTTTTGTTGCTACGACTTGCCAGTGTACATAAAAACCAATTTTTATTAGTATTAATTTTTGTTAGATTAGTTTCTAAAGTAATACGTTTAATATTTTAGTATAATATTTTCATAATCAAAATTTTGAGTTGAAAATTTGTAATTGTTATTTCAAATTTGTGTCATTTTGAAATTTTAACTACGATAGGATAAAACTAAAGAAATTAGTATTTAGGGTAACTCGAAATTAAATTAAGGGCGTACAAAACCCGTTTAAGAAAATAATTTAAAGGAAAATCTTTTACCTTTTTGTTTTTTCAATTTTGATATTCCAAACAATTTGAAATTTCACCCAATNTGAGATTAGTTTCTAAAGTTATACGTTTAATATTTTAGTATAATATTTTCATAATCAAAATTTTGAGTTGAAAATTTGTATTGTTATTTCAAATTTGTGTCATTTTGAAATTTAAACTACGATAGGATAAAACTAAAGAAATTAGTATTTAGGGCAACTCGAAATTAAATTAAGGGCGTACAAAACCCGTTTAAGAAAAGAATTTAAAGGAAAATCTTTTACCTTTTTGTTTTTTCAATTTTGATATTCCAAACAATTTGAAATTTCACCCAATTTTTTTGCTAATCTTTTGCAATTTTGCAATATTTGCACTTTTTACTCACAGATTTAAATTTTTAAATCCTCGTAATTAAATCTCATTTACAACTGATTTAAATTTCGCTCTACATTGTACAGGCGCGAAATTCAAAGGAAAAAGTTCCCCATTTTAGTTTAAAATTTGAAATCATGAAATTTTGATTTGAAATTCTCCTCACACAAATTCAATTAGTAAATTTTTTTAAATTTTTTTTTGTTTTTAAACTTACTGTAAATAATAATTAATAAGTAAATAATAAGTAGTGATAATTAATTTAATTCAGATTTAAGATAAGATTTTCTCTCACTGTGAATTATAATTTAGAGTCGTAGNTCCAATTAGTAAATTTTTTAAAATTTTTTTTTGTTTTTAAACGTACTGTAAATAGTAGTGATAATTAATTTAATTCAGATTTAAGATAAGATTTTCTCTCACTGTGAATTATAATTTAGAGTCGTAGTCCCGTAGTATTTAGTTTAAATGAATTGGTGTATTCCTTAGGACAAGTGGATGACATTGCAATTGGGAGTCTAGAGAATCATCTGTCAGTGGTAAAAAATTCTCTTGAGTATAAAATAAACGGGTATGTGATAGAGACTAAAGTTTTAAAATAAATATTATATTTTTTTTTGTAAAAATTTTATTTTTGGCACTCTCACAACGCCTTTTGATTTTCTTCAGACAGAAAGTAAGAGAACGCCGTGCAGCCACAGCTAGACGAGAGCGAATTTGGGACTTTGGCGTCATTCCTTATGAAATTGATGGGAATTTTAGTGGAAATCATAAGACACTGTTCAAACAGGTAAAAGAAAATTAAACCTTTTTGTAAAATTTGAATTATAATTTGAAAAAATAAATAAATTACAAGATTTTTTTTTATTTGGACACCATAGGCAATGCGACATTGGGAAAATAATACTTGCGTCAAATTTGTGGAACGTACCGAAGCTCATCCAAATTATATAGTTTTTACAGAAAAAGCATGTGGGTGCTGTAGTTTTGTTGGAAAACGAGGTAACGGACCACAGGTAAGTCAATTCCAAATGTATATTACAAAAAAAAAATAAGATTTTTTTGTTTTTGTACATTTAGAAAGAATTTTCGTTGATGATACTGAATTGTTGAATCGTTTCGTTAAAACTGAAGCAAAAAGTCATTGACTTATGTCAATAATTGAATTTGTTTTTGTTTTCTGCAGGCAATATCAATCGGTAAAAACTGTGATAAGTTCGGGATTGTTGTCCATGAACTAGGTCATGCTGTTGGATTCTGGCACGAACATACACGACCTGATCGTGAAAATCATGTGGATATCATTCGTGAGAATATTATGACTGGTCAAGAATATAATTTCAATAAGTTGACCTCAGATGAGGTCAACAGTCTTGGAGAGTCCTACGACTTTGATTCTATTATGCACTACGCTAGAAACACTTTCTCAAGGGTAATAATAATAACATAGAATTTGATTTCAAAATTTTTTTGACAAAATTGTTTTGACAAAATTTTTTAAATATGAAAACAAAAAAAAAATTTTTCTATGATTTCTAGAGCACTTTTCTTGACACAATACTACCAAAAGAAAATGGAAATTCCCGTCACCGACCAGAAATTGGACAGCGAATTCGATTGAGTAGTGGAGACATTGCTCAAGCGAACAAATTGTACAAATGTCCAGGTACTATAAATTCCAAAAGTTTAAAATCATGAAATATTTTGATCAAAAATAAAAAAAAAAAAATTTTTTTTTAGCATGTGGACGTACTCTTCAAGAACCAACGGGTTATTTGACCTCTCCATTTCATCCTGGTCTCAATTCAACAAATTCCTCAACCTCAGTGACCTCTGACCCTAAAACAAAACAAGAAGAAGAGGGAGAGAGATGTGAATGGAGAATTGTAGCCACACATGGTGAAACAATTGTTCTCAATATTACAGATTTTGATTTGCCTTACTCCGACGGTTGTAAGTATGACTACTTAGAAGTACGTGATGGATACTGGCACAAGAGTCCCTTACTTGGTAATTCAACTTAAAAAAAAAATTTTTTTTTTACAAATTGTGATTTGACTTGTCCCTAAAAATTAATTGTGTTTGACCCTTAGGTAGATTCTGTGGACCTAATTTGAACTTTGACACAACTATAATTTCTACTGGTGCTCGGATGCTCTTAACTTACCAAACAACACAACATCCATCCACCTACAGAGGATTTACAGGCAACTACGAAGGTAACTAATAACTATAATTAATTCTCGTAATTTATTAATTAATTTTAAACTCTTTGACTTCCAGCTGTCTGTGGAGGTAATCTAATCGGAGATTCAGGTCACATAGAATCACCTAATTTTCCTGATGAGTACTTACCATCGAAGGAATGTATTTGGAAAATTACTGTTCCTATTGGCTACCAGGTGGGGTGTGACAAGTTTCATTCTTTTCTCATTGGTTCTCTGGATTCTGATTGGACGTTCTTTTAAGGTCTCTCTCACATTCCATTCTTTCGAAATAGAAAATCATGAGAACTGTGTCTACGACTTTCTTGAAGTTAGAGACGGATTGACCCAAAACTCTAGTCTACTTGGGACATTTTGTGGATATAGTCCACCACTCCAACCAATCACATCAACAGCAAATAACCTCTGGGTCAGATTTGTCTCTGATGGAAGTGTCCAAAAAGCTGGATTCTCAGCAGCATATTTGAAAGGTATTTCTCAAAATTTACTATAGCGTTAATAAGCACTGTACACCATGGCACAGTGTCTATTGTGGTACCGCATGCCACAGAAAATATTTATTTGTTTATTTTATTAACAGCAGTGTTGAAGTATAAGTTTTACTTAGTTTCTGTTGGACTTTTATTAAATTATATTTTAAAACTAATTGTAACTGACTTGTTGAGTCTTTAGAACTTGACGAATGTGCCAAAGGGCTCGACGACTGTGAACATACTTGTAAAAACACAATCGGTAAGGTTTTTCTTTTTCAAAGGCTAATTTAACCTTGACCTTGGCCCTTATTTTGACCTTGATTTTTATTTATTTTATAGGATCATACACATGTGGATGTAAATTTGGATTTGAACTTCATTCAAATGGAAAAGAATGTGAAGATGCTTGTGGTGGGGTCATCGAAGAAATTAATGGAACACTTACAAGTCCCTCCTTTCCAAATCTCTATCCATCCAATAGACACTGTGCATGGGAAATCGTTGCCCCGCCTCAAACAAGAATAACAATAAATTTTACACATTTTGACCTCGAAGGGAACAATGTAAGCTATAGACCTGTCAAAATTTTTGTTCTTATTAACATGTTAGATTTAATTTCCGTTTGAACCTGGAAATCGGAACAAATAACATGTTTTCAACTAATTGAGTTTTTATTGAATTTAGCAAGAGTGCGACTATGACTCAGTCGAAGTTTATAGCAAATTAGGTCAAGACGAGCTCAAGCGCCATGGGAGTTTTTGCGGAAGTAAGTTTTGCAAACAATTTTTTTAAGTTTTAGTTAAAATATAAAAGAATTTTTTTTTTTTTTTCGTTTCCTTGTAGACAAACCGCCTCCTATGATTACGTCCGAAGGGAATTCCATCCGTGTCGTATTCACTACAGACAATTCCGTCCAGAAAACAGGATTCGCACTTGTATTTTTCACAGGTATAAAAAAATTTTATTTTTTTTTTACAAATTTTGCAAAAAAAAAAAATAAAAAAAAAAATGCCAGGAATGCAAATATTATGTTCATAAAATTAGTATTGGAATTTGCGATACTCTTGTAGATAAAGACGAATGTACAGTGAATAATGGGGGCTGTGCGCAACTCTGTAGGAATACAGTGGGATCTTATCAATGCGCATGTCAGAACGGTTTTACTCTCCATGACAACGGGCATGACTGTAAGGAGGGTGGCTGTAAGTTCGAGATGAGTGCTCCACCAGAAGGAGAAATTACAAGTCCTAGTTACCCTGAACCTTATCCTGGAAAAAAGGAATGTGTTTGGATCCTGTCAACTATCAATGGACATCGTGTCAAGGTTGTTTTTGATGACTTTGAGGTTGAGCCACAACAAGGGTGTAGCTACGACAGTGTCGCCGTAGGTTAAAAAAAAATTTTTTTTTAACTTACGCCACAATACTTGTGAATTTAGAAACAAAAATTTGAGTGAATTTAGACAGATTTAGGCAGATATTCATTTGTACCTTCCAACCTAACCCTAACAACTTAAACCTAATTAACAATGGTAGAGAAAGAGTACTTACCACAGGAAGTGGAGGTTACAACGGTACTTTCTCAAGAGGAGACAGTTAAAATTTGCAAAAAATTTGTCTAAAACCCACTTTGTTTTTAGCATGTTATTGAAATCTTTTATAAAATTTTTGTAAAAATGTGTACTTTAATTCTTCAATTTTTAAAGGTATACGATGGAAACAGTTCGGAAGTTCCACTTCTTGGGAGGTTTTGCGGTAGTAAAACTCCGCATCCTCTTGTCGCAAGTACAAACAATCTCATGGTAGTCTTCAAATCAGACGGAAGTGTACATAGAAGAGGCTTCCATGCAAAGTACTCAACAGGTAATTATACTAATCTAANTTAGAATAAACTTGTATTAATTATTATTATTTAATTATACTAATCTAAAAAGTCTTAAATTTTTAAGTTTAATTAATTTTTTGATTTACAAGTTTGCGGTGGTTTACTCTTCGCAATGGAAGAAGAGTCATATCTCTATTCCCATGCGGCCTATGGTNTAATTATACTAATCTAAAAAGTCTTAAATTTTTAAGTTTAATTAATTTTTTAATTTACAAGTTTGCGGTGGTTTACTCTTCGCAATGGAAGAAGAGTCATATCTCTATTCCCATGCGGCCTATGGTGATTTACCCTACGCTGACAATGAAGATTGTGAATGGGTTATTCAAGGTGAAGAAGAAGGACCAATAGAAATCACTTTCCTCACTTTTACTGTCGAAGATGAAGCAGACTGTGCCTTTGACTTTGTAGAAGTAAGAAAAAGTAAACTTAATGAAGGCTTCTATTGTACCACCTTTGGTAGTAAATTCTACTACTTTTTTAAGATTTAGGTCAAAATATCCATAATTTCATTACAAAAATCAAAATCCTTCCAACTCCGCTTGTTTGCGCAGTTAATAACTCAATTTTCTTTTAAAAAAAAGTTCACCCATAATTTGCAACAGTAATTGTCATTTATGGTACTTTTTTTTTATTTCTTGAAGCGCCACCATCGCTCCAACGTCTTTTTTTTTTAGATCTGAAAGATTCATCAGAGTAACTGAGTTTGGTAACCTACTTTAGGTTTCTAAATGGATTATTTGTTCTAGGTTTTCAACGGCGAAGAGGCAACTACAGGCCAGTCCCTAGGGAAATATTGTGGGAATCGAACCCCGCCCCCACTCAAATCCGATGAAGGATCAATAGTCATAAAGTTCAAGTCAGATGACACGGTCCATACAAAAGGTTTCTCAGCAGCCTATCGATACATTGGACAAATTTCTACAGAAGATAGAAATACGAAATCTAAAGTTTAGAAATTTTCAATCTAATTCATCTGATCTGATTTCAACAAAAAATTTTCCCTTGTAGAGAGGAAATCCCTCTCCTCCGGGTGTGTCCAGAGAGTAGATTAGATCTGACAAGAGTACCAATTCCAGGGTTCAAAAATTTTCCATTTTTATTAAATTCAAAAAAAAAAAAAATTTTTTTTTTTTTTGTCAAATACATATCAATTTTATCTAGCCTGTTTGCACTAGACTGATTTTTGTCTAAAAGAAAAAGCATAAGATATTGATAATCCTGCTCAAATAACGGGTTACAAAATTATTAATCTTTTTTTNTGTCTAAAAGAAAAAGCATAAGATATTGATAATCCTGCTCAAATAACGGGTTACAAAATTATTAATCTTTTTTTTTTGTTTAAAAATTCTTGCAAAAAAATCACAAATTTTACTTAAAAATTCTAATATTTCGTAGCTAAATGNCTTTTTTTGTTTAAAAATTCTTGCAAAAAAATCACAAATTTTACTTAAAAATTCTAATATTTCGTAGCTAAATGACAAACTTATGTTTATCTTTATATCAATTACATTAATTGGTTTACTAAATGAAACAATAATTCATATAATTACAACGTTGTTTCCAAATTTACTCGTTTTCACTAAACATCGGTTCACATAGTACTCACATAACTTCAATGTAAAATTACTAACGTTATCTCCATTGGTCTAATGTCTTTGTTTCTCATTGGAAGCTGTTGATCATTTGAAATACAACTTTCATTGACACTAACNTCCATTGGTCTAATGTCTTTGTTTCTCATTGGAAGCTGTTGATCATTTGAAATACAACTTTCATTGACACTAACTATGACTCAAGACTTTGACTCAAACCATTTTTGAGAATCACATCATTTTTATAATCCTGACCCCCTGAAAAATTGAGAATTGTTAGGTCATGACTCGTGAGTCATTTAACTCTTAACTTGTGACTCATCACCCTGTCTGCGCTTAAATTATGACTCTTTATTCTGTCTGCACTTAAATTATGACTCTTTATTCTGTCTGCACTTAAATTATGACTCTTCATTCTGTCTGCACTTAAATTATGACTCTTCGTCTTGTCCTTAATGACTCTAAGTCAAGACCCATCAGTAGTGCAGAGTTTAATGATTCGGATTACTCATTTTTTGTTAAAATTAAACAAAAATTTACTGACAGACCAAACTTGCGAGTCATTGAGAACCTAAAGTCATTGAGAATGAGTAAACAAAAAAAAACATTTTTTTTGTTACTCATATTTATTTTAATCATTAATTAAAATCAAAATGTGTCCATTTTCTAACCCTGGATTCCAAAAAAAAAACCTCAGTTTCACTTTCTATACTTTCTCTTGGGAACTTTTAGCTCAATCTCTCTTCGTCTCCACCATAGATAATGGACAGACGGATGAAAGACTTAAACTAATATTATTAAATGTCAGTTTTTATTCTTACTTTCACTTCCATTAGTTGGTTTATAAGTCAACTTGTGAGTCAATTTTTTTTTTAAGTTACCTCTGAATCAATAACTTGTAAAGAATTTACAAGAACTATATTGTTAATGTAACCAATAGTCAATTACGGGTTAAGTTTTGTTTATTCTTAATCTTAATCTTTGTTTAAAAAAGAAAGAGAATTGAATTTCAAAAATAAATAATCATTTGAAGACAAAATAATACTAATATAATATGAGATCAAAAGATGTTGATGGATTTTAAAATGAAAATCAAATTTTTTATTATTCTTCTTAAGAGTAAGTTTAAAATTAGAGTAAAAATTAGTTTGTAAATTGAATTATCTTTAAATGAAAGTGAGAATAAAATCCTTGCTCACTTTCTCCTATAAAATCCAAAGTTATAAGAATTGGATTTCTTGTCTAGTGCCAGAAGTGTCTCATTTTGGGATATAAATTGAAAATTATCCACAACCAATCCTCTTTTTAGATCTATTCAATTACACTTTAGCAAACAGACAAGAAAATCTTAAAGCTTTTACTCCATTTACATCTCCAGAGAGTACCAAAAAATGAGCAAAAAAACTAGAGAAATTCATTGTTACTGCAGAATTTCACTACTGAAAAACAGCATTTTCAATAAAATTTTAAAAAAATACTCAACTAAAAAAAACTACTACTAAAAATGAAAAAAAAAAAAAATCATATTTTGGCAAGCTAATCCAAAAGAACGTGCAAAAATAGAAAAATAACACCTATTTCTACAAAATTAAACCTATCTTTCTAAAGTACAAAAAGACCATTCTATTCAAAAGTGTTAGACCAATAATTCGCATAATTGCAAAAAAAAAAAAAAAAAAAAATTTTTTTTTTTTGCATTGCTGCTGCTAAATATTAAGTAATTCATGAACATGATTATCAAAAAAAAAAGGAAGTTCCATCACTCAAGTAACATAAAAAGCTGATAAAAGTCGAAACTAAATGATAAAATTTAACAGCAAAAGGATTTATAAAAATTAGCAAACGGCATTATGGAAACAAGAAGACATATTACTACTGCATCTTTTTTTTTTCACTACTGACTCTATACTATTACTAAAAAACCGGTTTGCAAAAAAAAAAAAAAAAAAAAAAAACCACGTTATTCGCAAACAACCACTTATTACTCCACAAGTCTATAGAAAAATATTTAACATCGGAGAAGGTTGTCTCTCTTTGAGTTTGTTACAGAGAATTTCCATCCGTGGAACAACAGCTGAAAGTTAGACAAAATATTATTGACTTCTTTATTATTTTCAGTTTAGAGTAATTAATCATTGAATTTAAAAACTAAAGGATTTTGGTTAATTACAAAACTAATTCACTACACAGTTTACACAACTAATTATCTGGACTAACTGGAAGTTATACAAAAAGGACTAAATTCATAAAGGTAATTTAATTTATTCCATTTAATTAATACATAATCTAAATCAATAAGTTCAAATTAATAATAATTACAACTACAACTACAACNTTTGAGTTTGTTACAGAGAATTTCCATCCGTGGAACAACAGCTGAAAGTTAGACAAAATATTATTGACTTCTTTATTATTTTCAGTTTAGAGTAATTAATCATTGAATTTAAAAACTAAAGGATTTTGGTTAATTACAAAACTAATTCACTACACAGTTTACACAACTAATTATCTGGACTAACTGGAAGTTATACAAAAAGGACTAAATTCATAAAGGTAATTTAATTTATTACATTTAATTAATACATAATCTAAATCAATAAGTTCAAATTTAATAATAATTACAAATACAAAGTCGTTAGGTTCGTTCATTAATGATTAATGAATCTAAACTTTTTTATTTTATGCTCATCAGGTTGTGTAATTGAGTTTAGGTTAATCATTTCTTAATAGAATATGAATAATGTAATGAACAATTTTGATTTCTTAACTACCGTCGATGATGTATTCAAAGATAAAAAAAAAACAGTTTCCAATTACAAGGTAGAAGAAATAAGAAATTCAATCCTAATGATTAGGTTATAATAATAATAATAATAACNTAGAATATGAATAATGTAATGAACAATTTTGATTTCTTAACTACCGTCGATGATGTATTCAAAGATAAAAAAAAACAGTTTCCAATTACAAGGTAGAAGAAATAAGAAATTCAATCCTAATGATTAGGTTATAATAATAATAATAATAAGAATAAAAAATATAAATAATGATAATAAATAATTTAGGTTGCGTAATTGAAAAAATTGATAAATTTCATTGATTATTATAACAAAGAATTTATTTCTTAACAAATCGTATGTGTACCCTAATAATTATTATTATTGTACGAATATTAATTACTACCCCCAATATTTGATAATTTTGAAAAATGGAATGTGAACCAATAAATTAGGTTAAAACCAATAATTAGGTCAAGNTAATAATAATAATAACAATAAAAAATATAAATAATGATAATAAATAATTTAGGTTGCGTAATTGAAAAAATTGATAAATTTCATTGATTATTATAACAAAGAATTTATTTCTTAACAAATCGTATGTGTGTACCCTAATAATTATTATTATTGTACGAATATTAATTACTACCCCCAATATTTGATAATTTTGAAAAATGGAATGTGAATCAATAAATTAGGTTGAAACCAATAATTAGGTCAAAAAACCCAATAATTAAGGTTAAAGAATAAATGTTAATAATTATTACTAAAAAATTTTATTTATTTATTTTAATATGCCTAAACATAATTAAAATAAACTTATTTAGGTCAACACTTAAGTAATTAAACCCTAACTTACCATCACATGTGTGCTATTATAAATGGATCTTATGCAAATTAGGTTTAATTTGTAATAACATTAAATATTAATATAAAGATATTATTTGAGATAATTCTTAATTGAAATTTATATTGTTTATTCTAATTATCCTAACCTAATTTCAATTACTACTATACTTTCATTCAAAAATATTTTTAAATTTTAAATAACCTAATAGCTAAATACGTTAGAATTTGAGCAAAAGATACCAAAAAAAAAACATTAATAATATTAATTAGAATGATTAGATTAGTAAAAAAACGTAAAAAAATAAAATAAAATTTAGTAATTCAATATAAAATTAGGTTTAAATTAATTGCCTTCTTTGTCTGATTTCCTTGTATAACCAATAATGATGATGATTAATTTACTAATGACTAAAGTTAAACTCACTACAGAATTCTAGTTAATTGACTCTTGTTCTTTTGAATAATAATTAATTAAACATTTTATAGTAACAGGTTTTATTTTATTTTTATGATTAGAATTTATGTGGTGTAACTACATTGAGAATAGTGTTATGTAGTGATGACCTCAACCACTGTGGTTAATTAACTTGAACGTTTTGTTAGGTTAGACTTTAAGTAATTGGACATAGTTTTTTATTTTTTTATTTTTACTTTTTCAGTCTATCACTAACCCCGGTAGATTTTAAATTAAATCTTACAGTTTTTTTTCGTACTGGACTGAAAAGTTTAGAATTTGGATTTAATTTAGTTCAAGGTTTTCTCAATTGAAATTGACAAGTCTTATAGAACCTAGTCATTAGACCCGAGTTTGTGGACATGGAATACATCTAGCCACGATATTCTCTTGTTTTCAAAAGAAATGGAATGGATTTTGTGCCTGGCTCTTGGTAGAAGAGGTCAATTCTCAAACTCGTTGTCGTAATCAAAATAATATTGATTAGAATACCCATATTACATTAGTAAAATAGGTATACTAATATTAAGTTCAGAAGTTGAAGTTATATAGTCTACTGTATTCTTTTAGACTTACTGTCTCTACTCTTCTGTTGGAGTATTACCTATTATATGGTGAGCTCTCTCGTCTCTCCTCGTGTCCAGCTGAACAAGGTCTTTAGGAAGAAGCTCAAAGTAGTTTGAGATTATTGACAAATCAAGGACTTTTGTTGTCGTTACTCGGTAAGCACTTATTCATTATTATTATTATCCTTACCGTAAGTTACTAAATGTAAGAGGGCTAAAAAAAAATAGTAGTATTCTTTTATAATATTTATTACACAAGAGCTTTCTACAAAGGACTTCGTAACCAGTAGTAGTGGTAGTGGTAGTGGTTGGTAAAATTTGAGACATGATTACGAGTAGAAAATAATAGCCTATAGAAATTTTCTCTTGTATAGAGAAAACGGGATCGATTACTTTCTGAGTAGAAAAGAAGACTGACACCTTTCAACCAATTATTTCCTAGACAACGATATAGTTATTAGACTCATCTGTCAAATAAATGTCTCTTGGTTTCAAGAAAAATAAATAAAATATGCCCAACTATGTTAAGTTGTAAGGAAAAATTGTGATAATCTTCTTATTAGATAGACTTAGAGAGTCCTTGCCAGTTGCCACACTAACTTTATGAATATTATAACTATTTATTTAAGATTTTTTGTGTGTGTGTGTGTGTGTGTAGGAATAATAATTATATGGTGAGATGGATGAAGATTAAGATTTTTTTTATCGTCACAGACATCTCTGATTAGAGTCTACTCTATACCTCTAATGTTAATGATTAGAAAAGGCGTAAGCCTAAGCGTGTTTTTTTTCCTTCATTTTTGTTGTTCTCACAGTTAAACAGCTGTGTTTAGCTCCAAGTGAGTTGTGAGTTGTGAGTTGAGTTTAGTTTGGTTGTTGTTTTTATTCTGGTTAGAATAATAGACCTAAGATTAAGAACAATATACGCCTGACGTTTTAAGTAAGCATGCTAAGCTGTTTTTTTTTAATTGCATATTTTTTTTT
>NIPM01000001.1:2124723-2168223 GCA_002738285.1 Holacanthella duospinosa | reverse complement strand
TTTTTTTTCCTTCATTTTTGTTGTTCTCACAGTTAAACAGCTGTGTTTAGCTCCAAGTGAGTTGTGAGTTGTGAGTTGAGTTTAGTTTGGTTGTTGTTTTTATTTTGGTTAGAATAATAGACCTAAGATTAAGAACAATATACGCCTGACGTTTTAAGTAAGCATGCTAAGCTGTTTTTTTTTAATTGCATATTTTTTTTTTGTTAATTTTTAGAGGATTTTATCTTATTTTTGTTAATTATAGTGTGTTCAAAAGAAACTTTTGTAATTATCATGAAGGAGAAATTTTATAATTTATAATTGTACAGTCCAACATTATATACCTATGTTTATGCGTCTCACTGTATATCTGAAGTTTAAGGGGAGAGACTTTTGGTCCATGTTCTTTGCTGGATAAATTTTTTTTGAAAATTCAAATTTTTTGATATTCTGTTGTAACGCAATCTCTAGAATCTAAATCTTTTTAGAGACCATGTACATACTACTGTACATGGTCTTTTAAAAAAAGATCCAAAATTTTTAGAAAATCATAACTTATATTCTAGTGGTAAGTAAAATCTTGCCTTTATCTTTATTGGGTTAGTTTCAAAACATGATTGAATTTTGTCTCACTGTGCTTCATTATAGATGGGCATTTATTTTTACCTGGAAGGAATTAGTAGGTTGGGATTGGGAATTGTAACATTGTGTAAACATTTTGGGTTTTTGTATTTAAATTAATGAATATGAATCATATTCATTAATAAAATTTCATCATATGATGAAATTTTATTTAAAATAATAATTTGTTATAGGAATATTTAATTTAATTTTTTTTTCTTCTTTTATTTTGAATAATTATTGTTCAAAAATATGAAAATTTCTTTTCTAAAAATAAGTAATTTTTCCCACACTTTGATAGACTCAACCAATATATGGAATAGAGATTTAAAAACAAGCTGCAAGTTTTTTTTTTTTTTTTTTTTTTTTTTTATAAAAATCTGGAAAATCAGAGTAAATCATTGAGGATATAAATTGGATTAAGTTCTCATTCCGTAGAGGCGGAAGTGGTCCAACTCAATTTCTAAAAACTTTTCGAGTTTTTAGTATGAGAAAGTGAAAATGTCAGAAGATATTCAATTTTTTGGCACAGTGGGAGAGAATTCGTCAAGACAGACAGACAGACTAAATTCTCACCAATCATCATCACTCGTTGTCATTTTTGTTATAAAACTTTGTGGTTTCGAATGAATGGTTTCATACGAATTTTATGGAAATTTGTCTAGTTTTTAGTTTCGAAAGGAAACGAAACGAGAGAGAGAGAGAGAGTTGTTACATGGAAAGATTTCCCGGATGAATTGAGATTATTTAATCAAGAAAAAATGTGTACAGAAAATTGATTCTCATGACTCGCTGAGCTTTGAAACTTTCTCCACTTATAATAAAAAAAAGTGGGAAAAAGCGTAAAAAGGAAAAAAATAACAACTTTCTCTTCACTGAATAGAATTTTTCTAGTAGGTATGTAATTCCTGTTCAATAATTTAGAAGCGAGGAAACGCCTTTCTCCATTGTTTCTCTTCCGAAGATTCAATTTTTAGTATTAATGTAATTAAAAGTGGAGAGAGATTTTCCACTCGAACAATAGAAAAAAAAAGATGAAGAGAGAGGATGATAATTATGTGCAAAAACATGCTGACCCGCCTTAGAGAAAATAAGTAGGGGAAAATAGCAAAGAGAAAGTTACGCTTCCTGGAAATTGAATTTTGCTTTTTTTCTCCATCCTCTAGTCACCGTTAATCAGCAGGGTTCGGAAAATTAAAAATTTCAAAAAAAAAAATTCAAAAAAAAAAATTCAAAAAAAAAAAATTCAAAAAAAAAAAAAGTTCAAAAAAAATTTAAAAAAAAATTTAAAAAAATTTAAAAAAAATATTCAAAAATATATCTACCGAGTGTGCCAGAATTAGATATAACAAAAACAATCAAAAATTTAACTTGATCCAGTTAGATTTAATAAAAAATTTGAATACTTAATTCTGATTGGTCGAATTTGAATTTTTATTTGGCGGTATCAACTCTAAGACACCCGATATAAAATTATACTTATTATTATTAAATTATATGTAATGTATAATTACTTTCTTTTTACTAAACTCTCCATTTTCTAATTTTTGAAATTTGTTAATTTATTTAATAAATTTCAGTATTAATTTTAATTTTTTTTCATAGGGGTGATGTTGAAATTTAATTTGAATTTAATTAAACTTTGAATTTACGTTGAATAATTCCTTCTTTTTTTTTGAGATTTTTTTTTCTTCTTCCAATTTCAGACTTTCAGAATCTAATTCTTTCAGGATCTAAATTGTTCCAATCCAATTCAAGTTCAATTCTTTTATATTTATTAGAATAATTTTGAATTTTTGATACTAATTATCCGAACCCTGTTGGTTAAGGTTCTGCAGCAAAGTTCCAGTTCCCTACTATTACAATAGAGAGAAGAAAAAAAAAATTCGTAATAAAATCCAGGAAAGAAGCAAACCAAGTTCTGAATTCGATCCACAGTTGCGCAAAGAGTGAACCCGGGCATCTCTATCCAAAAATTCACTCCAAAATTCGGGTTTGCCAAAAAGAGTCGAACCAACGGAAGACCTGTGAAAGAGGATCAGTGAGGAATTCTTCAGAGAGAGATATCCCATCGCCCTCCATTTTGTCTCCTCTCACCTAAATTTTCTTCAAAAAAAAATTATCAAAAAAAAAATTATTTTTTTTTCTCTTTTTTTTTTCAACCTATGTCCAGGTGAAAGAATCATACGAGGTCAATCATCATGGCAGCTAACGCTTCAACCCGATTTTCGGATAATTACGAGCTCAAAGAGGAACTTGGAAAGTAAGTACTCTACAAAAACTTTCATTTTTCATCATCTCCCTTGTTTGTTGCCAATCTGTCTCACAAAAGTTTACACACAGGATCACTTTCGAGCAAAAAAAAAAAGAAAAAAAAAGTGAAAGTCAAATTACGTAATAAGGACAACCCGGTTTATAAGACTCTCCGCCCATTTTGAGTCAAAATTGACATAATTCATATTATTACACAGGTGTTTCTTGTTTGATAATGATAACAGACACAAACCTACCAATATCAAAGGATCTAGTTTAACAAACGTTCATTTATCTTATAAAACGAACCATTATAACGAGTCTTATAAGATTATAAGACAATTCACAAAAATTTTATATTAAATAATTAATTTAGTTTTAAAATGTACAGATTTCAACAAACAAAATTTCATTTTTGTCAATCATTCTCTACCAAATTTTGATGGCAGGGCACTGAACTGTGGACTGCCTTGATTTTTATAAGAAATTCTAGTCTTATAAACAACGTTTTACTCTACAACGACAATGCGACAATTGATTAAACATTTCCCTATTATTTTATAACAACTCTTACTACCACCGTCTCCTGAGTTTGATCTTGTGTAATTTCTTTTTGCACAGAAAAGAGGTTCGTTTTTTGGATTCGTGTCAAAATTTGTCTCTGTAGGACCACTTTGAAACTTTTTGGGTATTTACTCCTGGATCCTATAGTTTCTTCCTTAGACCAAATAAAAAAAAAGTCACCTCAAAGTCAATGATACAAAGTTCAAGAGACAGAAATCTGATCCACACCCACTTTTTATTCAAATGAGACAAAAGTGTTTTCTTTTCCTCACTTATCATATGATCTCTCTAAATACTTTTTTTTTTTTTTTTTTTTGCAAATAAACAAATTTACCACAAAATGGTTTACTTATGAGTAATTCTAACCAAATATGTAATAAAAATTTTTTTCTTCTTTTTCTTAAATTTTCAGAGGAGCTTTTAGTATAGTACGACGATGTGTCCAGAAATCCACTGGTTTGGAATTTGCTGCAAAAATCATTAATACAAAGAAGCTTTCAACTAGAGGTAAGTCATTTATAAGAAATTTTGTATAGTACATATTTTATTAGATTGTAATACTAAAAAATTCAATATCTAATGTATTAGATTAGATTTAAAGAAAAAAAAAAAGGTATTTTTAGAATTTTACAATTAACAAAAATCTTTATAAAAGTGAAAAACTAACTTTAAAACATTTTTGAATGAATTTTGAATAATTATTATTACTGAATTATAATTTTGAATGCTATTTTAATGTGGATAATTTGCAAAAAAAAAATTTGGATTAATAGGAAAAAAAATTGGATAATAGTATGAAAGATATTGTAGGGGAACTCATTGCGTCTGGATTTGAAATTCTGAAAAAAAAAATATAGAGAAAGTGGGATAACTTCTTTTCCTCTTGATACATTCATTATTCATTATGCGAATGTTCATGATGCTAAATTTCTTGCAAAAAAATTTTTTTCTTTTTTTTTTTTTTTTCTGTAAAGATTATCCTATTTTTGCAAAAAAAAAACTGGCGTCTCGTCCAAGTCCAGTTTGAATATTATATTTATTTAGCTATAAGGAAACCTGTTGAAGAGGCTGTCTGTTTGTAGTGTAGGAGGGAGAGAAGTGGGATCGATAGATGTTTCCATGGAAACCTTCTATCGATCTGACGGAATGCGGTTCTTCGGAGGAGGAGAGAGCGGGAGACTTTCTATAACCCGGTTTCTCTCTACCCTTTCAAAACTTGACTTTTACACACAAACCCTATGTCCTATATACAAAAAAATACAAAAAAAAACACAGACAACAACGGAAGAGACTTATTACTTTCACCCATTTTCTAGTCCAAAAAAGAGAAATTTTTTTTTTTTTTTTTTTTTTTCGAATCCTAATGTGTTTAAGTCTAATATGGAGTTACATATGTGGTCTACAATCAAATTTTGCGGTAAAAACTACTTCTATATGATTTAATATTGCTATTTCGTGTTCGTGAAGATATTTTGAAAGAATAATATTAAATAGGATGGAAATTTAGTTTTTTTTTTTAGTTTTTTTTTTTGAAATTTTGAACATGTGTGTGAGGAAGAGAGACTAGTAATTTTATTTAATATGTCCAGGAGGGAATATATTTTCAATTTCCGCTGTTGAATTTATGCTTGTGGAAGGATAAGGTCTTAGAGACGCTTATCCATTTCCTAATGTCTATTTATGGACTTTCTCTGCCCCCGATCTCTTCTCTCATTGGTTCATTTTTTTTTCTTTTTCAATTTACAGATTTTCAAAAGTTGGAGAGAGAGGCGAGGATATGTAGGAAACTCCAGCATCCAAATATCGGTAAACATCATCTCTATCTACAACTCATTAATACAAAATATTATTCCAACAAAATTTATACAAAAAACATTATTATTTACTATGGAAGTTACCAGAATTTTTTTTTTTTTTTTTTTTTTGCTACAAAACTTGGATCATTTAAATACTACAAATTGCCAATTTATGAGAAAGATACCAAGGAGAAGGAGAAAATTTGAGGAAAAATATTTTTAAGGATTATTTTTGCCATTTTCTTTCTATTTTTTTTTGATATTTTCACCAAAAGAAAGTTAACTTTCTAAAGTGAAAGTGGTTTAAAATTAATTATAATTTTAGAAAATGTATGGAAGAAAGTAATGGAAGTTGTGAAGTGACTTTAAATTTTTGTTTTTGGCTGTTATTCGGCACAACAATAGAAAAACTTTGGTATTATTTAATAAAGTTAATGAACTTTTTGGAAGTATAGTGGAAAATCAAAAAAAAAATTTTTTTTTTTTTTAAACAATAATTAAGTGGAAAAAAACTAGGAAGGTTGAGTCAAACTTTCCATGGCGTTACATACTACTGAATCTTTCTTTTAGAAAGAAAAGCGCTGAATTTCTAGATTGGAAAAATTCTTTAAAAAGGACAAAATTGTTCTCAAACTTTGCCTAAAATTAAGAAAAAAAAATATGAAAGTTAAAAAAAAATTTTTTTTTTTGATTTATACAAATCCTGAGGCTATTAGATTTATTTCTTTAGTTCTACACCAAAAACCAGTGTCATAGAGTTGTACTTACTACTTATTTCCGCGGATATTCAAATTTGTGCTTAGTTTTTAGTGAATTTTAAGAATTTTATCAAAAACAAAATAAAAATTTGGTAAAAAGCAGCAATATAAAAACTTCCACTAAGTTTTCTTTCTGTAACCTGAATTTTTTTTTTTATTTGTAAAAAAAAAGCCTTAAAAAAACACCATAAAATTCCGTTATCGTAATGATAAATAACAACCAATAAATCCATGTTAAGATGATTTTGTTATTCGTTAAGAATTTGTTAAGAAGATTTAAGTAGAAATTCGTGTCCATAATGCTTAAAATAAAGTGCCAAAATTTAAACCAATGTATCAAAGTTTTGCTTTTAGGTTTATGTGATTCTTTACTCCTCAATAATTCTACTTTCAATAAAAATATATGATTCAATCATTGATTGAGTCTTAATAAAATAAACTTCCCAACCCTGATTCAACTTTTGCAACAAAAAAATACTTAAACTTGCAAATTTTGATNAAAAAAAAAAAAAAAAAAAAAAAAAAAAATGAAATTGATACTAACGAGAAAGTAGCAGAGTAGAGTAAAAAGTAAATTTTAGTTTTCTTGGAGTTTTATTTCACTATTAGGTTCTTCAGAACTTCATTTCACTTTCTTATAAGAAAAAGTTTGTTTTTTTTTGACGAAAGTGAAAACTGAAAGATTTTGTGGGTTTTCAATGGACTCTTAGAACACGAAAAAAAAAATATTTTTTTTATATGTATTTGGATTTCGGTTGTCTTCTTATATTTCAATTAGAGACCCATATTGAATTTCAGTCCTTTTTGGAATTCTGTCTAAACTTTCTCTTTTATACTTTTAGTACGCCTTCATGACAGCATTCAAGAGGAAAACTTCCACTACCTCGTCTTTGATCTGTGAGTTTTCCCTCCTTTCATTCTTCACTCAAATCTAGACACAAAACAAGAAAAAGTTCATAAATTACCTCAAAATTTAACAAATAAGGGGTATCATATAAGTTCAAATTTTAAAAATTCTTCAATTTTCTCTCAAACTGACAGACTTTCACTTTTCATTCATTAATAAAACAACAAAAACAAACTTTTCATTCTAACTAATAATCATACAATCAGAAGGACAAAACAAAAAAAAACTTTTCATGTAATGTGTATACATTAATGTTGAGCAGGATTCTTTATTTTCTTGATAAACAAAACATAAATTAATCCAATCATTTGTAACTGTCACTCACTTTCTTTACTTTCACTAATAGTTGAGCTGTATGAGACTCAAATGACACTAATTTTGGTTTCATTGACAGTTTTTATACACTTTTAGTTTAGACAAACACTGGTGACAAATTTGACAAGACTTTATGAACTTTTCAAACCACAGAGTTTTGTAATTAATTACGTTTCCTTTAGCTTTCACCATGTTTTACATTATATCTATATAATATAATTTTTATATGTACCAAGTCAATCTTTCACCAGTTCATTATTCTCACTTATTAGTTTTAAAATTTTCTTACGTTTTTCTTTTCTATTCATCAGTATTACATACTTAATGAATATTAATGAATTTTCCAACTTTTCTTTATTATTATTACCAATTTTGTTTTAATTTTATTACAAAACGTTACGAAACTGTCCCCTTTTAGAGCTTTTAGGGTATTTATTTTTTTATTACATTTTATTTCAAAAAATGTATATAAGAATAGACTCATTTCTGAGGTTTTCGGGTATTTATCATTTCTGAGAGTGAAAGCAAAAACATAATCATAAATTCAGTAAGCCTCTTAGATGCGTCTGATGGTGATGGTAGTAGTGGTGATAATAGACAATTTACCTAATGGATTTGAGCATTTGAATAAAAAAAATATATAAAATATATATAAAACTGAAAAAAAAAATATTAATAAAAATATATAAAGCTTATCCTTTTTTTTGCTTTTAATTTTACTGTAGAGTTTGTGGTGAAAGTACTACAGTCTATTTCGGATATAAAATCACCTTTTGAGATTCAAAAAAAAAAAAAAAAAAAAATTAGATTTTATTACCCTGTATTCTTTATAACCTGTCGCCCTCCCATACTAAATGCAATACACTCTCGTTTCAAAATTTTTTTTTCAAAATTTTGGGTATAATAATGGAGTTTGTTTTTATGTGGTAAAGTAATTTATAATGAAAGTACCACTGTATAATAAATGAAAATTAAATTTCCAAGACTTACCATGCGGATCCTAATTTTTGGCAATCATTTCTGAGTAGTTTGAGTTAATAATTTTCTCTCCTGGTTTCCTTTGATGATTAATTAGTAACTGTGGTATTTAAAAATTTTCTAGCGTTACTGGAGGGGAGTTATTCGAAGACATCGTCGCTCGAGAGTTTTACTCAGAAGCAGATGCTTCACATTGTATTCAACAGATTCTGGAGAGTGTAAACCACTGTCACACCAATGGTGTTGTACATAGGGATCTAAAGGTAAGGACTTAATTTATAATTATAATCAAAAAAAAAAAAATCTAATTGGTCTAATTGGTCTATCTAGCCTGAGAATCTCCTCCTGGCAAGTAAAGCCAAAGGTGCAGCGGTAAAGTTAGCTGACTTTGGATTAGCCATTGAGGTTCAAGGGGACCAACAGGCATGGTTCGGTAATTAAAAATATAACAACTAATCCATGTCCCAATGTAGTTAATTAACTAATAATAAATTATTAGACTCCATGTGGCCAACTAATGACGACCACAGGGTACATGGACTAACCTAAGTCCTAAGCTTGGCTTTTGGCTTTTGGCTTATAACATACATAGTTTAGTGATAGTAGAGAGAGTGAAAGGGAATTAGTAATTAATTCAAATCCTCCCATGTCACTTTCACTTTCACTTTCACTTGTTTAACTAGTCTTTTTAGTTTTTTTTTTTTTTTTTTTTGAAAACATGTTCTTTTTTTACAGACGTTGACATTAATAATTTTTGTTAGGTTTTGCTGGTACGCCGGGCTACTTGTCCCCAGAGGTGCTGAAGAAAGAACCATATGGGAAGCCAGTCGATATATGGGCCTGTGGTAAATCCAGACCAATTTTTTTTTTTTTTTTTTTTTTTTTCAAAAAAAAAATATGTATTTTTACTAACTTTTAAAGTAGATTTACAAAATGTTGTGGTTTCATGGAGAAAAGACGGTTCTTGTAGTATGTATTCTGTCCATGTTACATCATTTTCATTATACCCCGTACCGTTGTTACTTGTTAGGGTTAAGGTTTTAAGGATTGGATGTTGGATGTTGGATGATAATGTTTAGTTACATAATAATTGGGAGGGACAACCGTATTTTCTCCATTGAACGTTACATTTTGTAAATTATTGAGAAAAGTCTAATTTTTTTTTTTGTTTAATTTCATCTTAGGAGTAATCCTGTACATTTTGTTGGTTGGCTACCCGCCGTTTTGGGATGAGGACCAACATCGATTGTATGCTCAGATTAAACAGGGCGCTTATGATGTACGATCTAGTTTTTTTTTTAATTTTTAATGAAAATTTGTATTTAAAAATTTTTTTTTTACTTTGTCTTTTTTTTTGTTTGTATTTACAGTATCCCTCCCCTGAGTGGGACACCGTGACCCCAGAGGCAAAGAACCTTATTAACCTCATGCTTACTGTGAATCCAAATAAGCGAATCACTGCCACGGATGCACTCAAACATCCATGGATTTGCGTAAGCTTATTTGTTTGTTTTTTTGGGTGAAATTTAAAAAAATTTTTTAAATTTGACCTAATTTTTTTTTTCNTTGGGTGAAATTTAAAAAAAATTTTTAAATTTGACCTAATTTTTTTTTCTTTTTTTTTTACTGATTTTTAGCAACGAGAACGTGTGGCGAGTCTTGTCCATCGACAAGAGACAGTAGACTGTCTTAAAAAATTCAATGCACGGCGGAAGTTGAAAGGGGCCATTTTAACAACCATGTTGGCAACCAGGAACTTCTCAAGTACGACATTTTATATTCTTTTGTCTTTTCTTTTCTTCTTTTTTTTTCATTTTATTTTACACAGTGTTTTTTANACCATGTTGGCAACCAGGAACTTCTCAAGTACGACATTTTATATTCTTTTGTCTTTTCTTTTCTTCTTTTTTTTTTCATTTTATTTTACACAGTGTTTTTTATATATAAAATTTTGATTACTTTTACTCTATAAATTAGGTCGGAGTATTATTACAAAGAAAGGTGATGGTAGCACAGTGAAAGAGTCCACAGACTCGTCCACAACCATAGAAGATGATGATGTCAAAGGTAAGACCAATTCCTTGTTCTCTGGTTGGTTGAAATATACCATCTGTAATTATAACATTAAACAGTATGGTTATTATAAATTATTCTTTATGTAATTATACAAAAAAAAACAGTCGAACCTACTTGTACTGTTGATTACTTAGATTTTTTCAGTTGATTAATTCCGTGTTCGAGTAATTAATTATTAATGCATGAGGTGGTGTTCTCTCCATGTTAATTGTTTGTAGCACCTTTTCTTTTTCTTTTTTACAATTTTGAGTTATAAGTAGCACAATGAGATCCAATGATTACAAGTAATTGTTGAAAAAAAAATTGTTGAAAAATTATTTAATTTATATGAAAAAGTCACTAAATTATACTTTATTGCCTAAAGAATTTAAGAATAATTATTAAAAAAATTTCTGCGTGTTACTTTTGATTACTTTTATTAATTATCTGTATAACGTCTGTGTAATCGTTTGGATCTGTGATTTAGTAAGTTTTTACTCTAAAAATTTGAGTTTACATGTCTTTACTATTAATATTAATAACTAACTTGAAATGAGTAGAGAAATGTAATTAGGTTNTTTCTTTTTTACAATTTTGAGTTATAAGTAGCACAATGAGATCCAATGATTACAAGTAATTGTTGAAAAAAAAAATTGTTGAAAAATTATTTAATTTATATGAAAAAGTCACTAAATTATACTTTATTGCCTAAAGAATTTAAGAATAATTATTAAAAAAATTTCTGCGTGTTACTTTTGATTACTTTTATTAATTAACTGTATAACGTCTGTGTAATCGTTTGGATCTCTGATTTAGTAAGTTTTTACTCTACATAATTTGAGTTTACATGTCTTTACTATTAATATTAATAACTAACTTGAAATGAGTAGAGAAATGTAATTAGGTTTAGTAATCATCAAGGTTGAAATGATTGTAATTTGGTTGAAACGGTTTTTGATTGGTTAGAGGAACAAGGTCGGGTCAAAGGAGCGGTGGATAGAACTTGCACCGTCATTCTTAAAGAACCTGAAGGTAATCGACTAGAAAAATGAGATTACAAAAAAAAAATTACTAGTCTATATGTAATCATGTAATCATTCCTAAGAGCTCACTGCCTTATAGTAATCTAACAGAGATTCTAATTACTTTAGAATTTCCTATCTTTCGCTCCTCTGCTACTGCACTTAACTCAACTAATTACTATTATTTAATTGACATTTAACAAACTATGTCAAATTGGCCCAGCTTAGAAAGTAATCGTTGTAATTAGTAATTGTCCTTAATCATAATTCTAACTGGCTTCATTCTCACACTTTTTTTTTTATCTTAGGTTCACTTCATTCACATTAATCCTTAGGTTCTTTTTAGTATTTATTTTTTAATTTGACCATTTTGATTAATTAATTACTCTAACCTTGTCAGTTTTTTGTGATTACTTGTAATTGAATTAACAAAATTTAACTTTAATAGAATCTATCTTGCCATATTAACATAGCCTGCTGCAGTAATAAAGACCTAAAATTGTNTTTTTTTATCTTAGGTTCACTTCATTCACATTAATCCTTAGGTTCTTTTTAGTATTTTTTTTTAATTTGACCATTTTGATTAATTAATTACTCTAACCTTGTCAGTTTTTTGTGATTACTTGTAATTGAATTAACAAAATTTAACTTTAATAGAATCTATCTTGCCATATTAACATAGCCTGCTGCAGTAATAAAGACCTAAAATTGTAAACGATTTTATAGGATTTCAATTTCTAAGGAAGAAAACAAAAAAAATTTTTTTTAGAACAATAGACAATAGCTTATTGTTTTAAAATTTTTGAAAAGTAGCGATTGAAAATTTTAACAATAGCAAGGCTTTAGGTGTTTCTATTTATATCATAAAGTTATGATATAAATATTTTAGTAGTTTAGTAAGATCATAACTTTNAATCATAAAGTTATGATTAATAATATTTTAGTAGTTTAGTAAGATCATAACTTTCATAATTAACTAACGTTTTTCTTATGATAAAGTTACAAAAAATTTTTAAAACAATAGTAAATGTTTTTATAAAAAGGGAGTAATTAGGTATTAACTGTTGGGTTAATTAACTAATTGAGCTATCTATCCCTTTATTTTATTTTGTCTCTCATTATGTATAGCAGGTAGCCCCGCCTNATATCATAAAGTTATGATATAAATATTTTAGTAGTTTAGTAAGATCATAACTTTCATAATTAACTAACGTTTTTCTTATGATAAAGTTACAAAAAATTTTTAAAACAATAGTAATGTTTTTATAAAAAGGGAGTAATTAGGTATTAACTGTTGGGTTAATTAACTAATTGAGCTATCTATCCCTTTATTTTATTTTGTCTCTCATTATGTATAGCAGGTAGCCCCGCCTCGACCACGCCCTTCAGTACCCCTATGTCATCTCCCCTCCTCACCTCTGGCCCACTTGCCCTCTCTCCCAACGAATTCAAAATTGTACAAGGTTAGAAATTAATATGTCAATTTGGTTTGTTTTTTCTCTCTATTCTTTGCATGCGGCTTTCTTTTAATCAACAATTGAAAATAAAAAAGACTCTTTGGAGTTAGATGACCTCCAATTAACGGAGGGTGAGGCTGAGGCTGATGAGGAACCTGAGGAACCTCCTCATCATTCTACTTCATCAAATTCATGAAAGAAAACAAAAATCTGCAAAATTTTGTAGTGACCTTTTGACCTTAGGTCAACTTAGTGACCTTTTGACCTCAGGTCAATTTAGTGAACTTTGAGCTTGGATTATTCAGTGACAAATGACTCGATATGAATAAGTGCATGACCTCAGGTCAATAAGTGAGTTAAGACATCAGGTCAATGAATGACCTATCTATGACCTTGGGTCAATTACTAACGTTTGACCTCGGATGAATCAGTGACCTGAGTTACTGATCTAAAAACCTGACATGGAAATTGACAGTAGTTATCATTAGTTTTGTCATTTACCTGACTCTATATTTAACTTCTCAATTAAAAAATTTACAATTGAGTAATTGTAGTAAATTGAATTACCAGTAATTGAAAAAAATATGAAATTTAAATTACTTTGAGCAGGAATTAAATATAAATTTATAAAGAGAAATGCGTATAAAAAAATAAGTCAGTCTATATTATTTTTTTTTATTACAACAATCTAATTTACGACATTGCACGTAGATGATTACAAGTAATTATGGCTGTAATTGATTAATGATTACTTCATAAAAATGTTTGCTATAGCTATTATCTTTGCTCTGTATTCTCACATTAATTGGGAGAATTTAGCTTAAATTAATGCACTTTCGCTAGAATTTTCTAATTGCTGTGCAATTTTCAAAATCCTTATATAATTACAGGCAGATGTGAAACTGTACAGCCAAATTAAAAAATTTCATATTATAATTGAAAAATTTCTAAATTATGAAAAAAAGTTTAAAGTAGCGAAGTAGATTTTTTTAATGAATTAAAGTAATTAATTGAATAATTCAATTAATTATTCCAATCAAATTTATTTCAAGAATGTATACTTACACTACTAAATTAAAAAAAAAGAAATTAGAAAAGCATAATTATTAAATCNAACTTACACTACTAAATTAAAAAAAGAAATTAGAAAAGCATAATTATTAAATCAATTATGCTTTTTTTTAAATTAAAGCTTAGAAAAAAAGAGTAAATCAGAAATTCGACTGGAATTCTTTTGTATTAGAAAACAAAAGAATTTTTAATTAATTATTTTCATATCTGGCTGTAAGAGTTTGTAAACCAAAAAATTTTTCACTTCCGATGAAATTTAAAACATTTTTTCTCATATTTTCTTTTTTATTTATCTTATCTTTTTTCGTCATTTTTTTTTCCTTTTTCAATTTTTTTTCTTCTTAATTTATGATTTACATGGCAAAACTTTAGAGAACCGCCACACTGTATCCTGTGGAAATGCTTACATGCAATGCAGCAGCGGAAGTGGGGGTGGGGGGCTTGTGGGCTCAGGTAATAACAAAAAAAATTTTTTTTTCCATAAAATGAAACTAAAAATAATTTTTTTAATTTAATCTCTTAACTTCTCACTTTTGCCTCATTAGCACAGTATTTTAAAGACTTTTCATTCTTTCTAAATTTCTTTATCTCTGAGAGAAAAAGAGAGAGCACCATCTAATTTACCTAAAAATAAATTTACCTTTTTAATAATCTCCTTGTGTAATTTGGATCTTAGGCAATTCATAGGAAAATGTAATTATGTAATTAAAAGACCTAATTGAAATGTAATTTATTTATTTATTTTATAAAATTTTCTTATAGCTCGTAAAGGAGAGATAATCAAATTGACGGAGCAAATTTTAGAATCAATTGCCATTGGGGATTATGATGCATACTCGTAAGTATTTTTATTTAATTATCAATTATTTAAATTAGTTTAGTATATTTCGATATTTCATACCTAAATCTAAAAAAAATAAGCCGGATGAGTCAACTTGGCAACATAGTTTCAAATTTCGGTACTTTGCCGAATTCTGAATAATTGGGTGAAGAGGAAGACTATAGAGGAAATGTATAGTGTTTAGACTAAAAAAAAATTTTTATTTTTGTTAAAAATTACTACTAATGAGACTCATGACTATGACTAACTACTTGGAAATTATGTCTAATTGTAATTTAGTAATTTCTGATTGGTTGATTACTTTACAGCAAATTAGCCGATCCTCATATGACGGCGTTTGAGCCGGAAAGCCTCGGCAATCTTGTCGCCGGTATGGATTTTCACAAGTTCTACTTTGAAAATGGTTGGTATGCTTTTGTCTTTTTTTTTTTTTTTTTTCTCTAACTTATAATCTTATTCACAATCTGTATCACACTTTCTGCGCTTATTTTTTGCACTTTTACGTGTGCCAAATGCAAAAAAAAAAAAATAATTTTTTTTCTTATTTTTCACACTGATTTTTTTTGTTTCATTTTGAGCGAGATAGATCTAATACAATCTAATCCTAATCTCATCTAATAAACAAGAAAAAATTAATTAATGAAGAGATTTTGTAATTTTGCCAATTTTTTTTTCTCAATTTATGTAACTAATTAGTTTTGATTTTTGTTCAGGTGGAGCTAAATCTGGTAAAGTAAATACGACATTACTAAATCCACATGTCCATTTGCTGGGAGAAGACGCCGCCTGCATCGCCTATGTTCGTCTCTCACAATTTACTGACAAGTGAGTTTCATTATAATTAATTTGAAAAAAACAAGTTTTTTTTTTGTTAAAATTTTGAAAAATTGTGATTTATTTTTCGCAAATTTTTTTTTAATATCCAAAATTTAATCAAATGTAATTAAAATTTATTAAAAGGGATTATGTCTAAAGGTTAAGAATTTTAATTGGTGTCTAAAGAATGTCTTTGGAATTTCAATAATTTATTATTATATAAAATTCCAATGAATTAATAATCATCATCATAAAATATGAAAATGTAATTGGAATTTCAAAAATTTCTTATCATAAATTTATGGTATTTCAATTACATTCTCATCACAAATTTATGAAATTCCAATTATATTCTTATCACAAATTTATGAAATTCCAATTATATTCTTATCACAAATTTATGAAATTCTAATTATATTATCATAAATTTATGGAATTCCAATTACATTCTTATCACAAATTTATGAAATTCCAATTATATTCTTATCACAAATTTATGAAATTCCAATTATATTCTTATCATAAATTTATGGAATTCCAATTACATTCTTATCACAAATTTATGAAATTCCAATTATATTCTTATCACAAATTTATGAAATTCCAATTATATTCTTATAAATTTATGAAATTTCAATTACATTCTTATCACAAATTTATGGAATTTTAATTACATTCTTATCATAAATTTATGAAATTTCAATTACATTCTTATCATAAATTTATGGAATTTCAATTACATTCTTATCATAAATTTATGGAATTTCAATTACATTCTTATCACAAATTCATGGAATTCCAATTATATTCTTATAAATTTATGAAATTTCAATTACATTCTTATCATAAATTTATGGAATTCTAATTATATTCTTATCATAAATTTATGGAATTTCAATTACATTCTTAACACAAATTTATGGAATTCCAATTATATTCTTATCACAAATTTATGAAATTCCAATTTATATTCTTATCATAAATTTATGAAATTCCAATTTATATTCTTATCACAAATTTATGAAATTCTAGTTATATTCTTATCATAAATTTATGGAATTCCAATTACATTTTTATCACAAATTTATGTAATTTTAACCTATAAATATGGAATTTCAACAATTTTTTACCATAATTTTTTTTTTCAATTACATTTTTATCATGTAATTGAAAACTTATATAAAATATAATTCCAAAAATTGGAGTAATTGAATTTCTAATTACTTTTTCTCTTCTCTTCCAGACCCTCCGGTCAATCTAGGACTACACAATCCGAAGAGTCACGTGTTTGGCATCGTAAAGACGGGAAATGGCAAAATGTTCACATTCATCGATCTGCATGTGGATCTACAAAATGGCCGTAATCTTTAATCATGATTAATCAATTGCAATTAACACCGAGGGGAGGAGTCGTATCCTAAAAAAAAAAATTTTTTTTTTGTTCCCAATAATTATTATGATGCAAGAAGAGCCACAATTTACTGGACAATTCGAACTGGACACTCAACTCTACAACCATAANAATTTTTTTTCCCAATAATTATTATGATGCAAGAAGAGCCACAATTTACTGGACAATTCGAACTGGACACTCAACTCTACAACCATAAAAATTACACTAACAGAAACTCAAAAATCTTTATTTAGAATCTATTTCAAATTAACTTACTAAATACGTCTGATTATCATCGGCATCGAAGCTTTCTCTAAAACGCGCTAAAAAAAAATGAAAGTTACCAATTTTCTCTATAAAAAAAACTTCTTAAATCAAGTTAACCTTTATAAACTCTTTACTTCGTCAGGTTGACCTCTGACCTCTTCAATAACCCGGTGCATTTGAGTTATAATGCCAAAAAAATATATATATATAATAATAAAAATCAACCATTTAGTTTTTTTTTTTTTTTCTTAAATTTCTTTTGAATTTCTACAATATCTAAGAATTCAATAATAATTACCAAATCTTGAACTTTACAACCTGCGTAATGATAAAAAAGAGTCACAAATTAATCCAATGATATTACAATCAATCAAAAAAAAAGGTGAGAGAATTGTTATAAAAATCAATTAAAAATACATAAAAAAAAAGATGTAATTTCCCTTGTTAAAAGAAAAAGACTATCCTAACCCTAAATTTTAACCCTATGGCCCCTCATCCTTTGAGCCCCAAGGGCATAAAAAAAAATGAAAATTCCCTATTTCCAGTCTTCTTAAGATGCCTTCAACAGCACTTCTTCTAAATTCTATTGAGTAATTACATAATAATTAATACAATTATTAATTCTTATTTATTACAATTTACAACAATCATTACTAAAGGGATAACTAAAAAAAAAACAAATTTTTTGCACTACTCTTACGTTTTTTTTTGTCTGTTTAATTACAATTAACTACTGATGGGTTAACTTACTACTCTACTATGTACTAAATTAAACTTTTTAAGTTTAATTATTATATATAAAAAAAATACCAAACAAATTGCTAATTACTATTTGAACTAATGGTTAATTACTGTTTACTAAATTAGTAAAATATTATTATTGTTGGTCTTGTTCATTATCAAAAATTGAAAAAAAAAAACTTATTAAAAATCAAAAGCTGTTTTTGTGATTACTTCAGAGGTTCATGTGTTAATTATATTTTAAAGTAATTTAAAAGCTTTTTTATAAATTTTGAAAGCCGAGCTTCTTCTTCTTCGGAACTTCCCAATTTACAAAAAAAAATTGTGTGTTTTTTTTTCTTTTATAAATTTAAATTTACATTAGCATCATTTCGTAGCTAGTAATGTCATTTTGATGAGATTTTGATTGAAATTAGTAAGAATATAACCAAAATTAGAATAATAATGCAAAATTTAGGTTTTAGGTTGGTCGTTCGATTTCATTATTTATCAACTAAATAACAAACTGATGAAAAAACTACGAGTTTGTAAGTATAAGTTGATTGATAGGACTTTTAACTCTTTTCATTGTTGTAAAAATTCCCATGTGTAGAAGAATAAGCTATTGGTTTTCAATTGTTGCAAAATGATGGCAAAAGGAGGAACAGGTTGGACAAGTGAACTTGAATTTTACATTAGTTGAGGCGAGGCTCCCATTTCGGTAACATCCTTAGTCTTTTTCATTCACCGACGCTTCCCATTGGTTCTTCAAAGATACATCTTTCAAAATTTATATTAGTGTTTTTTTTTTTTGGAAAATTAGTAATTTCATTTTTTTTTTTTTTTTTTGAAAGTGTGTTGGAAAGAAGTTTTGGGATAATTTTATACTTTTGATGGAGAAAGAAAGAAGAGAAAACTTGTAATTGGACAATCTGAGTAAGTGAAAAGGTTGTGAAAGTGTGTAATTTTGTATCAGTAAGTAAAGATGTAGTGAGAATACAGTGATAAAAAATTATAAACTTTTTTTTATAAAGTTTATAAGACTTACTCTGATTATTATAAGGATATACCTATTAATTCATAAAATTGTAAAAAAAAATACAAAAAAAAAAAAAAAAATTTTATACTTTTCCAACTCCAAAATCGCAATGAAAATTGAAAATTTCTTATAACACGCAATATTGGAACTCACCAATTAATTCTTTTGACAATTAAAAAAATCTTATAATTTAATAGTCTTGTAAAGCCGTTAAATTTCTAAAAATGAAAAATATTTTTCTCAAATTTTGAAAAAATTGACCACATGACTTGCTAAAATTTTTTTTATATTTTATTAAATGAATATTTAAAAATCCTTCTCCCTATGTGCAAATTTGGATTCAAAATTACGATTTAGTCTGTACAATTTGTATTAAAAATTTTTTTTTTACTGTTTCATCAATTCAAAAATCCTCAATATTTAATTAATATTTAAAATTCCCGCTCCTACGACATGGATCCAAAATTTTGTCTATCTCTGTACATTTTCTATTTTTTTTAAATTAAATTTCTGTTTTTTCTCAATCGCTGTCACTGTCGCTGTCGCTTCCACTTACTCGATACTCCTTGCTGATCAGATCAATTATTGCTAACTTTACATCAAAAAAAAAAGTTTTGATGGTCATTGTTATCAAATTATAAACATTATGTCTGAGATATTTAGAATAATAGTAAATTAACAAATTGTTGAATTTATAAAGCAATAGATAGTTGAGCGGATGTAATACTCTTTGAGTCTTGTGGCCTATTCTCTCTCTTTAACCGGAATGTGCCTCATGCAAAAATCAAAAAATTTTCTGTCTTGAGCCAGAAAACTCGTTTTTCCCACAGTCGCCGTTAGATTTGCCAAATTCCCTTGTAATATTTTATTATTCCTGGCCTATAAAGGTCACTGGTCCGTTAGTCAGTGAGAAGGGCCATGTGTGGATAGTAGGTTACCAAATGAAAAAACGCAAGTAACATTTCCTTAATCTTCAGGTTACTCTGTCAAGTCAATTGGGTCAATTGGGCTCAGGCGGGAAGACAACAATGGATTTATTTTACACAATTATCCCAGTTTTGATAAAGAAAAATAGAAAAAATTTTTTTTTTTTTTTTTTTTTTTTTGATATTAATTTTTTTTATTTTTTTGAAAAGCTTTCCCTCATGTCATACATTCGTCAAGGATTTTGTATCGTTGTTTGTACCTCTACGATTTTCTCTTTTGATTGTTCTATTTTGGTTTTGTGTGCTTGCTAAAATTGACAAGTGACGCTTGTCTCGATGTGGTTTTTTTTTTGGTTGTGATCTTGATTTTTCGAGATGACGAACAGGTGTAAAAGAAATTTGTGAAAATTTATGACACATGACGAATGAGTCGAGAAAGGAAAATGAGGGTGATTGGTTCAATTTTTTGTCGTTAATATTTAATTACTTTGAACTAGAAATCCGTACAATTTATCATTTTCCTCAAAAAATTCTTATCAGAAAGACAAAATTTGTCAAAAACTGTCAAATTTTGTCAAAATTTGTCAAACATTTATCAAAATTTGTCAAAATTTGTCAAAATTTATGAATTGAACTAAAATTTCAATGATTTTACTATTTAATAATAATTTAAGTTCAACTCTCATTTTCAACGAAAAGTGAGCTGATTGGCTAACAAATTTTGCAAAAGCTTTAATTACGGTCATTGTTAATTTTTCAAAAAAAAAAACTTATCATACCTCGGATTCTTGCTTAAAATAGTCAAAAAATGAAAATGCTTAGAAAAAATCTACAAATTTTTTCCTAGAATTGTGAAATCACGGTTTTTAGAGTTAAAATTTTTTTGATAATTTTCTCAGTATACTTTGATTGTTGTTAATTTTTTTGGCAGAGAGATGAGAATGACGTATGATCAAGGAATGCTGTGTGGATTTGTTATACTTCTCACTCTATCATTCGTCATCGTCTCCCAAGCGGCTCAAAATGTGTCAACCACTTCGTCATTTAAGGATACTGATGTAGTGACAGCCATTGACCAATTTGAAGCTGGTAACCTCATGGCCAATGTCTCTCGTCCACCTCTCCATAACTACACTGGAGTCAATTCTTTCTCTGCTCCGTCAATTATCCATGGTTTTAGACCTGTCTATGATACAGATGCTCAATATGTATCAATCACAACTCTGACACCCCCACTACCCCCATCCCCACCCCATCGGAGGAAACCAGGACTCAGTTTATTTAAAAAAAAGAAGAAAAGACCACCACCAATCCCAATCCAATCCTCAACAATACCACCTCAATCATTATCAATTGAAGACTCAATTGAACCTCAACAACGAATCCCAACACAATCCCAATTTCCATATCCTCCTGGACATCCTGCTTTTGGTTACCCACCTCTACCACCACAATCAGCATTTGGTCGTCTANTGTACCACCACAATCAGCATTTGGTCGTCTAACTTCAATCTTTACGAGACATCCATCAAATGGAAATGGTCAACAACAATGGCGACCACCACAACCACCTTTACCTATAAGTACACACTATCAAGGTCAAAANAACCTCAACAACGAATCCCAACACAATCCCAATTTCCATATCCTCCTGGACATCCTGCTTTTGGTTACCCACCTCTACCACCACAATCAGCATTTGGTCGTCTAACTTCAATCTTTACGAGACATCCATCACATGGAAATGGTCAACAACAATGGCGACCACCACAACCACCTTTACCTATAAGTACACACTATCAAGGTCAAAANAATGGAAATGGTCAACAACAATGGCGACCACCACAACCACCTTTACCTATAAGTACACACTATCAAGGTCAAAATTTAACTCCAGGACTAGGACCAGGACCTTCAGCTTCACCACCAAGTAATGAAGTATNACACTATCAAGGTCAAAATTTAACTCCAGGACTAGGACCAGGACCTTCAGCTTCACCACCAAGTAATGAAGTATCTATTACTTTCATTATTAACTCAATTTGACCCTTAAAATTGAATATTTTTTTTCTTCCTTACAGATCATCATCANCTATTACTTTCATTATTAACTCAATTTGACCCTTAAAATTGAATATTTTTTTTCTTCCTTACAGATCATCATCATAATCAAGGACATACTAATAATTTACATAATCAACCACATCCACAGAGTTCTGGAAGTATTCAAACACCAAATTTTTCTAGACCTCCAATGTCAATAAGTGCCTATTCTCCACCAAAAACTCCTCATCATCGAGTCTCATTGAATCATTATCTTCAAAAAATTTCAAATATGTTCAGTCGTTCTCCACATGTCCCTGGTTATCGACCTTATGTCAATAATCCACAGTCACCGATGTATCCACATTATTATCCACTTAATTCCTATGCACCACATGGTCAGAGTAGTACAAATAATCCTGTTGTACCACAAGCAAGACGGAAAAAATTAAGAGTAAAAAAACCATCAGCTGATCGACGATTGGATACTCAATTTCTTACTGGTCGACCTCGGGCAACTAAAGAAACATCAAATTCTGATAAACCGGATACAATGGAAGTAAAACTTCATACGGGTATTCATACAGAATCACGAAGAATGCTCAATCGGAGACTTTACAATAGTCTTGAACCAGTTTTCATTAGATTCAAACGAGATACTGGTTCGGGTTATCGAATGCCAGGGATTTTTGGCATGGATGGTGGTAAACCATTCTATTTGGACAAGGTAAGGTCCTTTTTTTAGTTAATTTTAGATAAAATTTATATTTTTTAATATTTTATAAACAAATTTTCTTCAAAATTTTCAGGATCCTAACACTGGTGACATCACTTTCACTCCAAACCAACAAAGAAAATTGGTCGCAAGTAATGAAGTTGAGACGAATGGAACCACTGAGGCTGGTTCAAAAAAAAAGAAACCAATGCCAATTATTATTCATTCGTACTCAAGTACTAAGATGCAAGGTCAACAACGACGACCTGTAAATAATAAAGTTGTACCAAAAAAACCAACTTTTTTCTATGGAAATAGAACCTTGAGTACTTTGGCACCACCACGGTTACCTAGTTTCTATCCAAAAGTTCAATCTCTAAGTGATTATAAGAACAGTATGGGTATGAAAACTCAAATCACAACCATCACAACGACAACTACTGAACCAACCACAACTACTANTAAGAACAGTATGGGTATGAAAACTCAAATCACAACCATCACAACGACAACTACTGAACCAACCACAACTACTATAGAACCAACAACCACTACTACAACTACAACTACACAACCTACTACTACAACAACAGAAGAAATTACAACTACTACTTTAAAAGTAACACAACCGCCATCTTCTACTTATCCACCAGGATATGATCCTTACTTACCCTTTGATCTATTACATTNTAAGAACAGTATGGGTATGAAAACTCAAATCACAACCATCACAACGACAACTACTGAACCAACCACAACTACTACAGAACCAACAACCACAACTACAACTACACAACCTACTACTACAACAACAGAAGAAATTACAACTACTACTTTGAAAGTAACACAACCGCCATCTTCTACTTATCCACCAGGATATGATCCTTACTTACCCTTTGATCTATTACATTTACAAACAAAAAAACCAGAAATGATTGAAACACCGGCAATTGTGCAAGAAATTCGTCCAGAAGATTTTATATCTAGTTTTACACCCACTGGAATTCTTCAAGTTCATCAAGTAGAACATCAACCAATTGCAGAAGAGGAGATCATTGGAAATGTAGAAGCTGTAGCTCTTGACTATCCACAACCACCAGCTCCGGTGCCTAGTGAAACTACATTAGTAACTGAAATTACCAGTAGTGTAGACCCTATTGAAACATTACCAATTGTGATTTCAGGTATAGAACCAACACCATGGATTCCATTAGAATCAACTAGTGTCAGTGGTGGGAACCCAATTGACACTGAAGTTGTGACAGAACCAGATGAGTACTATGACTATGAAGCTCCACCTCAACAACCTCCTCCAGGACCTCAATTTCCACAATTTTATAATCCATATAATCCACAAGGACCACCTAACAGTTTTAATTCATTTGCACCGCAAGGTCAACCACCACATCCACCGTGGTACTATCCACCCCCAGGACAACAACCGTTTTATCCCCCTTGGGGCCCATATCCAAATACACCGTCACAATTTCCAAATCCACAACAACCATTTATACCCAGTCAACCTCCGATGGTTCAAGGTGGGCCGACACAACCACAACCACAACCACCAACTCCACCACAACTTTTTGTAACCCAGCCTCCTACTGTGACATCAACGGTTGTAATCACAACTGTAGAAACTACAACAACAGTACCAACAACAACAGTCCCACCAAGTAGTACCACAACTCTGGCAACTACGACTCTACCACAACCACAACCAATAGAAACCACAGATGAGTTTATGGAGGAATTCGAAGATCAATCTTTAGAGGCAGACGGTACAATTTCTGTTGAAAAACCATTCGGACCTGGATTCAATCCAGTTCAATTACCTACAGAAATTCATTCAAGACCTGGTCCACCACAACATTTTCGTCCACCTCCAAATTTTCGACCACCTTATGGACCTCCACCTCCAAACCATCCGTTTAATAGGCCAGGAATGTATCCACCCCCTCCTCCTTTCGTACACCCACATCGACAAAATTTTCCATTTCGTCCACCCCCACCTGTAGGAGAGTTGATAAAGAATAGACCCCCACAACCACCGGTAGAAATGTACATGAGTACAACAGTAGGTGTTCCAACATATCCAACAACAAGTACAACCACAACTACTGAATCACCTCAAGAACAAGACCTACCAATGTATGAGGAAGAACCAATGGTTGTCGTTCAAATGTTAGATAAGCTCAATTCTTATGAAGTTGTGTACAGCTCAATAGCTCCAATACCAACTGCTAGCACAACTACTACTGAACCAACAACCACAACCATCACAACTACAACCACCACAACTACTCCAAAACCAACAACCACTACACCTATACCCACCACAACCACCACTACTACTCCGATTCCTACCACAACCAGCACCACTACTCCGATTCCCACCACAACCATAGCAACTACAACAAGACCCATCACAACCACCACAACTACTCCAAGGCCCACAACCACCACAACCACAACACAGAAACCCACTACAACCGAACCATCGACAACAACTACCACAACGACTCCAGTACCAACAACAATAAAAGTTGTGCAAACGGAACCACCACAAGTAACCGGCCCTGCGTCGTCTGCGGAGTATGAGACATATTATGAAGACTATCCAGATGAACCTACAGTTATGTATAATCCATATAACAACGCACAAGGTCAATATTACAGTGCAACACAACAGAACCATCAACAAATGCCACAACCAGTAATTTATGAACCACAAGAAAGGCCAAGAGAGCCATTGTATGGTAATAAACCAAGTATTGTGACGTCTGACCTGATTGAAACAGCCTATAAACCACAGGATTCACTAATGATTGATACAAACCCTAAAGGTCAAGGTCAAGATCATGTTCTATATGATGAGAATGTCTATCAATACGTCCCACCTCAAATGCCTGAGGTAACTACTACCACAACGACGACTCAGAGAACTACAACTACTACGACAAAACCAACCACAACTACTACCACCACAAGTACCACAACACAGCCACCACCACCGGCTCCAACGATTGGTAAAATAGAGTTCAAACCAAGTCAAGTTGATAACTTTTTCATTTCTGCTGAACAAATTCTAAATGAACCGGGTTCATTATCCACCATTCTTCAAAATGATGAGGAAGAAGAAGAGGAGCCACTAGTGTTGCCAAATATTTTACCCCAATTTCGACCTAATGCGAATGTGGATCCTAGTGAACGTTTACCACTTTATGGCGACGAGAAAAGAATTGTACAAGCATCAGCTGAAAGGATTAGGGAGACAAAAGTACCCGAAGGACCTGTTGAAATCCCTCAACAATCAATTGAAGAATATGAGGAAGAGGAAGAAATACCACGGAATCAAACGGATAATCAAGAAATAACTGGAATGTTCCCACCGGCAATTCATCCCCCGATGCCATTCCCTCCCAGGCCACCCACCACTGCGTCATTTTTATCGAATTTGTTTTATGGGAATAAGAGAGGACCTCCTCCACCACCACATGTCATGATTGGCTATGGAAATGAAACAATGAGACCTCCTTGGGGTCATCATCAACCACCTCCAGGTCACTTACAAAAATTCCCACCGGGACAGTTCCCCCACGGACAATTTCCACCTAATGCACAATACAGTAGGAATATTTTCTTTGATTTGAAAAATAATTTAAGAAATTAATGACTTTTTTTTTTCAATTTGAAAGGTCAAGGGCTCCCACCCCAAGGTCACGGACTCCAATCCCAAGGTCACGGACTCCAATCCCAAGGTCACGGGCTCCCACCCCAAGGTCACGGGCCACCACAGCATGGTCAGGGGATTCCTCATCCATTGCCTTCTTCAATACATTTTCCAGGACAAGGGCCGCCACCAAACATAGGAGGACCACCACAACCACCCCCTGGGTTCTTCCAACAAGGGTCACTTCCAGGGTCAAGTCAAGGTCAAGGTCAACCTCCTACTCAACCACCACAGATGAAGTATTCACCTGGTCCACTGCCAACTCAAAATCAACAACCTATTGGAAATCAAGGACGCCCTCCACATTTGATCCATGGACCACCACCTATGTCACAGGGAATGCCCCCTCAGCAATTCCATAACCAGATAGGTCAACCGCACCCGAACCAGGGGCAAGCGACATCTCAAGGTTTCTACGCCCCAGGTAATTTAAAATTAAGTTTTATAGAATAGGCGACTAGGGTAGATTGTATGAACTTTTATAAATATTTGTTTTGTTTTTTCATCCTGTATAGGTCCTCCACCTCAAGGTCAAGGTCATTTTCACCTACATCCACCACCAAATGGTAAATTCCTAGATGATAATCAACTAAAACGAAATGGTCAAAGACCTCTGTTTCCTCCACCACCCCCTGGATTCTTCCGAGGACCTCCACCTCCAAACTCACAACCACCACACGCTAACCAAAACCAACAACTACAACACCCACATAATGCACCACAGCAGATACATAATCCACCACACCCACAATCACAACAGATACATAATCCACCACACCTGCAATCCACGAATCAACCAATTACAACTCATCTCACATCAGCTCCGACGACAGCAAAAGTGATGATCAGTACTGTCGATCACAGAGCAAGACTTGACACAAGTGCGACTTCGTCAGAAGAAGTTATCTATGTGACTCAAGAAGAACTTGAGAAATTGAAACAAAACGGTCAAGGGGACGAATTTGTCGAATATTCTGATGAAGTAGAGGTACCAATCAATGGGATTCCACAAGGACATAACTTAGCAACTGCTGAGACTCAAACCCACCCTCAAACTCTCCCTCCACCCCCACCAACTCCTCAAGCTCTGCAGAAGCCAATAGAAAATCAACCTGGTATACAACAAAGAGATCTACAGCCAATCACACAAACACAACAACCAATCATACAGACACAACAACCAGTCATGCAGACACAACAACCAATCATACAAACACAACAACCAATCATACAGACACAACAACCAAATGAATCCCCACAACATCCAATTATGTTACAAGAAACACATCAACCAATTACACAAGAAAATCATCGACAAATTATAAGGCAACGTCAAGCATATGAAGCAGATTTTCAACCTTCAGCTCCACCCCCAATTCATCATCAAAATTTCCACCAATCACAAGAGACTCATAATTTCCTTCCATCCCCTCCGATACCTCAGCCACAACCTAATTTCAAAATGCAACAAACCCAACACCAACAACACCACCCTCAACATCAACATCATCACTACCGACCTCCTGAACAACATCCACAGGATCCGAAAATGAAACCGTCACAGCCAATGGACTACGATGACCTCATTACAGGTCCTTTGGTCGATATCACGCGTGGGGACAACGCCCCAAGGGACATCATCGTCAAGTCCAGTTTCAGCCATGACGGAGGATCTCAGAAATCCTCACCAGGGAAAGATCAAGGTATTAAGAACGTCCTCTTAACTTACATTTAATTGTTTAAAATGATACAGTAGTATTTTTTCTAATTTCCAGATAAGTCCCGAGGTAGTGGTTGGCAAGGAGCTGTTGAAAAAGTTTCATTGGATGATTCCATCAAATTCATGTTACCAGGCGGTGCAGCGAAGGCAAGTGGGAGTATCCAATGGGGCGGATTTCAACCTATCAACTAAAAATAAAACAAATTTTTGAATAGTTTATTCAATAATAATTGATAACAAATGTACCATAATTAGTCGGAAATCCATGTCACTTAAAGTTAAACAACTCGGGAAATGGATTTCATCAACAACAATGGGACTTAATTTTTAGAAGAAAAAAAAAACAATCTGTAAAATTTCTAAACTACTATTTTTTATATGTATTATTTATTTATAAATAATTAAGTGATTAGTTCTACGGGTGACTGAAAATGAGTAGTTTATTAAGAATTTATAAGAATTTCATTCTCAGTGGCAAATTTTAAGTTTAAGAATACTCAAATTTAAATTATTTTGTATAAATTATTTTTAAATTAAGTAATATGCAGTTGTTGTCGTTGATAATCAAAATCTAAAATTTGTAAAAATTATATAAATTATATAGCAAAATTTTTATATTTTTCACATAGTCACATGGGACATGTCAGAAGTTTAAAGTTTATGTCCACGTGGTCAATTATGAAGTTTAAACTCTTTCAAAAGAGTTAGGAGGAGAAAATAGAAAATTTCAGACAATTTTGAAAAAAAAAGTTTTTGAAATTTTGTTTGGAAGGATGATGGTATTCAATTTAAAAATTATATATATTTTTGCAGTAAACTGCTTCGATTATGATTTATAGTAGTAAGTTTAAAAACATTCAATAAACTTTTTCAGAATAGCAATAGATAAACGAAAAATTGTCTAATAGTGTTGTTTTCGTTAAATTTTGTTTTACTACATTTAAAAAAAAAACTTGAATAAATTATCAGTTGTATTGCCGGTGGCTTTAACATCTTCGGAGAAAAACGTTGTCAGCAGATTTAGTTTGAAAGTCTCGCACAAAACAGGTTTCATGGAGACTCATGTTTGGGCGACAAGAATCAAAAATGACCCTGATGAAATGAAAAAAGGACGGACCAATCAACAATCGTATAACTCAATTCTACTATTCTCGGTTAAAAATGGATCCGATAATGTTCATTTGCGCATGTTCGAAAAGAGCTTATGACTCCTAAAGTTTTATTATTTGACTCCCAATTAGAAAAGAGTCAGGCGTCCAATGACTCCCAATTCCTAAAAAACCTAAGAATAATTCTATGATTTTAAGTGGTTATATAGTGAATAATTTTGGTTTTTTTGAGTAACCTATCCTGCCTATCATCTTATGTAATTTTCTAAAGTCAAAACCATGATTNATAATTCTATGATTTTAAGTGGTTATATAGTGAATAATTTTGGTTTTTTTGAGTAACCTATCCTGCCTATCATCTATGTAATTTTCTAAAGTAAAAACCATGNATCATCTTATGTAATTTTCTAAAGTCAAAACCATGATTATATTGCCAAAATTCTCACATGACAAATGATGTCTCCGTCTATGTATAATTCAATTAGTCTAATAGGCTTCTGCCAACTTTCGTTGTATTCAGCTTATTTTCTAATTATATTGTGAAATTTTAATATTATATTATTATTTTTTTATTTCACAAATTTTTATATATTTAATATATAAACATCCGATCTTTTATTTCTACAAATTCGGAAACAAATTGTTGAAAAGATAATAGAACAGAGAAGAGTACAAAAGAAGACAAATTGACAGATTTACGCTTCTGAAGAATACTAGAAAGCCTGATATTTTCCTGCGGGAAAAAAACGGGTCGATTGAGGATGAGACAGCTTGACTTTTGACCAAGACAGAGGAGACACCACTACTGGATCAAAATGAATCCAAAAAAAAGAAAAAAAAAAAAAAAAAATAAAAAAAATCAGTAAATTTTATTTGTAAATCATTTAATATTATTTATTTAGACTTATTGTTCTTCACGCACCAGAGAAGTCGGTGGTTATTAAGATAAAGAGCTTCTATTTTCAAATAATTACTTTAACCTAACCATTTATTAATTACACAGAACAAATTTTACTCACATAATTAAATGATGGAAAAACGTGTGGAGTTGGTGATAATTAACATATTTCCAATTTTACAAGAAGTAGTCCGGCGTTCGTCGGGTCACATGCGGCTCGCCACGGCGCGGTGCTGGGTCAAATTGGAGACTAAAGAGAAAGAAAAAAAATATAGTCAAAATTTTAATTTCTTTAAAATATTATGAAAAAAGTTCGGATCAAATTTTTTGTATGATTTATAGAAATCAGAGAATTCAAATTATCAATCTTCTGTCTATGGAATAAGCTCAATCATATTGTAAGCATGTATGTGGGCGAAAATCATTTCCTCAGACATAAGGTATCAATTTCTATTTGTAATTTCATAAGGTTGAGTACAAATTTCCATGATATCTCCTCGTTAACCTTTTCGTTAATTTTGCAATAATGATGATGATAAGGTAGATTACAAAAATACAATGAAACCATATTATTATTTCTAATCATAAAACAAATCAACTTTTTACATTAGTACAAAAAAAATCAATCTTTCTTATGATTACTGGACAAGTAATAGAAATAATGATGACGCAAAGAGAAAGTAAATAGAGTTTTTGGTTTCTCAATAAATGATAACCGATAGTTTCACTTTCATTGCGCATGGAAAATTGCTATTGGTGTATATTACCTTTAGAAATGACAATAAATAATTTCTTTGTTTTTTATAAAACCAAAAGAGATTGAACCTTTAAGAAAAGTTTTTGATTTGGTCTCTATCATTATATCTTTGAAACTTTGTAACCAAAACCAATTGTCCATAAGCACAGGAGATTATGGTAACAAAACAGTTTGACCTCGAAAAGTGGTCAATTTTTGGAAGTTGCGCAATATAATAATAATAACACACGAAAGTAATTTGCTATTCATTACTAAAGTGAATCATTACTTAAATGTGATATTAATTGGCAAGAATCCTATAATTTCAGCAGAATTTAAACTCAATACGTTGTAATGAGTAATTCTCACGAATTTCTACGAAAGATACACAAAATAGTCAAACAAAAATTAAATGAACATTACATAAAATAAAGACGGATTTTTTTTTTCTCCAAAAAAAAATGGATGCTATTGTGAGTTTCGAATTTTGTTTTTGCGGTGCTGTTACAAATACTTTCGTATCAATTTGCCCTACCAGCCTACCAGGAATTCATATCGAATCAATTCTAGCTTTTTTTTTCTTATATATTTTTAAACTTACAAAGAATATTTGAGTTGATCATCTAGCTCCATAATGGCTGCTTGATTCCCACAGCGGTAGCAATAGTTGGGGGCGGAGAAAATGGTGACAACGTTCCTGTCGTGACACCAATTGTAACCCTCCATAACCAACTGATGCGCTCGAGAGACGAGGGTGATTCCGTTCGAGTGGTTAAAAGTTTCACTGATGTCTTGTCCAAAAGTGTACCCAGCCCCACGCGGAGAAATACCCCAACCACCACGGTCATCGGGGTCAGACCACAACAAGTCACACATCGGACCTTCATGTGGGACTTCTTGGAGTCGATCCAATGCCCTAAAAACGTAACCAAAAAGACTAATCAATAACAAGTTTTCATTCATAACTATTCCGTAAGTTTGTGGTAGCCAATGAGAACGAGAGAATTTTCTCTTCACTTCCTGCATAATTTATAGAACATGACAACTAAAGCTCATTGACAGAATGATCAATCCAGTAAATATAACTGGCACAGCAAATTGTATAATTCATAAGATATGACCAAGGGTTTTACAGTAACAGAGAAGATTTTGTTTCTTTTTTTGTTTGTTATATACTAAACTAGGCTCTAAAAATAAATTTCTTGGAAACTAGAATTCAGTAAACATTACGTAAGTCGGAAGTGGCTATCAACACGACTATTAATAATTGTTACGATAGTTATATGGAACTAAATTTTATACAAAAATTATCCAAAGAGCTTGTTAATTAAAACCATACTATAATTTATAATAAAAAAAAACCTACCGTATATGATCCAATGTATCGATACTAGGACTGAGTCCGCCGTGTAAGCAGAATATTTGNGGAAACTAGAATTCAGTAAACATTACGTAAGTCGGAAGTGGCTATCAACACGACTATTAATAATTGTTACGATATTGTTATATGGAACTAAATTTTATACAAAAATTATCCAAAGAGCTTGTTAATTAAAACCATACTATAATTTATATAAAAAAAAAAAAACCTACCGTATATGATCCAATGTATCGATACTAGGACTGAGTCCGCCGTGTAAGCAGAATATTTGNTAAAAAAAAACCTACCGTATATGATCCAATGTATCGATACTAGGACTGAGTCCGCCGTGTAAGCAGAATATTTGTGAGTCCACGAGGGCAGTCAGAGGTAAATAGTCGAATAGGTCTGTGAAATACTTCCATACGTTTGCATTTCCATACTTTCTCAGACATTCATCATAAAAACCGTAGACTTGAGTAATTTGACGGGATTCGTGGTTCCCACGAAGGATTGTGATCCGATCCTTATAACGCACTTTCAAAGCCACTAGAAGTGATACAGTTTCCACACTAAAAATAATACAAAAAAAGTTTTACATGAACATGAAGATAACTGAACAACAAAAGTGTTAATTGATTCTTTCTTACTCTAATTCTGTTGTCAGTTTCAATTACCACCAAAATGCACTTACTCAAATGAATTAGTCACTAGATTTAATTAATTTAATGTCAAGTACTAACCTATAGTAACCTCGATCCACATAGTCTCCCATAAAAAGATAGTTAGTGTCTGGACTTCTCCCTCCGATCCGGAACAACTCCATGAGATCATGAAACTGACCATGAACGTCTCCACAGACCGTCACAGGACATTTCACTTCTTGTACATTCGATTCGTTCGTTAGAATCTCCTTTGCCTAGAAAGAAATAATAAACAATATCATAAGAAACAGGAAACCAAGTAGGAAAAGAAAATTAGATTAGATTACTCAATTAAGTCTAACTCTTTTGAGTCTAAGTGTCACAATTATTATAAGCATGTTCATTCCCTATCATGTTTAAGTTTGTTTATATAAAAAAAAAAAATTGCATAGTTCATAGCACAAGCGCAACACTAACATATCCAATGCTGACGCCACCGCGGCGGCGATTGCCATTTCTAGTTTTAGTTGAATAACAACAAGCTTGTTACATATTTAATATAAGCGAGACATACCGTAACCGTACGGATACGGAATGACTCTGCTCTCATCAATTTAAACATTAACCAATGAATAAATCAATGACACTTCGACTTCAGACTTGTTCATAATAAATAAGTCATGAATTAAAGTTGATTGAGTCAACTGATTAAAAGTGAAAGTGAAGATTGTGTTGACGTACCTTTTCACAGAGTGTCTTGACTTGACCCTCTGACAACTGTTTACAGTCATTAAGTCGCTCTACCCATTGGTCTAATTCCTTGACGTTAATTTTTTCATCCATGACGAAAGTGAGTAAGAAAGAGCTGAGCTAATTGTTGGCAATAGTTGTTAGGAGTAAAAACTAAAAAAAAAATGTGAAGATTGAGTTCTTTTTGTGTTTTGAATAATGGGTTGGAGAAGGGGTCGAGGTAGATGACCTCCGGATGACCTTGTGTCCTTCTGGAGGAGAGTTTATTGGTCAAATCCTTGTCGGAGTCTGAGAATGAATGAACGAGAGCGAAAAGGAATAAATGAAAGATCATAAAAAGAATTATTTTTTGAGCCAGAGAAATGGCGTCTCGTGGGGAGCGGCGGTCGATGGACTACTACTCTTCCTCATCTCTTTCATATCAAAAATCTCCTCAAAAATACGAAACTCAGCCAAATTACCTCATAGAATTTTTACACACTTTCACATACGACTAAACCTAATAAGTTTTTTGGTTCAAACTCAATAGGGGGTGGAAGGATTAGTCAGTTTGGTGACAAAGTTTCTTTTCTATGTGGTAGGCCATATTTTAGTGATTCAAAGAAATTTTTAAATTAAAATTTTGATAAAAATAAAAATTAAAATCAAAAATGTATTTTTTTCTTATATGAAATAAAATTTTGATAAAAATTAAAATTAAAATTTTGATTTAAATATAACAAAAAATAAAAAAATCAGGTTGAAGTAAAGTATGAATGTATCACTCCAATTTATCAGCTTTATTTATTATCCTATAATGAATCAACAACCTAATAACTTAACAATACTCTCATTTTTGTTTCTGTGGTGTTGTTGTAGATGAACCAGGTCGACACGGTCTCTCTTGTAAAAATGAAAAGAAAGGTTTGTAAGACATGAAGGAATTAATAAAATTATTCTAAGAGCCTTTCGATCTGATGTTTATTAACAATTTTTTATAAATTTACAAATAATTGATTTTATTTTAACTTGAATGTAAAATAAATACTTTCAAAGATAAAATACTTCATCAAAATGTTTTCCAGGAGGAAGGTTACCCAAAATGGACGCTGAGTTTCCGCAATGAATTGCTAGACTTATTCTCTGTATTAAGAATGATGTGGCGCGCGATTCTCCTGAGGATATTTGAATAAATTTTCCAATTTTGAATGAATTTTTTATTTGCTTAATAAAAAAACATTATTTTCTGCTAATAAGTAAATAGTTTGTTTATACTACTCATTGTCGCAATTTTTGTTATCGCTTTTTTTTAGTACAAATCCCGAAATTGTGCTTTTATCGCGCCTAAATTCAAACCTNAAACTTATTCTCTGTATTAAGAATGATGTGGCGCGCGATTCTCCTGAGGATATTTGAATAAATTTTCCAATTTTGAATGAATTTTTTGTTTGCTTAATAAAAAAACATTATTTTCTGCTAGTAAGTAAATAGTTTGTTTATACTACTCATTATCGCAATTTTTGTTATCGCTTTTTTTTAGTACAAATCCCGAAATTGTGCTTTTATCGCGCCTAAATTCAAACCTAAATTCTGGCCTACGACATGTTAATTGCGTAATGGAACACTTTGACAGATGAAGTCGGGAAGTGGGCGGGTTTGGTGGTGTGTTTTGTGTACTAATCAAAAATTGGTGGCTTTCTGCACTTTGGACTTTGTTCCCTTTGCACTTTATCAAAAAAAAAATTTTATAAAAATTACCGACAAAAACAACATAAACTAAACACGTGTTCTATTGTTTAAATTATAGTAAACAGCTGATTTAGTAATCAGTACTTAAATTCCTAATTAGAGAGTTTAATTTGACCTCAATTGTTTAGACAGTGAACAAAGAACTCATTATCAGTAATCTATACCCTTTCGCTAAAATCCAGGTCGGTACATCTACATATGAAGCAGTCAAGAGGAGATCATATAAACAGAAATCATCATCGTCGTCAGCGCTTGCTCTCCTTCTGCTTCATCAATAATCATTACTGCTACTGTGATAAAGAAGGAAAAACAGAAACAAGCGGAAATAGAAGGTTGGTGATCTGAGCTTTTTTTTTCTTCTCAATACTAGTCAGGTAAATCGAATCTCTTTACTCTCAGATTCACGCAACATTACAACATAATTGTGTAATGCAATGCAATGTAGTCTCATTCAATGTAGTAGTAGTCATCCTGTCTGTGTAGTGGTTAGTGGTTCTCCTGTTTCTTTTTTTATTATCTCATTATTTCTTTCTTTTTGGTTGATAGATTTTTGGAGCCTGAGAAATTTTAGAAGATGATTTTGATTACTGCTTTGTATTGTTCAGTCATTGTTCTCCGGGATACTTGACAGACAGGTTGTCAGTTTTTCTCCACTTCAACCAATGAGTCTGTCAGTTGAATCCTGGTTGTCGAGGAGGACAGACTGAATACATCAGATATCAGCTGTTTCTATAACACTATCAAACACCTGCTCCTCACGTTCTTGACGTAGAGATCAACAAAAAAAAGACACATCATTTTAGGATTCTCTCAGTGAGTTTATCACTATAGTAGGCTATTGCTTTATGAGTAATGAAATGAGTAATAAAACAAGGCATTTTACTAACGAATTTCATGATTTTTTTTTTAATTTTTATATAGGAAAGGTATCGTCATCTTCACTACCTTCCACATCGGAGGGTCATAGACAAGAGTCTGGCTACTAATATTGATAATTCGGAAACCTCGAATATAGTTAAACAAGTCACTGCAGCTAATACCACTGCCGAAGAATCGAAAATAATAATGTCGGAACAACGTACAGTGGAGTTTGTCATCAAATCATTGATCTCAGGAGGTACGTATTACAAAAAATGTTACTTTTACTTCCATTAGGTTTTATTTTGAAGATACTTCGAGAGTGCAATATGTTGTTGTCGACTTTTTTTTTGTTGATTAATTTTCGGGTATTTTATACTACTACAATGTAAAACTCCATTATTCCAGTCAACTATTTCCGCTTTGGTTGACACTGATAAATAGGTTAAATAATCATAACGAGATTTTGCATGGCTTGGGTCCAAGTACAAACTCCAAAGTCCATATAAACCAAAATCAAAACAAGGAAAAGCTTTACAGTGCTTACAAAGTTTAGCGTTAGTTACAGATTAGCAAACTTAAAAAGTTAATTATTTACATGTTATTGTTGTTTTTAAATGATCTCACCTTGTTATTTGTCTTAAATTTTTAATAATTTCATCTAATTTCTTCCCGCTTTCGTTTCGTCAATTACTTCCACTTCCTCTTATGACGATTAGATAAAAATGCATGCACCCAGTTCATGTCTGGTGTATGGAAATTTCATATTCTTCTCATGACTTTTAGTTTAACGTGAGATTAATTTAGTCTTATTCTTAAGTGTGTCATTTCTCATTTGTAAAGAATCCTTTCGGATAAGACGAATAGAATAAGTAAAATAAATTATTAACAATAATTTGACTATGCCGACATAATTCTGTTTGTTAACAATTTCAAGGTTGAATTCAGTTTAATTTAATTAGTGACTGATGTTTTAATGATCGATTAATTCTCAACTGTCGCTTTATACCTTAGTTTATGTCCAGCTTATTTTGATTACAATTTTGACAATGGAAAAATTTTTAATTGTTCAATCCGTAATTTTCTTGACATTCAAAAATTCCAAACACCATTGTCTAAAAATTAGGAATCGAGAAGATTTGCAAATAGAACAATGAAAAAAAAGAGTTATGAGTGAAGTGACTAGATTGACAGACAGTTTATTTGATGTGTCTGGCAACAATTGAAAATTAAACCTTAGTATAACAATTAGGTCATCCATAATTCAAATCGAGGAACTTTTCTGTATCAAAATACTAATAAAAAATTATGAAGATGATTGCAGATTAAAAAAAAAAGAATTTTTTTTTTTTTGAGAAATATGCTAATTTTTATTTTTATTTTATTTTTTTCAGGTGTTGCTGGAATGTGTGCTAAAACGACAGTGGCTCCTCTGGATAGGATAAAGATTCTTCTCCAAGCACATTCAGCACATTACAAACACCTCGGTGTATTCAGTGGTCTCAAACGCATTGTTGAAAAAGAGAGCATTGTGGCTCTTTATAAAGGTCAGGAATTGTGTTGAAGTATATAGTAACCAAATCTAAAAGTATGTAAATATATAAATCTTTATATAATGTTAGGAAACGGTGCTCAAATGGTCAGAATATTTCCATATGCTGCTACACAATTTACAGCGTTTGAACAATTTAAGAAACTCTTCCCAGAAGAATCTCATCTTGGAAAATTTGTAGCTGGCTCAGCAGCAGGAGTTACAGCAGTTCTTTTGACCTATCCACTTGACACAATTAGAGCCAGATTGGCTTTCCAGGTGAGTCATCATAACTTGTCAATTTGAAATTTCTAAAAAAAAAATTATTTTTTTTTTTTGAAAATTTACATTCAAGATTTTTGTGGGTTTTTTGGATAGGTGTATGGGGAGCACGTCTACTCAGGTATTTACTCGTGCGCAGTTCATATGTTTACAAATGAAGGGGGTTTACGAGCACTTTATCGTGGGTTCATTCCTACTGTTTGTGGAATGGTTCCTTACGCAGGACTCAGCTTCTGCTGTTTTGAATACTTCAAGTATTTTTGTATGAAATATTTTCCAGGTAAAGTAACAACGATTTTGTCAAGCTCAATTTGTTTATTTTTTATAAACTATTTCTAAAAATTAGGTCGTTTTTTTAACACTATTTTACAGATCTGACGTGTAAACGAAATGAGCACAATACAGGTGGACTCGTTCTCTCTATACCTTATAAACTACTCTGTGGTGGAATGGCTGGAGCAGTTGCACAAACTTTTAGCTATCCGCTAGACGTCACGAGACGACGGATGCAATTGGCCATGATGAACGAAGCGACACAAAAATTCGGGTAAGTGAAGAAATTATAATTAATCTTTAGCGATGAATATTAACTTGTTTTTCTATTTTCTTATTTTTCATGGTGGTGTTTGAATTTTAAAAATTTGTATGGAAATATTCAAAATCAAAATTTTACTTCACCTCTTCGTTTTGAATCTCGTTTGTTAAAAACAGAAAGTAAGTCTGTTTATTATTGAAAATGTACCTATCATTGACTTTATGCTCATTTGAATTTTAAATGTTTGATTTTTATCTTATAGTATGGGTATGGTGTCAACGCTGAGACATATTTATGACGATCATGGTATAGTTCGCGGTCTTTTCCGCGGCATGAGTATCAACTACCTCAGGGCCATTCCAATGGTCGCTGTCAGCTTTAGTACCTACGAATTAGTAAAACAGTTATTGAAAATGGACACGGGTCTTGTGATCAAAACCGGTTGATGAGAATAATCTGATAGTTATCAATGTCTAATTATACAAAAAAAAAAAAAAATTTTTTTTCAGTATTGGTGAATATTTATTATTTTGGTGATTTTTCCACAACGACGAAATCAATTTTACCCTCAGGAGGGTCAATTAACGCAAAAACGATAGTTAACGTTAGTTATTGCAGGCCAATAATATTACATCAACAAATAGATGAGTTTTCCATTAAAGTCTTCAAAATTTTCAAAGTTTTTTTTTTCTGTTGCCAAATTTTCTAACCAAGTTATTTTTTATTTATGATTTGCAGATTCTTTGGATGAGTTAGGGAGGAAATTTTCGCAGGATATTATTATTATTGCATTAACGCAGGAAATTCGTAAGACAAAAAAATTTTACACGGTCATCTTTTTCATTTGATCTACTTCTAGTGACGAGTGGAGCAAAAATTAATAATTATTAATTAGCGTTCTCATTAATTTGATAATCAAGTTGTGGCGAAACAAATTAACCATAGAGAATCCAAGAAATGAAAACTTTGCAAAAGTTTATAAAATTTGAGTAGCAGAACAGCTTTTGCTATTATAATTTCTCTTTGCGAAAACTTTTTTTTTTTTGAAGCTCTTCTCTAATCTTTTATAAAACATTCTGTAATAAGAGAATTATAATCAGAGTTTACCTCAACCTCAGCCTTAATTGGAGGTGAGAAGTAATTAAATTAACTAACAGAATTATTTCTAATAGAGGCTTAACTTTTTTTTTTTTGAGATATCCGATCTTGCTTTAGATTAAATTCAAACCCACTGATTTTGGGCCATTTTTTTTTGCTCCACAACTCAAAAAGCTCACCTGTCTCTTCTCAATTAGATGTACCAGCTCTAAAAGTTTGCCAAAGAAACATTAATTTCTTTTTCTGATGATATAGTAGGGATTTAGTGAAATTAATCATGCCTATTAACTAATCGTTACCATCTTAAACACTTTCCCTCCAATGTATTATTGTAATTAAATGTTTAATTATTGTTGTTTCTGTCGTCCTACCTGTGTTTTAAGTGTAGATATAAACATATACACCTCGGAAATCTGTGCAAATGAATTTTTTTTTTTTTTCAATTTTAAAATTTTTGGTATTATTTACTAGAAAAAAAAATTTTTTTTTAACATTAAAAAAATTTTTTTTTAACATTAAAAAAATTTTTTCAAAAGTAGTATGTAAATTAGCAGGTTTAACAGTTTAATTGGTACTCAAGATTGTTAAGTTGTTACTCGGTTGATACTTGAACTTGAAAGTGACACTCATTGACGTAACAACAAGTGAGGATCATATTTTTATTTTTATCATTGGATTGGATACGCTTTTAACACATTAATCATTTATAGAGTCAGGAAAATAATTATTATTATTACAGATTGGACTTATTTCTGGTTTAAAATAATTTAATGATTATTATTATTTTTTTTTTTTGCGTAGAATATTGTAATTTTTAGTAAAACTACACAGATTTTGATATCTGATTGGATGATTGGATGTTGAATTATTAAAATATGTGAATTAATAATTCAATTATTGTTGAAATGCTGTGGTGTGAATGCATAAAATGAAGCGTAGAAAGGAGTGTCCATGTCATTCTATGGGAAGATTCTCACTTCTCAGACGCTTCTTTTGAAGTGGTATAGTGGCGAATCTCACATGTCATTCGCTAATTTTTTCTTTTTTTTTTCTTTTGTTTTCTTGATTGAGCCGGATGAAAAGTGAGAGTTCAAGATCGTAAAGAATGAGGAAATCAGATCACGATCAGCAGGGACAAAAAAATATGACAGAATGATATTTAGTCAAATGTAAATTCATGAGATTTTATTATAAAATTTCTACCTTTAGGAAAACTTTTTCTAATAATGAAACTTGAAAGCTTACGATTGATTACGAAGGGCACGAGACAAGAAATTTTCTGTTTATTACAAAATGTCAACAAGTGCTTCTTGTTTCATGAAGATGATTGATGAAACGCTCCTTTAATTATAATTTTTTATAATTGAGAGGAAGCCGGTTCGTAGATTATGTATGCAAAAAGTATACAAATTGAATTTGATTTGGCAGGGAGAATTTTCTAAAAAAAAAATTTAAATGAGAGGCTTGAGGGAATTTGTAGAAATTTTAATAATTTATTCTTTTAAGTTCAGGAATAAAAATATTTGGGTTAATTATTATTTAAAAAATATTGAGAAAATTAAAAAGAAATTAGGAAAGTACGAAAGAATTCATGAAATTTGAGAAGGATTATAATAATTTTTAAATTGGGAAATTTTACGCTAAATTGTGATATATTTTTTTTTAATTGGGCAAATTTTAGCTGAATTGAGAAACTTTTTTAAGGAAATATTTGGGAAATTTTTTAGAAATATTTGGAAAATTAAAACTAGTTAGGAAAATAAAATAAATAAAAATAAATTTTTCAGAAGATTTTTCAGAAAATTTTTTAGAAAATTTTTCAGAAAATTTTTCAGAAAATTTTTCTGAAAATTTTTTAGAAAATTTTTCAAAAAATGTTTTTGAAAATTTTTTAGAAAATTTTTTAGAAAATTTTTCAGAAAATTTTTCAGAAAATTTTTCAAAAAATTTTTCAGAAAATTTTTCAGAAAATTTTTCACAATTTTAACATTTATATAGATTAACAATTTGCGGTTTAGGAAATTCGTGAATAGTTGAAAGATTATGACATGATGTGGTGTAATGTTTGAATGGAATTTTTCAAATTTTCTGTATAGCCCCAAGGTAAAAAAAAATAAATAAAAAAGTAATATATTCATGATGAAAAGTTGAGTTCATTCTACTAAAAGCAATTTCCAGGTATAACTAATGATATACTCTAATTGGCTAATTTTCTCCAAAATCCCGTTGCTTGTAAGTTGCTTTAAGACATGAAATTTATCAGGTTTTTGACTTATCTACAACAATCACTACTACCTATTATCATTTCACCTCTTGTTTTATCAAATAAATTCCCTACCTATAGAAATATTTCAACTAATTTCACGTTTTGTAACAATAAGTTTGAATTAGAAATAATCTAACAGAAGCCCTCATCATTATTGAAAATTCATGATGCGATGCATCCTATAACTTATCTCCAACTCATTTTTAAAACAACAACAATGCTCAAAATCCATTGTTAAATTTACAATAGGTAAGAAAAAAGATGATAAAATAAACTTAACAAAATCAACAACGGTTAAATAATGATGGGATAATTTTCCCTTTTTTTTTACCAAAAAAAAAAGTGAAACTGGTCTTCTTCTTAACAGTCAGTCACCTTTTACAAAATATGTCTATTTGCAATAATATTAATAAGTGGATGGGTACACATTTTTCTTGCAAAAGTAACAATTAAACTTAAGAATTTACAATTTTGCAAAATTTTACGGCAAAAAGAAAAAAAAAAAAAAAAGAAAAGAATGGAGGTCATCTGATCTGCAGACGCTAGAAATCCGCTCATTCTCTCCTGTCTTCTTGACAGACGTGGTTGCATACTTCACTTTTTTTTTTTACAAAGTCTATTGTTAAAATTTGTGTACTCAATTGTTAAAAAAGTTTACACTTTATTGTTAAATTTTTTATCTTATTGTTGAACCCATTGTGTCAAGTGACACATTATTCCTTGCTCAAGAGTTTTTATTATTACAAAAAAAAACCCGAATAGAGAGATTTTCTTAGTAGTAGTAAAGGAAATTGATAAACAAATATTAGTCAAAAAAGGAGTAAATTTTTACGCCAATTTGCAAAAAAAAAAATTTGCAAATTTACAATCCGTGAAGCGTCGTCGTCCGTCGGTGTGCAGCTTTTTTTGGCTAAATTGAGGTTTATGACTATTGGAAAGGACGACAATAGGAACAATGGATACAAAATTCCGCAAATTCATCTCTCGCTTGAGTATCAAAGAGAAGAAACTTGAGAAGGTAATTAAATTAAATTTGCGATTTATTTGCAAAATTTTTATATACGTTGTTCAATTCCGATTTGTCAATCAAATTATTATGAGTTTGCATAAAAAAAAATTTTATGTAAAAATTATTATTTTTTTTTAATGTTTAACTATTCAACTTTTACCAAGGTAGAAATGACGTGTAGTCAAGCTCACCAAGTTCTTTCGCAATTTTTTATAAGTTGCAAAATTAATTTACGAAATTTTGAATAATTTTTACATTACGATGACTTTTTATTATTAAGAATTCATGATCTAAATTTCCATTTGATATGGTAGCAAGTTTAATTAAAAGTACATGAAGATGGGAAATAATAAAATTAGATCCATTTGTCGTGATTCACGTATCACTCAATCCTTTCTGTTCAAAACTTTTGGCATATTTGCAAAAAAAAAAAAAAAAAAAAAAAAAAAAGTGTCAATTTTAATATAGATTTCGTGAGTTAAAAGTAGACTGATTCGAATCCTTAACTCAATTTTATTATATCAGCCTACAAAATTGAACAATTTGAATCGTTTAGTTTTTAACAAGGGTATCAAATCATAAGTAGGACCAATTTACCTAAAAATTTTGCGACATTTCAAAAATTTTGGTCCATTCTTTAATTTCATTATTGCTAAAAAAAAAAAAAAAAAAAAAAAATTTTTTTTTTTTTTTTTTTTTTTTTTTTT